>JAPTYQ010000001.1:24897729-24916611 GCA_029814465.1 Ostorhinchus cyanosoma
TATATATTGTGTGTGTGGATTCAAGATAAAACATTTCAATAACAGTTTTCTTTAATACATCTACACAGTGATTATGTGTAATAACAAAGAGCAATAATAGCAAAAAGCTTTGCTTACAAAGATGCTTTAAATTAAGTTTATTTACAACATGCAACATGGTCGTGTTTAAAATTTTTATTCCTACAGAGAAAGCACACATCTCGATTTCATGATTAAAGTATTTTCCACATTGTTTAAAGGTAAAATCTAGAAACCAAATTAAGTTTATTGCCATGCCTTAAGTAAAACTGAATAAAACCTAAACTAACACTAATCACTCAGTCAAAACCAGTACAAGTGCATTGATGAAACTACTTAAACCAAACTGAATGACTTAATAGAAATGAATGAACTTTGACCAATAATAGTTCAGCCACAAACCTCTGTAGTAGAGATAATAAATGAAATTTTTTTTGCCTTTATTTGTTGGTGACCTTACTTTTCATGCGTTAATTCGCTGAGTGTCTCTGAGTTTGTGTCGTTTTGTTTGGGATATGAAGCTGCGCTCTAATAAGCTTTGATAGCACATGTTGGAGAAATCACTGCTCTATTATTGAATCCATCATGTGCAGCTGGTCTGTCTGGTGCGCTGCCCTCTGCTGGTCTGCATTAGCTCTTACATCATCCATCTCCACCAATATCAGCCCATGAGCACCTGCCTTATATGGAGTGGCTGCAGCTTCGAGGCATGTGATTGGCTGTGTTGCGGATTGTTTTGCCTGTCGGCTGTTTTTCCGTCCATTCGTGGTTTCCTTTTCGGAGCCCCCCCTGCCCCTCCCACTCGGTGTTCAGCTCCTGTTCTCATGCACATGGTCACACACACTCGATGAAGGCGCTCACTCGTGCATCTCACTCCACCGTGGCCTTTTTCGGGCAGATTGTTGTGCCACTTTCCTTAAGAGAGCCAACATACAGTACATGAAACAGCAGAGTATTGTGTTCAAGCACATGCTCCTCTTTGAATACAAACAGTGTCTGTTCACATGATGCTTAGAGTCACTTTTCCTGTTTGGCAGCTTAAATGTACTGTTTATAAGAACATTGTTGTCTTTCTGCCAGAGTTCACGCTGCTTCATGTGCACAAGCAAAGGAAACGGTTGTTGTAAGAGCAAAGACAAGCCTCAAGGCAGATACAACATGGTTTGCACAAGTCCTTAAAAAGTCTAAAATGCAGTCATTCAGAAGGTTTAGGACTTAAAACGTCGTACTAGATTTCTACAGGACTTCATGATTAATTTGGATGATTCAGTTTTGTAAGTTTGCATCAATACCAGTCTTTTAAAAGTGCACTTCTGGGAAAAATCTGCATGTATGATACTGTAGTAAAACTACAAAACAACTTTTATCATTTATCTAGAAGAGGTCAAAGTACTGGATGAATTTGTACAGAGCTGGGAATATTTCAAAGGTTGTTTATACTATTCCTGATATTATACCGTGGCTTTGATACCAGTCCTTTTTATTTATTTATTTTTTATAAATTCCATTTTTAAGGAGTTGTGAGTTTCAATGGTACTTTCCAAACTCTCAAAAGCAGGGGGAAGTTTCACACAAGAACACACTCACCTTGACTAACACTACCAGTAAATGAACACTACCTCTCCACAAACTGTATCAATCACTGAATAAAGTGTGAAGCTCATTGTTTACATACATCTGTACTATGTTAATATCATTTTCTTCCAGTCCAATAATAATTTCAGTTGATTATTTTGACAGTTTGTCAAAGTAAAATTGTCAGATGGGTTACTGCGTCAGCTGATAGTTTACATTGTAGTTCTGTTAGCTTAGTTCTAACTTTAGACAAAAAACAGCCACAGTAAAACATCAAATTTTCCCTACAGTGTCTGTTGTCAGTAGTTAAGTTAGTAAATTTCATTTATATAGCACTTTTCACAGATAAAATCACAAAGTGCTTTACAGTTTAACATAAAATTTTAATAAAAGCTTAATATAAAATAAATAAAATGTGACAAAAACACAATAAAAACCTTAAAAACAGAAATAAAGACAGTAAAGACAGTTGCACTAAAGATCTGTTTTCGTCAAGAAAAATTGAACAGTGCAAGTTCCTTCATAATTAAATTCACCCATGTAGAAGAAATGCTGCCGTTTCATCATCAAACTCCATTCTTTTTATTTACAACTGTGTCCCGTGGTGAAAACAACAGTGATTCTAGCTTTTACTACTTGTTTCTTTACAGTTCTCATCCCATCTGATCATTTTCTGAGGCTTAGGTCAATCCAGTCCATGGGCATCTTAGGTAAAATGTTAGTGTTTCATAGTAGAAATACAACATGTAGTTCCTTTTGATATATTAAAAAAAAGACATTGCATGTAACCGCACAAATCTGCAGTTTCCTTCTCTGCATTTTTATGCTCTTTCATGCAGTTTAATAAAAAAATAAATTGGCATCTTCTATTTTAAACTTGAGGTGTGTGTTTCACCTCTTTCAGCAACATGTCAAAACAGTTTCACAACCTTAACATTTGAAGTTTTCTGTTCACATAACATCATTTAGTCTTTATAGACAGTGGTGTCTAGGCAGCTAATGGGAAATTGTATGTTTTTGTGAGTTTTCCTTAGTATCGGTGTTAATTAGATCTTGGCAGAATCACATTTACTCTCTGGGTGTCAAAATTTCATACCACACGAGAAGGCAATTTTTTTAGTGTTTGATTGTATAAGCCATGGTAAGATTTTGAAGTTCCTGGGTAGGTGTCAAAATTTGGTACCACTTCTAAACCAGTGTGAATTTTTCATATGCCATCATAATTTAATATAGTTAAAAAAAAAATCTGTGACAGTCCTGAAGGATACAGTTTAAATCATATGGTTCACTACTTGAAATACCTCAGTGTTATCGAGTGTACATTGAAAAGAGATTCCAGTGGAAAAAAAGGACAGGATTTGATTCTTAATGCAATAATTATTGTTATTATTATATTGGATGATGAGAATAACAGTGTTTATGGTTATGTTGTCCTGCTCTACTGTCAACTTTCAGTTTCAACAAGGTCTGGTGTGAAACGGGTCATAGGTCTTAAATTGCATTCACAATGATCTTAAACAGAAGAGTTAAACTTGACTAAAACCCTCATTTAATGTAAAGTGTGATGAGATAGCTTTGGTTATGATTTTTGCGTTGTATAAATAAAATTGTATTTAATTTGAGTTGATGATATAATTAGTAATTTTGCAGAATTCAAAAACATTTTTCTAATAGTTTCTGTTCGTTTATTCTCCGGTGCAGGCTTCACTTTGAGCCTGCAGCCAACAAACACAAACATGCAGCCAAATCAAAGCACAGTGACTCTCCCAGAAACCATTGTTGACTTTGCTAACAGAAGCAGGTGTGTGTTGTATAATAAGTTACTGGGTTTTCCCTGTATTCTGTCTCTCAGCAGCACAAGATAAACCCTAGTTAATATTTAATATAACAATGAGTATTTTTGCTCATTGTTGTGGTTCATGGTACTTTTTAATGTTTGGACACTAAGGAGATGAACTGCCATCATTTTCCAAGCTGTTGAAAAGGAGTTTATTCACATTGAGGAATATTCGTTTGTCGATTCTATCATTTTTTATTTTTTACATTTATTTTCATACAGTATTACAGGCCTTCGCTCATCGTCATGCATGAAATTAAAATATGGACTCTTCATTTAACCACTTATTCTCTTGTGGTGTTATTAGACTGTCATACTGTTAGTTTATTTTTAAATAACAGTATTGTCACTCCAATATATGTTTTTATTTTACTTCCTGTGTTTTTCTAGTATTGGCGTCGCATCATAAAACTGAACAGAGTTTTAGTGGCCTTCTATGAAAACACTTAAAGTCTCAAAGGTTCAATAAAATTCACTTGAGCTCATGACTGAAAAGAGCTGCCAGGCAATTTATTTGCACAGGCACAGTGTATAAAGAGAAAATGTTAGAATTACAGCAGCAGGAGGAGATAAACACTGGCAGATCTGTGCAATAGCTTAGAAAAAGAATGGCTGAGATAAATATCCAGGGACGTACTATTTGCACATCTCTGCATGTGGCTAACGTAAAGTTCACTAAAAAACAAAATGATGAGCTGTTTGGAATTAGCAGATGAATTGGTTTTTTTGGCAATTTGTGATGTGATACCCGTTTTAAGTCTGTTTGTAATCGTGTTCTGTGTTAAATGAGTCATGAAGTGTTTGTCACCAACGTCTTCTTTTTTGTGGTGAAAAGCACTTTGTACCTTTTCGGAATGGGATCTTTCAGTTGAAGGGTGGCGGCTTTCGTTTGTAAACCACATGTGTAGGAAACTGAATTTGATCTTGACATGTATTCAGTTCTGTTCTGTTAATGTTTAGACAGATGACACAAACGGGAAACAAGTGTCACTGCGGTGATTATGTAACCCACGCTGAGAAAATTATGAATCGAGGCACCCTGCTTCTTTCTTTTCATCAGTTGCACTGTTCTTAGCTGTGTTTTTATTTAACATAGAGTGTCTGTTCTCTTCTTCAGTGTTCCGAACTCCTGTCCGACCAGTCCACGTGGGGCAGGGTCATCAGGGTATCGCTATGGACGCAACGTGACCTCTGACCTCCAGTTAGCTGCGGAATATGCTGCCAAGGCCGTTTCTGAGCAGAGGAGAAGCATTGCCGAGCAGAGAGGAGGAGGAAATGAACAGCGAGGGGAGTCTGCGGGTGGTGACAGCCCCAAGGTGAGGACCCTACAAAGACCACATGTCTATCAGGTCTCAGTCTGTCAACAGGATAAGTGTTGTGCAGTGTGTTCATGTCCGTTCTGGTGTCTTCTTTGTGCAGGATGAGTCCAAGCCACCTTATTCCTATGCACAGCTGATCGTTCAGGCCATTTCTTCTGCGCCTGACAAACAGCTGACTCTCAGTGGCATCTATGCCCACATCACCAAACACTACCCCTACTTTCGCACTGCAGACAAGGGCTGGCAGGTAAGCTGCTTTATTCAACAGGCTTTCATATGGTTCTGGATTCTATCACAGGCCTTTTCCCACCAGTAAGGTTTGGATGTTGAACCGTTTCTGCTCAGGATTCTCTGAACTTTGGTACCATCTGGTCAGCCCCAGAATACAACAGGCCAAATAACAGTGACTTATTGCCCCATTTAGCTTCACTTTTTGACACCTTTTCTTTTTTTTTTTTTTAAATAATTTTGTTACTGTTATTCTTTTGGTGTTTGAGTGAAACACCAAACCACTGTCTTTCACTCAAACACCACATGGCTTTCTCAGCTTCCTTAGTGGGGAAACAACATTCCAGTTGCTGAGCCATTTTATTTTTGATCAAAAGCTGCCAACAGTTAAGGATTAGTTTTACACAATGGCACCAGTTCCATGCTGGTGGGCTCACAGTATTTTAATTAGAAAAGACAGGAAGTCTTCATGCTATACTCACCAAAATTCTGGACTGTTGCTGATAACGATTTGACGAGTAGTTGATGCTCATACTGACAGTATTTTCTATTTGTTTAGTTTGTTTTCTTGCCTTTTATTCCACCATTTGTGCCAACGAAATGTAGACGTCTACTATTCAAAAGTGTTTTGTTCAGGCCTTCGTAGCTGTATCATAAAATAAGCACAAGTAAAAACCAGCAACTGCGATCACTGGAAAGATCTGCTATTTTCTGAAACCTATTGTCAGTCAGTCAGTCCGAAACAGACCGTTATCCATTTATCTGTGGGTCCTTAGCTCATTGTTGAATTTCAGAGTTAAAATCCTACATATACTAATAAAAAATTCTTATTCACAGATTCAAGTGACAATTTATGAGGGAGAAAACAAATTTTGTCTCAGAATTTAAACGATCCAGACCCATTTGTGGTTCTGACTTATTTGCTCATGACTTTGTGAAATTTTTCTAATAAATTTACCTCTTTAATCTCATATTCATTCATTTATTCATTATCTGAACCCACTTTATCCTCACTAGAGTCACAAAGAATTTCTTTTTTTGTACAAAGTGTTTTTATTACACATCAAGTCATCCACTAAAGTATAATACAGTCATCACTTTTTTTGAAATACCCAAACCCATGAACACTCCCACCCTGTTGCACCCTAAAAAAGAAGAAAAAAAAAGATAATAAATAAAAAAATAAGAGTCAGATATTAGTCACAGACTAGTAATAATAGGACTACTCTGAAATAAGTGAGGGATCTACTTCTTTTATGTGATTCAGAAGAGAAGGCCAGGTACTGAAAAACATACTGGCACATCCTCTTATAGAATATAACATTTTTTCCAATGTTAAATGATGTAAAACCTACAGAAATCAAGATTTAAACATTAACAAAGCACTTTTGTTTGTAAAGTTACCCCTTTTCATTTAAATGTATTTTTATGAATTAAAAAAAAAAACGTTATTGCTCTCATCCATCCATCATGTGTCCATCCTTCCACGTGCCTTTTTCTCTCTTTCCACTGACCACTCCCTTGTTCTTTTTCCTCTGTCCAGAACTCAATCAGACACAACCTTTCTCTGAACCGCTACTTTCTAAAAGTGGCACGATCTCAGGACGAGCCTGGAAAAGGGAGCTTTTGGCGCGTGGATTCTGCGTCAGAGAGCAAGCTGGTGGAGCAAGCCTTCAGGAAAAGACGGCAAAGAGGGGTGGCCTGCTTCAGGACGCCCTTTGGACCTCTGTCCTCCAGGTACCAGCTTTAAGTGGGTCACCTGGATCCAAGTAGGGGTTGACCAATATGGAGACTGAATATTAATAATCATTGAGAGAGAAGCAGATGTTTGGAACCAATATACTCTTGCAGTGAAAATGCAGAAAATGGAAGAACTTTGAATAACTCAGATTTACTGCAGTGCATTTAAAGCTTGTGTTTAAGTGAAGGATCTTTTACAACATATTTATAAAATGTAATTTGTAGGGAGCTCCACACTCTACAGTCCACACTGAGGATACACAGGGGTGACACTTCCCCACTTGAACTCACCCCTCAGTGGGACTGAGCGGCAGAACATGCAGCGTCATGGCTGCAGCCTGTCTCTGCTTCAGTTACCGACGGCTGGAGTTCACAGTGATACTTTCAACAATTAAAGAACAACTGATGCATGGACACCGACATGTCACCAGGGATCCAATGTCATGACAAATACAGGATTATGTGCCTGATTCTGACTCTGGAGAGAAAAACAAAGAAAACCTCAAAAGCATCTAAAACTCTTTGATGCGTGTTTGTACTTTTTTCCCCTCATCTTAATTAATACACAAAAAAACTATGATCCGACCAACAGTGATGATCGACATGCGGCTGTTACTGACACAATTAAAGCTTTGGTTCTCTTTTCTCTATCCTGGTTAAGACAAACATCAAGTCGATGCATGAGTCACTGTATCATTAGAAAGTTAAAGGAGTTGCACTTTACTTGTGCGCCACTTAATCATCTTGAAACATGATAAATGTTATTGGTTAAAAATTAAAAAAGCTAGCTTCCCGGTACATAACAGCATTTGAACTTGTATCAACGTGAAATGAATATGTGAAGTGAATTCCATCTACAGACTAAGGTGTGTTTCTATACAAATGCTGTAATGGTTTATTTTCATAGTGTTCAAGCTGAACACTGCTTTACATAGTTGTTGTAACTGCTGTGACTTCGGCCAAATGTGACGTCAAGTGCACACATACCCTGTACTGAGCAGCACCAGACCGTGGTGCAGAGCTCAGAATAGCGACTGCAGATACAGGGAGGTGGCTGCAAGAGAGACAAAGAGCATTTATCAGATGAAAAAAACAACAGTCCACATAATTTCAAATGGTGAATATCAGATCTGATCATCGGTCGACCCCTACACACAAGACAAACAGACAAAACTCTGTTATTCTAACCCTATCTCCCTCTCTTCTGCTTTTGTTTCTGCCTGTCATTTGATTGGATAGAACAAAGTAAGTCTAATGTTGGGGTTAAGGCAGTGAGGTACTGTATGTGTTAATATTCCGTTTTGCACTGATTAGGTTCTTTCTCCTTCGCTTCTGTTTTGTAGGAGTGCTCCTGCGTCTCCGACCCATCAGGGCCTTCTGTCTCCTCCCTCCAGTGGACTGCAGACTCCTGAGTGTCTGAGCAGGGAGGGGTCTCCAATCCCCCACGACCACCATGAGCAGCTGGCCAATAAACTGGCCTCCGTACCTGAGTACAGGTACTCCCAGAGCGCCCCAGGTGAGCGCACACACTCACACAGATGGTGGAATACATCTACAGCAGGGGTGTTAAACATGCGGCCTGTGGGCCAAAACCACCCCATGGCAGGAATTTGTGATTTGTAAAAATGACACTGAAAATATTAACAATCAACTGGGCCAAAATGATTTTAGTTCAGGGGTCACATACAGTCCAATTCAATCTCAAGTGGGTCGGACCACTAGAATCATAATTTAGCGTAAAGGTAAAATCACATGAAAATATTTACATTTACAAACTATCCTTTCACAAAAAATGGGAATAACCTGAAATGTCAGGTTCGATTTTAATAGTATTCTTCCTGTTACTAAATGTTTAGTGCCTTTGTTGATCCACTGTGATCTGTAAGTTGTAACAATGTGTAAATGAGAAGCTGAGGCATAATTTTGTTAAAGTTGCACTAACTTTTGTTTGTTGTTGTTTATATTATTCACATTTTTTGGAGGATACTTTGTAGATAAACATTTTCATAATATAATTTTACTTTTTTCACCCTAAAACATAGAGGAAAGTTTGGAGTTGACATTATTTAAAGGTTATTTGGTTATTATTTGACCCCCTTGATATCATATTGGGCTGAATGGCCCCTGGTCTACAGGTTTTTCCTCTGCTCTGCTAAACATTTGAATGTGTTTCTGCGTAGGATCTCCAGTCAGCGCTCAGCCCGTCATCATGGCGGCACCTCCTCACCTGCCCTCGGGTCCAGGGAAAGCCCTCGCCTTAGTTCCGGGTGGAGGTGGACAGCTGCAGCCCATCCACCTGCTCCAGAACCCGGCCCAGTCCTCAGTCACTATGGTGCGTGTGGTTAGCAGCGCCCTTCCACCCTCCAACCCCCCCAACGGGTACAGCTCTGCACTGCAAGCAGGGATGGACAGCAGCACTGAGCTCAGAGGTACAGCCCACAAATGTCCTTTGGATCAACACAATATGTAGGTTTAAGGAAACATATGGAATGTGCATTTTGAAATTATACACCAGAAAACATTTATGGAAACAGCAAAAGGAGAGAATAAAGCTCCCAAATTTCACAAAGAAGTTTTTATTAATAGTAACAATAATAGTAATAATAATGGTAAATGGACTGAGCTTATATAGTGCATAACAAATCTTTACTTGAGGTGATTTTTGCAGTTTTTTGCTAAAGATTGAATGTACATAGATAAAACTGAAATAGCCTTTTCTGATCAATTCTGTTGTAGTGAACATTTAACTCATGTTATTGTTCAGTCGTTTGACTTGTTTTCACACATATTCTGATAAAGTCTGTAAAGGTCTGGTGCAACAGGTCGTGTGGATTAACGAGACCAAAATATTATATTATACATTTTAGATGGACGACTACAACCGGATGCTCTGTTTGTTCTAATCTGTTTATTGTGTTCTACTTTACTATGTGTAACGTATCCTACAGCGCCAATTACTGAGGACACAACAGAATCTAATTATTCACTCCAAACTAGTTTGAGGAGACTAACATAATATTTTTGTGACTTTTGCCAAAGTTTGCTTCAAATTCACTTGTTATCTAATGACAGCTCAGTTCAATAGTAAACTAGTTCTTTGGAATCATATGATGAATGTTGGACTAGAGTGAGATCACTTTAAGGCTCAGTTTCTTGGGAAAATCCAGATCTGGTGAACCCATAATCTGGTGAAAAATTTATATTGCTATTATTGTGGGAAATATTATTTGAGTCAAGTTGGTTGATTTGTCAGAATGCGCAGGTTACAGATTCCTTTTGAAATGTATAGTTTTTCATCTTCATTCATGAAAAGCAAACTACAATGAAAAAATGCAAGAAATTCTTAATGTATAAACACATATATTCAAAACATTTTACAGTACATCTGTTCAGCATCACCAAATCCAAAATAGCTCACACTACAGCGTTGTATGGTTCAGTCATTTCACAGCCTGGTTTTTAGTGCAGCTCTACTCTGACACTTGTTCACACATGTGTGTGGTTGTGATGTTGTTTTCCTCAGAAGCTCAACTGAACAGAGAGCGAGTGATTCACACAGTGGACGGTGCAGTGCAGGGTGGAGATAGACGCAGCCTGGCTCCAGGTTTACATCAACTTCCTGTTCGTCCTGTTACCCAGAATGGCAAACACACCACTGCTGTTGTTGCCACAGCAACCAGCCTTGCTAATGCTTCTGGTAAGAGATGGATTCTTCTGTGAAATGTGCTGTACGTAAATAGAGCAGGGGTGTTAAACTCGTTTTTGTTCAGGGGCCACATACAGCTCAATTTGTTCTCAAGTCGGCCAGACCAGTAAAATAATAACCTATAGATAAAATAAATGAGAGAAAGTAGCATAAACATAAAAATACTATAAATAATGATAAAACTAATTCTGAAACTGTAAATAACCTGAATAATTATGAACAGCCTGAAAAATAAGCAATAATAACAATTTTGTGCCTCAGCTTTAAGTCCAACTTCCAGATCACAGTGGATCTACAAATACACAGGACAGTTATTAACAGGCAGCAGGAACTGAAATATACATTATATAACTATATATACTGACTGAGCATGTCTTCTGTGTAATTTTTATACTTCACAAATTCATGTCCTGGCTGGATTGGACCCTTTGGTGGGCCATTTTGGTACACAGACCCCCCCCCCCACATAGAGCATTGCGCTGACACTTGACCGAGCCCCTCTGTTTTGTCCGTCTTTGTCGTCCAGTCCTGAGTAGTCCTCTGCAGATCCTGGCTGCCCAGGCGTCCAGCTCTCCCCCGGTGCTGGTGAACAGACAGTCCAACGCAGAGGCCGAGCAGCCCGCTGAACCCCAGGCCAAACGGCCCAAAATGGACGACGAGGTCGGGACCGAATCTACTCAACACCAAGTCACGCCTGCCCAGCAACCCGTCATTGTTGCCATGACATCACAATCCCACGACCCTAGGAAATAAAAGCCAGGGCCTCTCACCAGGTACCTAATGGACAGCATCATCATTATTGTCCCCTCACTGCTTCTTCGCCTTTTATACTTCTTTGATATGACTGCAGCCAACACGGCCAAAACAAAAGTCCAAGCAGCCGGTCTTGACAGAAGGGAATCCAGTTTTAAGGATCATGTAAACTTTCAAATGCATTAAATGAGTCAATCGTTCAGGATTTTTCAGCTTTACGGTCTTTTTAATCATTATCATTCACTTACAACACAAGGAAAGAATGTAAAGCAAGTATTATGCATTTCTACATCATTTCAGCGCTACCTACTCTGATCCAAAAGGTGGACAACGTCAGCTTTTCCTCCAGGTGACGGAGCAGATGAATTGGTTACTATCACTCTCAGGCCAAAGATCTCAATCTTTATTTTTGATTAGAGTCGCTGCTTGATTTGAAAACCAAGGAATGTGTGTTAGCCTACATTTACAGAATATTTGACAGAGTCATGGACAGAGAGGAGAAGAGGATTTAGCTGCATTTGGCCAAGCCTGTCCTGGCAGACGAGGCTTGGAAGAACAGACTGTTTGGGGTGTGATGCCCCCTTCATAAGCAGCGACAGTTTTAAGGGCCTTCAACGGCGGTTGGACTGGACCTGTGTTTGTGCAGTGGTGATGCAGGTCAAGAGTTTGAGCAGACTGGGACTTAAACACCAAGCAGCAGAGTTTGGGTTAAAGGGCAACATCTGTGACTGGAAATCTAAAGCAAAGGTGGAAGAATCTGAAAGCAGACATTAGATTCTAGCTCCAAAAAAGACCAGCTACAGCCACACTTTGGTTTTTTAGATTTCTGAAAATTAGGCCACAGCCCTCCACACTTGGGTCTTACCTCTATATGTACGTCCCTGGCTGGCTGATCCCTCTAATCTAAATCAATGGACAAATTTGTCATTTTATCACCACTAATGACTGCATTTACTGCAAGAAAGCTGTTCTGCAGGTATATAATAGGGTCAGGTCAAGGGAACGCGCACATCTATGAGAAAAATCTAAGTTTTTCTTATCCTATTCTGTATGCACTCATTTGTTATTAGCTTAATACTGTGATGTAGAATAAATACTTGTATTAAAAATATTTGACTTGTTTTCTAGAGACAGTGGTCTTTAAATGATAATATATATTTTCCTAAATTTTGACATCAGTGTAGCTTAATGTGTTTTTTAACACAGCAAAGGCAAATTTAAGTGAATTTCCTGTTGGAACCTCCTGTTAAGCACTTTGGCATAAACCTTGTCAAAATCAGTGACATTTTGATGATGCCGTGCTATATCGAGCACATTTTAAAAGATTTTTGGTCAAAAAATGTATTTTATGCAATCATCACCCTTAAGTAGTTACAGATACCTACTGAAATATGTAACACACATTGATATACATTATATATGTACAAAGGTAGAGCCTGTTAAACACAAAATATGTAACCGTGTCCCTATTTGACCTGACCCAACAGTCTAAACTAGTGAAGGCAGAGATCGTCTTTGAAGGACTTGTGTGGATGATTTTCATTTTCTAATGAAAATGCATTTGTGTGGATCCAAGTCAAATAATTTTGGGACTTTTTCCAGTTTCATTCTCTTTGCTCTTATCCCTATTTTTCATACATTTATACTGTATAGAAGGCTGTAATATCAGCCATGTCAGGTCTTGATTGACAGGTGTGGTATAGAGATGCTCACCTGCTGAGTCAGACTTTCAGAGCCTCAGTTTATTAGTGTATTTTTTCTTAACGGACAGCTGTACTGTCAAGAGGCTACACTGACTAGACTGTCAGATGAGTTGTTTCATGAAGTTTATCCGTTTACTGTATTGGTAAGTTAACAGTAGTATCAAGTTGCTCATCACCTGTTTTGTCCAAGTGTGGACACCCGTGGCTCCAAAACGCTAAAACTAAGGTTAGTCTGACTGACAGGGATGTTGGTAATTAGTATTGATGTTACAAATAACAGATCACTCGCTAAAAGTAACTTTATGTAGGTTGTCATGCAGTACTGGAAGCGCAAAATATGACGAATGTTGGCTGTAGATGAATACAGTTAACTATTACAAATGTTCACCAGGTGTTCAGGTATTTTATTAGCTCAGCATAGTCTGAATGTACCCCCCCATTCTCTGACCTGTGTGCACTATCTGACCTACAACTAATCATCTGTTTCTACACCAGCCACCGTCACAGTCCTGAAAACTGCTGCTGCTTTAAGTCCACATTAGAGAATCTGATGACACACGTTCATGCGGCAGGTTGTGCGTCTTAAAACGAGTGAATTCGAAATGAAAGGTTAAGAGCAGAACGTGAGGTATCTCTTTGTTCTCGCTTTTTTTTTTTTTTTTTTTTTGCATAAAGCATAAAAAAAAACAGGGTGGTTTTTGAAGAATTAATAGGAGGAATCCCAACGTCCGCATTCACTGGTTTATCAGCGTGAAGCTCCTTTGCAGAGAAATAATGTGGACGGTAAAGAAGTGTCAGGAGCGCGAGAGGTTAAAAAAATAAAAACAAACAAACAAACAGGGGAAACTAGTTGAAACGACTGAAGTGGAGCTAACCTAATGTAGACAAAGTGATTGTTTTTTTTTTTTTTTTTTTTTGTTCAGTAGTGGTAAAAGGAGAAATGGAACAGCCTGTGCATACACTTGTGTTTGTCTTAGCACAGAAGCATTATTGTAATAATCCTTAAAGCCTTAAATATTTCTACATTTTGTCATTTTATCTTAACCTGTAGACAGCTTTACCTTTTTTAGGATGTTAACACGGCGCTTCTAACAGTTCAGCAACACTACAATGATGACAGTTAACGTTGCATCAATAGACTTTCAGTTTTATCAGGGGAAGGGCGGGACCAACACACGACCACAATTTTTCAACTGCGCTTTTTTTTTTTTTTTTTCCTTTCTTTACGGTACTTCTGATTTCTCTATTCATGGCACTGTTTTCTTTCATTTTGCGTTTTCTTGATGTGTCATTCACCTATCATCTTTTCCTTTGTCCCAGTCTACCTCTGCCCCCCCCCCAAGTCTCAGACACTGCCTTAAACTAGATGTTCTCCACTCCCCTACTTCTGTTCTTTCATTCTCACTCTGCCTTTAGCTTTCCTGAATGTCCTCACGCATTTTTTTTAGCTGGCAATCAGGCACAATTTGCTCAAGATTCAGTGATTGTTGCACATTAAAAAAAAAAAAAAAAAAAAAAAAAGCGTAATGATTTTATGCTGCTCTATCTGCTAAATGACAAAGCTATTAGAAAGTATTTTTTCTTATTTTGGAAAAATATTTTGCTACATGTAAAAACAGCTGTCATCAATAAACATTCTGGAAATAGAGAAGTATATGTATTTTTAAATGTTCCTGTTTTTGTGATTTGTTAAAATGTGTAGCACAAATTAAAATTCCTCATTGACTTTAGTAGACGTGTCTTTCATTCATGCAAATGTTTCAAGAACGAGTACCCAACAAAAAAGTATCCAACAATTTTTATTTTTAAGTACCATCGTTTTTAAAAGTATAAATAGTGACCAGAGAAGAACATGCACCTGAAAGCGTTAATTTCATACAAACTGGTTAAAGGTCAAATGTTTACTGCAAAGTAATGAACAGAATCAAAAAGTTGAGTAAAAATAAGAGATGAGACACTGATGGAAAAAAAGAAACACTTGCGTTAGTCTGAAGTAATAAATTACAGCTACAAGAAAAATGTACATGTTCCTAAAAAGTGATAATTTCTTGATGTGAAAATCTCTTTTATGCTGCTCCTGCTCTGAAGATGAACATTTTATACTATTTATTTTACTTCTAGATACTTCAAATCCAAATCCACTCAGATTTATGCGAACCTGATCCAAACCACAATTTTGGAGGAAGTTTGAGATGCTATTCCCATCAGATTTTGACGGACGCTGCCTTCACGTGCAATCGGGAAAATTGACTTTTCCAGTAGTGATTTCAAAATAAGTGCTTTTGTTGTTGTAGTGAAATGACAAACAGCTGATGCATTTTTTTCATCATCATCTGCTACTTGGGCAAAAGTTTTAGATGTGTTAAAACATCTGCTACAGCGTTTTTAGTTTGTAAAATAATAAAATAAAATAGCGGAATATTAATAAAAGCATTGTTTATCATTGGCAATGAATCTTGTTGCTCTCCGTCATGTTGAAAAGTTCAGGTTTTTTTTCATCTTTGTAGCTCATGTATCAAATTTTTTTTTCTCTAGTGGAAAATAGGATGGGGGGGGGGGGGTTTCACGTGCAATTTCAGAGTTCGTAACTTGTATTTACCGTAACTCCCACAGCATGTGAAGGCAGGTTTAGTCCAGATGCGGGCAAAAGTGACTCAAACTCCACAAGAGCAGAGAAACCTAATAGTTTTCTTGAAGTGGCAAGAAAAACAATAGTTACTTCTGGTCAGAAAATTTCATACGTCACGAGAAACACAACATGAAGAAAAACTGGGTCGATGCGGAACTAAACCGCTGAACTTTGCCTGTACAAGTTGCCTCCAAAGTCGTAAAGGACAAGACGCTGATGCTGCATCACCAGTGGAGCTACTTAGTAACGAATGCCTACATCGTTACCGTAGCAACCACATGATTAGGCCGGCGACATCCGCTCACATAAATCTGATTTGATTACTTCCAGTGTAAACAGTTGGTCTCAGAATCTGATTTGAGGAGTTCATTCAATTTGCCGTCAGACTCGAGGGCGTTTTTCTAAAATTGTCTGATATTTAATGAACAACCTGCTCATTTCTGTGTCTGTACTGCAGTTGTACCTTGTGTTACTCGGTTCGTCGTATCCAGAAAAGCAGAGTGTCAGGATGTGCAGGTGTAGTGGATGTTTCTCCTTCTGGTCCTGATGTGGAGGTCCGGCTGGTCTCTGGGGAACTCAGACCACAACACTGACTAAGCTCCGCCTTTTCTCCTGTACTGACCTAGACACGACGTTCAAGGTGTTCACCCTGATTTCTATGACCAGAAAATACTGTTTTCTTTTTTTCCATCAGTAGGTTTTTAGTGTTTACTGACATGTTTTACAAAAAAAATCATAGTTTAGCAAATGCAGATTCTCTTTTCAAAGTCCCGACAACATGTGACCAAGTATTGAATATTTACAAAGCACTATTTACACTTCTGAAACACACACACACACATACAGCGTATTTTCACAACATGAGGATGGTTTTTATACAAGATTGTGCATCAGAAACAGAAGGAAGCATGTCACCGTGATCATCAGGTCATGAAAAAAAGTCCCACTCCAGCTGTACATTCATCCTCTTCCAAAGTTTCATCATGAAGTTGAATATAAAACAAAACCGTTGGGCTGTGGTTGGTTGACATTCTTGAGTTTGCTTCCACTCCACGGCAGAAGTCCACATTCATACACAATGCCTCAGTCTGTTGTACAGGCCGATAGTGCTTTGGGAGCTGATAACAAACAGGTTTACAAAACATTCCACTCTAAAAGCACTATGGAAAACATCCAGTGTTCACTGCAAGTGCTGCAAGAGGAGAGGACTTTTTGGTGATTGCTTACACACTGAAAATGAACAGAGGCGTCAAAACCTGAACTTTTTTTGTAACCATGCCTTAAACAAAGGCATCAAAATATACATTTTCTGCTTTGCACTTTTGCTTCACACTTATCCAAAAACCTCCACACTGCTGTACATAAAACAATTTGTAATCATTGGATAAACACTTCTATTCAAAATGAAACGCGGACTGAAAATCAGAACTGTATGATATTAGATTAATCTTATTAGGTTAAGTGTCATGATATTTGTGTTGATTTGGTTTTTCTATAAATAAAAATGAGTCAAATTGAGATGAAAAGGAGCATGTATGAAGTGCAGGGTTTGATGTGGTGACACAAGGTGAGATTTGTGATGTAGTCTTGGAAATTATTCCTGGACCACTTGTGATTTTATGTAGAACAGTTTTTCTGAAATCCTTGAGAGTGGTTAATTAAATAAATATTTATGAATCCAAATTAATTCAGTAAATTACGTATAAAAACATGCTGAAAACATCAGATCTCCTAATTTCACACTAAACCATTAACAAAACCTTTGAGACTGTTCTGGCAACAGGACGAAAACAATATAAAGTTTTCTTCCTGAAGAAAATGTATCCTCATCCTTTTAATCTCTTCAAATAATATTTTTATTGACCTTTGAACAGCATTTTTTTCATATGCTGATTATTGCAACTGTACAGAAGTACATTACATGAAAAAAAATATGTTATGTGATTACATTGCTAAGTAATAAATAAAGTGTTATTAATCATTACATTTCTATTAAAAATGTATTTTGATGGAAATCTTGACTTAAAATTAAACTAGAAATCCAGTAAAAAGAGCATGTTTTATCGGTAGTATTGATATTAATCATATTGAAGTTATTGAGTTTATTATTGGACGTTGCTGCTATAGAAAACAAAAAAACAAATTAATCCAAATCTTAATTTTTATACAAAATCAAACAGTTTGACTTGTGTCCTATCGCCAAAGGAAATATGAGAACCAACACAGTTTTTGATTATTTATCAAAGTTCAGTCATTAAAGCTTTAGTTCCAGATTTTTTTAGAAAACCTTTTCATTTTCACTTGTTCCATTGGCAGATTTGGTTTTTTTGCTT
The DNA here is from genome assembly GCA_029814465.1 of Ostorhinchus cyanosoma. Classification (NCBI taxonomy): domain Eukaryota; kingdom Metazoa; phylum Chordata; class Actinopteri; order Kurtiformes; family Apogonidae; genus Ostorhinchus; species Ostorhinchus cyanosoma. The sequence continues at coordinate 24,915,571 of JAPTYQ010000001.1, forward strand.
AATTCAAGCAAAAAATCTGTAATTGAAAATGATCTTGATAAGATTTCTTGACATATGATTTTCAAGATCTATTGTCTAAAAATAAGTTCTTATATCTTCCAGAAAAGTTACTCTTTAGGTGATTGTATCTTATTTTAAGTGTGATGAGATATTTTGAGAAAAATACACTTGGTAAGATTCAGATTTTTTCCAGTGTGATCTTGACTGCATCTTTTCCCCCTCTTCTGTGAATGCAATGTACTTCTGTAAAATTATCCTTTTTGTGTTATTTTGTTGGAAAACCTGCACAAAAAGCTGTATTTTTCTGATGCTTTTCTCTTTTTGTGTTCATTGGAATGCGAGTAGATTTTTAACTAAAAGACAAAAGTAAGTGTGTTTCTACTTCCACAGTCACTTTCAGATGCTGCTTTTCTGCATGTTTCCTCAAACAGGATTGGTAGAGTCTGACGGCAGAGTTTCATTTTGACGTAGAAGTGTTGCGTGTCGTCGGCTTTGACAAAACGAAAGGAGCCGAATTCTGCAGCGAGTGTGTAAGCGATCGCAAAAGACGAACCCGAGTACGTCTTCAGTCTGTGTCCGGCCGTTCGTCTGAGAGCTGTGGAGCTATTTCACCATGCTACTGAACATCGGAAATACAGACTAGTACAAATTCTTCTATAATACATGTGGAAAAAGAAGCCGTGTCTGATGTGTGCACATGCTTCGAGTGCTGACGGACTAGAAATGAACGACCTACGCTCTACTGTGCTTTCAACCACATCACACTGCAAACTGACTGGTTCCACGGCGCCTGCTTCGAATGCTGATTAATTAGGCGGCGTCTCCCTTTGAAGTCGCTGTCCGTTATGGATTCTGTGAGCGGATCCGCGCGCCGTTATCTCCGCTTTGATGGCTTGCCTTTGTGCTGACGTAGGATTCACATTCATATTTCATGCGGCGTTGTGTATGCATAGGTGTGTGTGTTTGTGTTGTGTACCCTGTCCTCCCTCTTGGGTCCGATGTCGTCCCGTTGTGCATTGTGTCTTGGTAGTAGTAGTGGTG
>JAPTYQ010000001.1:24943871-24964479 GCA_029814465.1 Ostorhinchus cyanosoma
AAAAAATTTTTTTTACAAAAAAAAAAAAAAAAAAAAAAAAAGTCTCCATTCTGAATGTCTGGGATTGCCAGAAATTTGTGACGTTAAAATGGGGTCACAAGCCAAAAAAAGGTTGGGAACCACTGGATTATTAGCAACTGTGGAGACCAATAACCACTATTTAAAATGTATACATTTATTGCAAAAATGAAAAATCCGACTGGCAAATCTAAGACCAGTGCCTTTAAGCTGACCATCAAATCAAATAAATAAAATACTGTTCGAGAATATCTTCAATGCCATTCATTTGGGATTATAATACAGCGTAGTAGTAAACTCTCATTCCAGAGCTGAGAGGTTATTCATTTGGGATGTGTAACCATTGGGATGATGCTGCAGGTGGGACATAGAGGTAACTACAGGTGAGGCTCTTCTCATTTCTGTTTTGTGCCTCTTCATCTCCTCACTCTTCAGTTCTCCTGCCTGTGACCTGGAAATCGATCTCAGTGTGCCATTTTTAAGGATGTCTCAGTTACTAAAATACATCTCAAGGAGAGAGGAGGTTTGTCAGGAGCTATGAGCGAGGACACACAGTTGGACCATTTGACAAAGTTTTAGCAATCAACAACGATGCAATATTGTATTGTAGAAAAAGTGATCTTAAAACAAACCAAAAAAAAGATATACAGCATTAAATACATACTTTGAATTAATTAATTCAAAGTATATCTAGACTTTTTCATGAATGTTTGTTGTCCTTGCATCAGACTAGTGTTGGTCAATATATCAAATTAATGTGATTGAGGTTTTGCTTTCTAAAAATGCTATTTGTTTACTATACACATTAATTGTGAATGTGTTTCTCCAGTTGTATATGGCATATAGTTTTAGTACTAAAGATCATTTTGAGTTACGTTCATGTAGCCAGAAGGAAATCAATTAAAATGGGAAATCATTCATAACATCTATATTTCATTTTTACGCCACACTACCCAGCTCTACATCGGACAAAATGCACGGCACAGTCACACAACAATTGTCGAATTATGCAACTGCGCCACATGTCATTTACTGTTGATTTAAAATGACATCTCCTGAACATGGATGTGTCATTTTGTTAATTCCTGTTGTCTCAACTCTACTTCTCCTCATGTCTCATTTGGAAGGAACTGAGACACATGGGGAGGAGCTGAGTTGAGGCAAATTGGGCAAATTAGGAAATAAGGAGAGAGGAGACTGAAGCAGCTGCATCACAGCTAAAGCACCACTTTTAGAAATCGATTGAAAATGACTGAAAACAACACAATACAGATAAGAGTAAAAGTGCTTAATAGTGGATCAAATAATCAGTCGACCCCTGCTGTGCAGGAGAAATATACGAGTTAAGACAACACAAAAGTTAACATAATGATCAGAAATTCTTGGCATGCTCATTGAGACATGTTAGTGTGGTTGTCATGTGTTTTGTGTGAACATGAGGCTGGAAGTAAAAGTAACTTATGTCTTGTGTATTTCTTTAACAGGATGCAGAAGTGTTTGTGTGTGTGTTTGTGTGCAATGGCAAACTTATCATCCAACAGTAAATCTATTTCCACACATTCTTAACACATGCACCAAATTCATACACACGGACAGATTCATATTACTGCATTGCAGATGGCAAGCTACAACAGTATTGCTTTTCTGGATTTATTTACACATTATCAGTTCAAATCGATCTGCAGCAGACAGTGAATGCCTCTAAAAAGTGTTAACAGTTGAGGTAGAAGGAGCCACTGGAGCTGCATGTACAGATATGGCATCACTGTAGTAGAGAGGTGTCATTCATAAAAACACACACACATCTACACCTCCTGTTGTACAGGATTCAGCTTTCACTCAATCAATCGACCAGCTGTCCATGCACTTCCACTGCACTGTTTGTGTGTCTCTGTGTGGGTGTGTTTCTGCAAGTGTTTAATAGTGTGCTGCTCAGAAATAGAAATCCAGACTGTCTCCACAGCACATCAACTTCTTATGAAAACACACTGGTGATCACACAGGAACAATATCTTCTCTACAGGATAATGACTGTGACAAAAGCTCTTATTCTGCATCTCTCCACACTCACACCCACTGCAGAGGAACTAACGAGCTGTGCTTTTCTGCTGAGTTTGACATGTTAAGAAAGGAGGGGAATTAGACCAGCTGCTGTGTGTGTATGTGCGTGTGTGTGTATGTGTGTGTGTGTGTGTGTGTGTGTGTGTGTGTGTGTGTGTGTGTGTCTGCATTTGTGTTCCTTGTTCGTGTGTCTCCTCACCAGCAGTGATGGTATCCTTCTCCTTGGCATTGAGTTCTTCCACCTCTGCTCTCCTGCGCAGCTCAAACCTGCGAGCGTGTCCTTCTCTGGGCTTCCACAGCTCCTGGAGCAACAGGGGCTTTTCATTGTCCCCGAGTGCACGTAAGCATTCAGTCCGCCATCCGACCCCCCCTATCCCACCCCNNNCCTCCAACCGTCCGATCACATCACACAGGACATAAGAGTGAGCAGCATCCTTGTTCAGAGAATAACGCTCCAGCGCCTCTTTGACCAGTTCCTGTGCGCTGGAGCGCGGCGTGGCCAGGACACTCTTGTAGTTGGCACCGGCACAGATTTCGTCTCCGAAGATCTTGAGAACACCGGGGGCTGAACTCTGAGTGGAGAGCTCAGCCGGATCGTCCGCTGGTCGCTCTGGAGGTTCAGTTGTCGAGCGCCGGTCCCCTCGGGTGTTTGTTCCAGTTTCTGCTGGGACACGGTCTCGGTAACTCAGAGTGCGGTACAGGACCTGGTGAACAGGAAAGAATACGACATGTAATAGTGTATATAATACAGTGTACATGTTTCTTGCATTAAATTTTCAGAGCTGCTTAAAACTATGCTACAAAAAACTGTTTTCTCGGTGGCTTTTAATAATGTAGGATGTTTAGTTTTTGCTTACTGAGACAAGTGGACATTTTCTCATGAGTTCAGGGCAATAAAAAATAACATAGTCCATCCACATATCTTAAGAGTTAGGCGAATAAACCTAAAACTACTTTTATGACCTTGAGCCACTTGAGAAAAGCGATAAAATACATTTTCTGCAACACACAGGTCCAGAAGAACAAAACGCAAAAACAGCTCTAAGAGAAAGAAGAATATTCTTAAATAGAGCTCAAATGTCTTGTTTAAGCAAAAAACTACACTTGCACTGAGGTATGCACATTTGTTTGACAAGATTTCCTAAAACTAGAATGATCATAATGGACTATTAGAAAAAAAGGACAAAATTTTAAATTTGAAAATAAAAAATTGCAAGCAGCAAATACAGTGACACAGATTAAACATTCTTAAATACAGAAGTTGCTAAAGGAGTCTCACTTTTAAAATAAAGACAGTGTTCAGGGAAAGAAAAATAACTAATAAGGCTAATACACTTTGACATTTCTTTTTTGCAGTATATTTTGGGCTATATTAAGAACTAAAGACAAATTTAACATTTAACATACATGTAAAAATACGCTTTCATCATATTCTTTGCCTTTAAGACACAAATTTTGATGTTTCCTTTCTGCCGTTTTAAAATGTTATAGTCAGTTAAATAAAAAGTAAATAAACACATCACTAAACAGAATATGTGCATGTATCTCTGTGTACCTGTGTGAAGGTCCTGCTCTGGCGTTTCAGGCGGCTCTTTGATGGTAGGGACATGCTGGCCCCAGATGAAGAACCGTAGAACATGATGTTGCTCCTGTCTTCACAAACTCCAACACTGTATTTGTCCCTCTACGTGCAGCAGCACCAAGTGAAGGTTTATAGTTGAGGATTAGATGCTGTGGATTTCATTGTACTGTCACCTTTCACACTGGAGAAGCAAAACAAACAATGTTAGTGTAACTTTCTGAATAAACCAGAGAGAAACAATCCTGCAGTGATGTCTAGTCACGTTTACAGACACAGAACTCTGAGAATAATGTCCATGGAATCATAACCAACCATAGCGTTAGGTATAAGTACTGTACAATAGAGAACCACAGACACATTAGGACTCAATCTTAATGTTGCTTGTACAGTTAGATCATTCCAAAGCGCTGCCATCAGGACAAACCTCAGCACATCTGTGACTTTCTTCCTATGCACTAATGTGGCGTCTTAGTGACAAACTTTGTGTTCCGGTGGATGGAGAGGCAATTTGCCAATTTTGCAGCGTACTGTAGCCTTGGTATTGATTGACTGAAGCCATGTGTGGTCCGCCCGCCTCCACAGATCAGCGCACATACCGCCTGCTACGTAATATACCCACAGTGTCTCCGTGGAAGTAAGCTCTTTCAAGTAAAGGATGTTGACATGAAAGGGTTCACCAGCCAAATATGTCAGCCAAAGCTAGGTGCTTTTAAAAGCGATCATAACATCACTGCTCTTCTCTGAATGTGGTCACTTCTGGCTCCAAAAACCCAAACTACAAATGACCAAAACACAGCCTAAAAGCTTCAGAATGGTGGTCCAAAAACCACTATGTGACATCATGGTTCTTTTATGCAACCTATGAACCAAACCAAAAAATCTCTGCTGAATTCTGGATCATAAAGATGGATGTAGTTTTCGAATTATATTGATGTGGATCTTAGCTTTTCAATGACTTCTTAATTAAGGTAAGCTGTTTAAGTACCACAATCAAAAATGAAAATAAACACCTTATGAGGTCCAATCAAAGGCATTTATGACTGGAGTCTACAGATTTTCACATCAATCCATCTGAGGAAACATCAGATAAAACTATGATTTCTGCAGAGAATAAAACTTTGCTCCTTGGCGCCTTCTATAATTAGCATTTCGTTTCACGTGTATAATTAACCATAATGGCTGTATCTGTTCTGCAATACATCAAAAACATCTTTTGCTGCGGCCACTTAACGATGACACAAATATGTAAAATGACTTACATTTTCACAAAATTTTTTAAGAAGACAGGTGATGACATGGCCAGATGAAGTGGTGCCATGGGAACACATTTCCTGTTCAATAGTCTCTGTGTTTAAACTAAATAACTTATCTCCATGTTTAATACATGTATGAGCAGGTCTCAGTAAGTACTTCAACATGATGCATGCTACAATTTATAGAAATACAGTTTTGGGTAAAAATACTTAAATCACTGCTGCGTGACAGGAACTAATGAACATTAGTTTTTTCACTTCACGCAAATGTACAAGACATGCTGCTCTCAAAGGAAACTGATCCTAAATGAAACATAAGGTTTTAGCTATGACGTTAAACTACAGTTGTGATCAATATTGGATAAAAATGTTTCAAGTTTAAATTTTAATGAACACAAATATGTTATGACACAAGGACAGCAGTTTGTCACTTTGTTCAGAATCAGAATAAAAGACTTTGCTGGAACTAAAACTATAAATATGTTCATAAACTTTCATTTAACATACATATTCCAACTGAAGTGGTACATACAGCTACAGTAATAGCAGAGCATTTTTGACAAATAATTTGAATGTACATAACTTTTCTATATTCTTGTACTGTTGAATAATTAGTTCCAACAGATTCAGAGACTGAAAATATCACTTACAAGCAAGAAAAAATATTATTAAAGTTAATAGTGCATTTACATATGTCAGAAGTACAACTTCTAAACAGTTATATCTATTCTTATACAAGTGATAATGAAATTGTGTAAACAGTTCCATAAAAAATTAGCTTATTTGAGAAATGATAGGTGAAACTTTAATTTTTGACACTGATGCTCAATTTCACTTGATCTAGCCCTACAGCACTAACGTACACATTTGAGTTTCTGACCTTCATATTAACTTTAGAGGGGGGGTCACACACCACATTTTCTAGAAATACAGTTCACAGAAGTTTCCCTTAAGCCCAAACTGTTGACTGTGAAATTAACCAATAATTTGAAGAATGAATGAGAAAAATAAAGTTACCTGATACAAAATTCTGAATTGAAATAATACAGAAATAATCCCAATATCCTTAGATTTGAAGCCATAAATCCCAGAAATAATTAAAATAGCACAAAATTATCATTTTTAGTATTAGCTATTAGTTGTTTTTATTTCCTTTTTTTATTATTTAGCTGCATTTATTTGGGTTATGCTATCCTTTGCTAGTTCCTGAAAGAGTTTCTCTGTGGTCTCTTATACAAATGTGATCTCAAAATAGATCAAACTCCTGAAATAAACCCTAAACCTTGTGTCTGCCTGCATTCAGGTCATGAATTTTTACCACAATAAACCAGTCTGTCTCCAGTCTATGTCCCTGCACAAGGTGAGTCACGCTTCTCTCTTGGCATTGGATGAACTCTTTGACCGGTGAAGACCTTTAACGCAGGTTTCATCAGGGACACAAGAGCACATTTCGCAGCTAATAAAGTGAACTTGTCAGCAAACAAAAGCAGCACCTACTGCAATGTTTTAATTGCAGCAGATCCACTTATACGGTACATGATTTCTTCTTTTGAGCAAATATTTGGCAAGTAGCCTAAAATGTGTTGTTGTAGCTGACTCTGCAAGCACTGGTGGGATAACGTGACTATTTTAAATGCCTGTTAATCCACAGTAATCTGGCTACTTGGCCATAGTTAACTCAATCCTGGAACCAACAAACCCCTCCTGTGTCTACACATATACGCACACGCTTATACCAAATAGCATTGTGAGGACGCTGACATATACACTGCTTTACCTAAACTATCACAACTGAAAACATCCCCCTGAAGGTCCATCTGAAGGTGAAAACTGACTGAAATGTCATCAGTCTGATCTTCACTTCAGTAGTTTAAAAAAGTTCTCACAAAGACAGCCATACAGCATTGGACACAAATATTAGACCACTATGATGAAGTCAAGAAAGGTTTATGTGATGTATAAAGTTATTATGGGTTTGTTCTGTGGAAACGTAAGCAAAAAAACCCCCCAACAAAACACCCACAGAATGACTGTTCAAAACAACAGCAAAACCCCATTTCAAATAACATATATATTAAACAATGTCTTACTGGGAAAAAAAAAAAACTGGAAGAAATTAATATTCCAAAAACATAATATCAGAAAGCCATTTGAGGGAATATTATACTGAATTCCAATAGAGAAATCACATGTGGTCCAAATAAACTCCATAGCTGTACATACAGGGTTGTGTCCAATTCATTTTATTTCAGTGGCCATATAGAGCTCAGTGACATCTTAATAACCAGGCCAGACAAGTAAAATAATAGCATAAAACCTATAGACAATAATCCAGAATTTTTTCTTTGTTATAGTGTGAAAAAAGTACAATTGCATATTAAAAATGTGAATAACCTGAGCAACCTAGGTGGGCATTTATAGAAATGGATATTTCAACACTGCCTTTTAACTAATGTCGTACGTGTCCAGATTATTTTGATAAAAGTTATCATCTACACCAGGGGTCTCAAACTCAGTTTCTTTCAGGGGCCACACTCAGTCCAATGTGATCTCAAGCAGGCCAAACCAGTGAAATAATAGCATAACAACCTAGAAATAATGACTACTCCAAATTTTTGTTTTTGTTTTAGCCGGAAAAAAAAACATATTAATTATGAAAATACTTACTTTGAAAAACTATCCAAACAAAAAAGATGTGAATAACCTGAAAAAACTGCAATTTCTTAAGAAAAATAAGTGCAATTTTAACAATATTACGCTTCAACTTATCATTTATACATGTGCATTACAGATAGGATCAACAAAGACACTAGACAATTAGTAACAGGCAGAAAATGGTTAAAATTGTGCATTTCAGGTTGTTCATATTTGTTCGGGTTACTCACATTTTATTGTTACATGACGGTTAGTAAATATAAATATTCTCATAATTTAATGTTATTTTTTGCACTAAAACAAAGACAAAAAATTTGAAGTTGTCATTATTTATAGGCATGATGCAATATTCTTTATTTCACATCAAACCAAGAAGAAAATATGGAGTCATTATTTTTTGTAGGTTATAATGCTATTATTTTACTGTAGATCATATTAGTCTGTATGTGGAACCTGAACTAAAATGAGTTCCACAGCCTTGACTGAGGAATTTTTTCACTTTGCAAATTCATCCCACAGGCTGGATTGGAACCTTTTGGCAGGTTGCATGTTTGAGACCCCTGATCTACACAATCCTGCATACATGTAAATACCCTGCAGAGCGCTCTCATGGGGTTAGGGTTAGGATAAACAAAGGTCACACACATTACATTGATGCATTTTTGGTCATATACTCTGACGTTGGGAACCTCTTAAGTCTGTTTCCCCCTGATCAAACACAAGCATGAAACCAGAGTTTGTCCAAATGTCCACTTTGGCTGGAGTTTTCAGACATTTTTAGGGACCAATAGTTTTCATGAAAAACAAAAACACATCAGAAACTATCTATGTTCCAGACACCTTATGTGAATGTAATATCTACAGTGTCATTTTTACACTTTTATTCATCTGACTGACCGGATTGGACCCTTTGGCAGGCAGGTTTTAGCCCGCGTTCCGTGGGTTTGGCCCCCCAATGTAGTCCACTGCCTTAACCTTCACCTAATTCTAACCCTAACCCTCAATATGTTTTGGAGTCTCCATGAATATAGAAACAGAAAGAACACATGCGCGCGCACAAACACAAAGGCCTAAATGTGGTCTCGCGGGCTTGTGTTTTGTGACCCAGAAGCTAGCTAGTCTTACATTTTGCAATCACGTCACACCTACAACAACTTCTCTAGCACCTTTTCATTTGCTGTCTGCCCTTGTGTTGCCTACTCGAAGGTCAGAATGAAACACTGTGTTGAGGAAAAAAAAAAGTAGACACCTACAGAGACCTCCTTTGTAATTAGACAAAACTTGTGACTACTTTGGACCTGCCCTGTATTTAGTGTCCATCCGTCTGTTTACGACTTTGGGCTCCGCGGTCGTCACTAGCAACCGCCGTAGCAACAAAAACCAGTAGAAAATTGTCAGAAATTAATCCGCGGCGGCACCAACAGCGAACATTCCCGGCGTGTAACGGTCCGCAGGTGTATCTAAAAAAACTGAACCACATTCACACAAAATGACCATCAATTAACCTGAGACAAAGCCTGCTTCACCTGAGCCACAGCACGGCGGAAAAACCCACATCTGAACACGGCGGTGCGTCCACCTGCAAATAAATTAGGTCCTGGGAAAGTTGAGGTGTAATTTCCAGTAGTGACTAGCCCAGTCCCGCGGGGGCTGTCCAGGGTGTCTGTTGCGTTTGTACTCACGCTGCCTGCAATGCGTGGCTCCATAGTGATGGGGAATCCTTCTCGGCGTCTCTCATTCCGTCCCCCCTCCTCCCCCCTCACTATAAGGCAGAAAATCTCCGGTCCAACGGGGGGGAAACACCCAGCAGGCCTGTTCCGAGCGACACCCAGCCGTCCAGGATTCCGACCCTCATCCCCAAAACTGCTCGTTAACTTGGACGCCCGCCAGCCTCTGAGACCTCCCGTTCCCCTGCGCACATCTCCGCCGAGTGTCCAGCAATGAACCGCATTCCCACATACACGGCGTCACGGAAACACCCGAGTACTCCGCGCTGGTTCACTTCGGCTCGTTTCGGAAGCGGCGCACCTGACATGAAGAAGACTCCCCCTGCTGGCCGATGGCGGTACAGCAGCACAAATGAAGAGGCAATAGTATACTGATTTACAGTGGTGGAAACAGGTTTTTGGACACAGATTTGTGTTTAAAATAAATAAATAAATAAAACGCAGTCTATTGCAAATTACATTCCATAAAGCATTACATTCCCCCCCAAAAAACCTGTGGCATCATGATGTTTCAAACCAAGGCAATCATTTAATAAAGCCAAACCTTTAACTTTCCTGGTTTTCAGCAGGATGTTGCATCAAGAATCAAGTTCTTGAACTCTGCCAAATACTGTGCCACATTCCCAGGGCATGACATGTTGAAACTCTTTGGAATTTAGTTTTGTTTTTTATTGTTAACAATCAACCAAAAAAAAAAAAAAATCATTTGCATTTGTTTGTGTCAGTCTATTGCAGTAATAACATTTTTAAACACAAGACAGATTTGTCTGCAGATATTCTATTCTATTCTATTCTATTCTATTCTATTCTATTCTATTCTATTCTATTCTATTCTATTCTATTCTACAGCATACCTTCGAAACTGTTTGAAACTTGTGACATAGCTACATGTATGATTTGAATATTTACTGATTTTGCAATTGGTGACAGTTTGAGAAATACTAAGCATTTTGTACCAATATATTTCTTTAGTCAAAATAAATCTTCATACTATAAAATGACCTAGTCATTTGCATAGAAACAACAGAAACATGCATATGTCTTTTAAAAAATGAAGAGTTGTTTTTTTCCAAACTTTTTACAGTCACTGTACATATAACAATTGTTAGGTATAAAACAAATGCAGCTGATGCATTGTATACTGGACTTTTTGGTAAATCCATTTTGCAGACCCTTTCCCTTTAACAGCATAGTTTAAACAACTGTGTTCTTTTTCCTTTTCTTTTTTTAAAAAAGCAAAATAATAAAGTGTTGACTCAAGAAATAGACTGCATGAAAAAGCTTTTTTATTATAATAAAAATAGAAAAGATAAAAGCATTGTTGGCATCATATAGGCTTATCACAGCACAAAAGCACCACAGACACAATAACCAATAAGAAACTATAGAGAGAGATATGGGATAATATAATCAGTCTTTTAGAAAGCATCTTAGGATAAAAGAAGACACCAGCAGCACTGAGAACAGAGTCAGCAGCTCCACAATCACAGAGCATCTATAAACAATGTACAGAGGGTCCATGAAGGCCTCGTGGAGAGTTTATAAAACCACAGAACTCTATACAAAACCAGGTGAGAACTGAAAGTCTGGAATGAGACAAAGATTTGTATCAAGACAAAACAGACACACATTATATCTTCAAATACTTTATCTCCACTCTGCTAAACCTTCGTGTGCTCTAAAAAATGGCTGTGATAAGACACACACAGAGTTTTCCAAAAACAGTAAAACCTAAACTTTTTGGTGCGTCCCAGGTGATCGAGTAAAAACTAAAAGTACAAATACCATAAAGGACTTCTGAATGTGAATACATTGGCAGAGATTCACACTGAACGTTTGTGTCCACAGTTTCAAAAATATTATTTCCAACCAGCTGTGATATACAGTATTTTTTAACTCTGTCCTGCATTAAAAATGGCACCATCATAAATTACAATTTGTTATGATGGTTGTCAAGGAGATATCTTTGGAATTGAATAAACTAATTTGGGTGTAGTTTACCTGTAGACAAGAGAAGTATTAAAACAAATCTGAATTTCCATCATGTATTTTGTTGTTAGACCTGTCAGTATAACTCTGCATTCATACGCTGGTTATTAAATGCAACTTTGTTTTTTTGTTACTGTGGCAGTGTTGGATGAAATGTGTAAACTTGTGCTAAAAATAATATATTTTTGGTGAAGATCTATATCCAGGAATCCATGGATTAATTTTTTTCAGTACATGTAACTGAATTATAAAATATTTTAAGATAAAATGATGAACTTGATTGACTCCATTTCCTCATGCAGCAAAGTACATACGACAAAACCTGGTATTTGTCCTTAATTTTCAATCACAGTGTATTCTTAAGCAGATCTAGATGAAAATTTATAGAATTCTGCAGCACATTTAGAGGCTCATGAATCCTTGATGATGTTCTACATTATGGAATCAGATTTGTGTCAATATCATCAAACAAAAGTAATTAAACTTGAAATACAAATAAGAATTTCAGAAAGAATAAAACTCGCTGAATCAAGAAAAAGTAACCTCAGACTTAAAATTTATAACACCTACTATGGTCTTTTACTTTTTTTTCCCCCATGTTTACAGTCTCTGCTTCCTTTTCATTGACTTCCCTGCTCTCATTGATTGTATTTACATGGACCCTGATATTCTACTAATAACTGGAATATCAGTCCTATCAGAAGGAAAACACCACATTCAGAATAGACAGGTCTGATAGGAGGGAATTTTCAACTGGAATCAAACTGGTGCTGTAATCCACTGGTAATATTACTTCTGTAAACACTGACGGACTCTGCCTCTCTACGATGCTCTTTTTATACCCGATCATGATCTGACCTGCAAATTTCATTTTTTCTGTTGTAAAATATTCCACCAGCTGTTTCTTTTTAGTGTCAATCACTTTCCCCGTCTTTTGTTGCCCCGCCCCCTTTTTGCCGCCGACAGGTTCAATATTACATGTTTATTTCTTAATATGGCAGATTTTCATTGAAATATTTGACATATTTTCTATGTGATAATGCAAATGAAATAAATTATTGTTTTATAAAATTTACAAATCGTGTTCAGTTTTTATTGACATTTTCAGAACTGTTTTGAAATTTGGGTCAAAGATTTCATCAACACTGACTTATATATCTATATAATCTACAGTGTATTTGATTCTTCAGGTGCATTTTCACTAGTACTGGGTTCTGATCATATCATTTAATAATCTCTCTCTGTTTCCATATGGATATATTAAAACTAGAACGTCTTTCATAAGTGGACAATAAGCCCAAACATTTAAAAAAACATCCATATTACTGTCAGCTGGGCAGTGATCCTATTGTTTCTCCTTCTGTGCATGTTTGACCCACACATCATTCTTTACTTTATTCCATCTAAAAAAAAACAAAACAAAAATCTTTTACATACTTTTGTTTGATATTTCAAGAATTTAGTTTTTCAGTTAATATTGACATAAATGTGATTCCGTCCTAATTTGTTATTATCTATAAACACATCTGCTGCTACCATTTTTGTGACTGCATGAAAGCTTTTTCATGTTTTCGCTATTTTATAAACATTACCCATATGTAAAGGTTGCATAAAAATTTAATAATTCCTACCCTTTTTGGAAATTTGTAAATAAGCGTTTTAAAGCAGGTTCACAGCTATTCGATCTTTTTTTTTTTTTTTTTTTTTTCTTTTGTAGCTGCTGCTGGCGCCCAAACAACCAGAGCAGCTTCAGTGGTCCTTGAATGTGGCTTCACAGGCTCAAAAGCCCATAATGATCCAGATCCTGAGAGACAGACAGCAGTTCATAGATGTAAAACAGGAGCAGCGATTCAAGACATGAAGTTTGACCTTTTGGCCATCGAGCCACATGTATCATAATACACAAGCTGTCCAATATACTGTGTGCCACGACATACAGTTTAACACTAAGAGAGTACATACATATTTCAAATATATTTTTATGTGTTCAAGGTACATGCGTTCACGTGTAAACATAGACTCAGCCGATCAGAGGCTTTGGATTCATGGGAGTCAGAGAGTATAGGATACGTACAAACACACATATACACACATACACACACACACACACCTGAGATGCCTTAATATTGGGTCAGATTGTTCAACAATACTATAGCTTCAGTTTCCTTTCAAGTGTGAGACGTGTATGGTAGTAGTGTGCTATCAGTTGTGGCAGTAAATCAGTCTTGTGGCAGTGCTGAATCAGACAGTGGTTTTCCCCTCTGAGGTTCAAACATGTAGCTTTAACAGACTATTAAAATGGATCTCATTCATTTACAAAGGCGATGGTTTCGATAATGGCATTTAGCTAACACTGTAAACACAGTAGAAGAAAATATAGATGAGTTCAACATATATATCATTGATAAATATATGTATATAGATATATGTAGATATATATATATACTGTATAAATGGCACTGATGACATCTTCAGTTACTAAACCTAACAACAGTAAACTATCAGAATTCAGTAATAATGCTTGACCTACTTTTTCTAATAAAAGTGGAAGCACGCAGGTGAAGTCATCAAGACTAAAACCATGAATATTTGTATGTTCAATATTAAAAGAGGAAGAAAAATAATTCTACAGTCATGCTTGATCTGCAAATCACAGTAAAACACTGACTGAAGCAACCGTTTTTTAAAACCATATAGTGTACTAAAGTGTAGATAGCACAACTAATAACAACAGTGATAATACTATTTAGCACTCAGAATTAGAATAGTAAATTACTGATGTTTCAACCTTCTAACCATAATCAATCCAAAACAACACTTTGTGTATATGACACTATCAATATTGTAAAGGTACAATATGTAAGATTTAGGTTTAAGTTAAGTTTGTGTGGGAGTCCACATAAACTTGAGTCCATTTCTAAGAAAAAGATGAGCCACTGAATAATGATTTTGTTTTTTAATGTCACTTAGGATTCTTTGCTTTCCCGCCCCTCTAAACCAGACTCCTGTTTGTTCCAATGAGACGTGAACACGATCACAGATAATGACCAACTGTTTCATTTCAGTAAATATTGAACCCATTTCTCACAAGCCACGAATCCTATGAACATAGATACTGACCTTTTAACTCTGTAACCTGCTTATTTAAACCTGTCACACATCCTCATTTTTTTGAGGTTTGCTATGATCCATTCACACATTGGAACTTCTGTGTAAAAGCTTCACTTATTTTACATATTGTACTTTTAAAATCATCTGTTAAAAGTAATAATGATCATGAAAACAGCTAATTGTAAACATTGTCTTTCTTTTGACAATAAGACAATGCCCTCAATTCAGCTTCTGAACACTGAATCTGAATGTGCACCACATAGAGAGAAATCTCCATTTTACCCCTGATTATCAAAAACAAAACCCAGCACTACTGCAAAAGATAACTTGAAATGAACTGAAATAAAAGAAACAGTTGTGTCCCAGTCCAGAGGCTGCATCCTTTAAAGTGCAGATTCAACCCAGTGGGCCAACAGAGATAACTTAATAAAAGGTCTCCTCCAAAAGCAGCTTTCATTTACTCCTGATGTGAAAAACATCTTTGTTTTTGCTTAAAATTTTTCATAAAATCTAGTATATGTAGGTCTTTCTGGTGTTCTCAGAAGTCTTCATCAACTCATAAAGACAGGAAATATGATACAATCACATCATGTGTAACAGGTATTTGATTCAACACTGTTGACTGTTGACCTGGATATGATGGGAATCACAGGATGTTAGAGATGAAAACAAATGGATACATTTTCCATGAATCCAGTAAAACTGTAGTTCCATCATATTCTTAAAACATAAAACTCAAATTTGAACTGTAAATTTGGGTTTCGTCAAACCTGCCTGAGTTTTACCAAAGTTTCTAAAGTGTCTGGGGACAATTTCCTGCTGATAAAAATGTAAACATACAATTTACGAGGTCGTGAGGATCACCTGAATGCACCATCTGTCTCTGTCTCTATGAGGAGGAGGATCAGCCCACTGGTCTTCAATTCTCTAAAGGAAGCAGCCCCTGAACTGAGACACATCCCATTCCACCTCCTCGAAGTCACCCTAACACAGGAAGCACCTCCTGTGATGTCAGCGCTGATGTCATCTGGAGGTCTGGACCTGATTGGACGGCTGGGCATACAGGTACTTCCAGATGGCGTAGTAGTGTATGGCCGCTCCCATCGCCACAAACAGGTGCCATATAGCGTGAGCGAATGGGACAATACCATCACTTTTGAAGAAAACCATCCCAAGACAGTAGCAGGCTCCGCCCACCAGCAGCTCACATAACCCAGCCTGCTCCGGCTAGGACACACAAGACACAGTTTGATATTTATTTATTCAAATAGTCTCTAATATTTAAATTGCATTAGTTTGTACAGAAAATGTGACATCTCTTCTAAAAGCATTAGTCTTAATTAACCAGGACTGGGTGGCACCAATAGAAATGAATTTAATCTAAGATCAAAATTTTACAAAACCTGGTTTGTAACGAATAAATCCACATTTCTGTGCGTGTCTGAGTTCTTTAACCCAATGAGACCAATGTTAGTAAATGTAAGTTCTCTGTCACTTCTTATAGTAGATTTAAAGGGACCATGAGGTGACCTTCAAAGAACCTTCACAGAACAAAGACAAAAGAAAAAGACTGGGCTCACCATCGAGAGGATGACCAAGGCCGGAAAAACTCCCATCACCGTGTAGCAGATCAGCTCCATTATCTTATACCTGACACAGACAGAGGATGGGAGCGGGAACAGTACGTCATCTACAAGAATAACTTTAGGACGGGTTCGATAATGACGCCAAAATCAATAGCTGCTCCCATGTGATGAAACCTAAACAAACCTACTGCACCTGCCTGTAATAAGAATCACATTCATGTGTGTCTACATGTTGAACCGACACTATGGCAGTAAAAATACAGGGAACTGAATCATCAAACATTAACCCTTGAGTATAAGCTATATTATCTCTGCTGAGGGTATTAGTCTACCATATAGTTGCAGGGAGTTAGTTAGGTTGCTAGTTTAGTCAACTCACATTGGACAGAGCACCCAAACAGCAAAATAAAGTATCTGAGTGACAGGAAAAGTGTAAAATAAAATTTTTTCAAAAAGTAAAACAATTGTATAAGTCATCAGCCTCTATTTTGATATGATGATGCTGATAACCGATTAGCAATGACAGAACATAGTTGTTTGTCATAGTATTTGAGCTCTTACTGACGGATTTCTGGTCAATTTAAGTCATTTAATTGGAAAAAAGTTGATTTCCACCACTGGGTAAATTGGATTCTAGTTTGGATTCTAGGAAATAACGCTGGAGCAAAATGACCACATATTATAAGCACAATAAAGTTTTTCTCAATAAAAAAATAACAGGGTTGTGTCATAGTCTGGATGACCCTGATGGAGACACCATCAGTTCCTTTGTCATACATAACATGGATGTTTGATTTATTTACTGACCTCTCATGGAAAAAGAAGACATAGGTTGTTCCAAAAGAGGCCATGACCCACACCAGCCAGCGCATGTGACAGGCCCACGGGCCCAGCTCTCGGAGGTTCAGCCTGAGGACGCACCAGCAGGGAGAGATAAGTACAAATAGGGGGGTGGAAAAAAGGGTTAGGACACCCCCTGTACTGGTGAGGTACTGCATTAGGAATCCCCCCGTAGTCACTGAACTTCTCTGCAGAGCCTTCACATCCCAGACACGATCTGTTCAAGCGTCTCCCATTACAGAACTCTGGACTCATTCAAGGACAGTTTCTTTCCCCTGCAGTCACTTAAATACCAAACTGGGACAGTATAAACCTCATGTATATTTGCACTATATGTACTATTGCCCTTTCAGACAACACTATTACATTGTTTGTGCAAATTGGTTCTGTTTACTGTTTGTACAGATTGGTCAAAATTCTGATTCTATATTTTACACTGATTCTAAAATGCACAAGAAACCAAAACCAAAACTTCCAAAGAAACTAAATCTGAATCTGATTTTTCTTTTTTTTTTTTTTTCCGATCATGTAATGACAATTAGAAAAGAGAAATACACATAATGATAGTCAAAAATAAATAAATAAATAAATAAAAATAAAATGGTAGCATAAACCTGCAACATCCTAAACCTCAAAATTTACATGAACGAAAAGGAGTAGGAAGAAGTAGAAACTTATCTAATCCTACCCCCTCAAAACGTTTCAAACACTGTCCCAATTTAGCAGAAACACTGAAACATGTACAATTAGTTACTCATCCATATTCATATTAAAACACAGTCACCAACACATTGTAAAACTGAACTCTAAATTACAAACACATTTTAATGAGTTTATCCATCAATATACCTCAGAAAAATCTATTCTTTATGCCTCTTTTTAAACATAATCAAACTAGTAATGTGCTTTAGTTCTGCACTCAGTTCATTTCACCGTTTAATTCCAATTACAGTGATGAAAAAACTCTTAAGTGTTGTACTTAAGATTCTGAACTCTTTCAAGTATTGTTCCATTCTCCAAACCCTCATGCTTTCTTCTGCATGTACATAATTCCATCCAGGTCAAAACTGGATGTTTCAGCCGATACTGAAACACATCCAGGACATGACATGTGGACACTGTCAAGAACTGAGTTTGGTTTGTGTCTGTTTGATGTAGCCACAACTTTTGAAACACAAAAAAGAATTTTCTGCAAATATTTCATAATAATATTTGAGATTTTGTACAATTTTAAGGATGTCCAAAAACTTTTTTCAATGACTCACAACAAACATCGAAATCTCACCAAGTATATTTTTCTCCTTTCTAGTCAAAATATCGCATCATACTTAAAATAAGACAGAATCACCTAAAGAGTAGCTTCTAATTGAGATATAAGAACTCAATTTTAGACAATAACTCCTGAAAATCTTATTTCAAGAAATCTTACCAAGATAATTTTCACTTGTTCCATTGGCAGATTTTTTTTTGTTGTTTTTTTTTGGTGCTTGAATTAAACACCCCCAAAAAATTTTAATTAAAGAAAAAAAAAAATCTGCCAATGGAGCAAGTGCAACAATTTGTTTTTGGTTTTTTGTGCTTGAATTAAGCAAAAAATAAATAAATAAATCTTGAATTAAAGCAAAAAATAAATAAATAAATAAATCTGCCAATAGAACAAGTGCAAATTATTTTGGTAAGATTTCTTGATATAAGATTTTCAGGATCTATTGTCTAAAATTGAGTTCTTACATCTCAATTAGAAGCTACTCTTTAGGTGATTCTGTCTTATTTTAAGTGTGATGTGATATTTTGACTAGAAAGGAGAAAAATACACTTGGTAAGATTTTGATTTTTCCAGTGTTCTATCAACAAACTGCACACATACACTTCCAGAAACAGACTATTGCATTTACCAAGGGGCGTAGGATGCTGCAATGAAGAAGTAGATCACCATCCTGTCACACATGTGGAAACACTGCTCCACAGATCTGAGGAAAGACGACAAGTAGCCACGTGACCGCTGAGTGACAGTGTTTACACATGCAGTATCGTCTGCTGGTGGGTGTATGGCAGGTCAGTGTGTGTGTGCTTGTACCGTAGGTGGCTCTTCTTCCAGGCCACAGTGTGGAACAGGGTGGAGATGATGAAGAGCGAGCTTAGCCCCGCCCCGTACACCCAGGCTGACACTCGCTCCCATTGGTCCTCCGAATGGAAGTGCAACACGGAGCTGCCCAGAAGGCTGGGGATTATCCATAACTAAAATATTCAGAACATGAATGAAACATGAGACACAAACAGAGGAAAGCAAAACACAGAGTGAACTGACATCGCATGCATCACTCCAGAGTTTAATGAGTCCACTGTTGTCCATCAGTTATGTAAGGCTTGCACTAAGTATGCACACTTATTGGGTTTGTTGTGCACTGGTCTGGATGTGTCGTCTTGTGTTACATCGTGTGTGTGTGTGTGTGTGTGTGTGTGTGTGTAATCACCGCATGCGTGGCACAGTTGGCAGCATGCTCATACTCTGTGGGCTGGTATCTCTTATTCGGAGGAACACGATTGTTCATAAACCTGAAATAAACACATACGAACATATATAAACTGATTCTCAAACCATACTGGAACAGTTTTTTTGGTAAATACATTCCAAAAAAACCCCAAAAAACATGAAACCACCCAATGTTTGACTCATCTCAGACATATAACCACACTTTTTATTCAGTTTCAGATTAAAAAAAAAAAAAAGGGGATTTATTTAGAGACTGATGGAGATCAAAAGTGGAGTGATATCATTGAAGTGCCTGTGCATTGTTCATTTTTAATACTAGCAACTCAATCTTCTTCTTCTTCTTCTTCTTCTTCTTCTTCTCCTTCTCGGCTGTTCCCTTCAGGGGTCGCCGCAGTGAATCATCTTCCTCTGTTTAACTCTATCCTCTGTATCCTTCTTCTCTCACATCACCTGCCTTCATGTCCTCTTTCAGTACATCCATAAATCTGGTCTTGGCCTTCTGACCTTCTGCCTGGCATTTCCAACCTCAGCGTCCTTCTACCAATATCTTCTCTTCCCCTCCTCTGTACAGGTCCAAACCATCTCAGTCTGACTTCTGACTTTTTTTCCCCTTAAACATCTAACATGTGTTGTTCCTCTGATCTACTCATTCCTGATCCCATCCACCCTGGCCACTCCCACAGAGACCCTCACTATGTTCCCCTCTGCTCCCTCCAGCTCCGCCTCCTGTCTTTTCCTCAGTGCCACCGTCTCCATCCCATACAACATGGCTGCTCTCACCACTGTCTTCTACTCTTTTCCGTTCATTCTTGCTGACACTTTTATCACAATAGTAGCGACTCAATTCACTTCCCCTCCTTAAATTCACTGCATGTTTAGGTCATTTAGACATGCTTTCCTATTTTCTCTGTAATTGTCTTGCTATGTCTTTTTAATTATTTGTGTGGATGCGGCGCAAGTGGAAGCACAAGACAAATGTGGGACAGTAAGGACGATCTTGTATTGTGAACATCATCACTCAGATTTGATGGGAACCTGTTTTAACTGAAAAAGATCTAAACATCCACTGGTGATCAAAACCATCTACAGATCTAAAGTGTTTAATACCTGTTGATCCATTAATCCTATTCATACATGGAAATAATTGGTGTAAAATGCAGTTTGTCGTCTTTTCATAGTCATCAGATATGACCCATCTGGACGTTCAGAGGCTCCGTAGTTACCGTGGAAACACCATCATCTTCTACAACATTGATTCACCAGTAAAACCCACAGAGTTGGATCAATGACAG
>JAPTYQ010000001.1:24973350-24988707 GCA_029814465.1 Ostorhinchus cyanosoma
TTGTTGAAAAGGTCACATTTTCTTCATTTTTCTATTTCTGCTATTATGACAATTAACTTTAATCTGAGCTTTTATGAACTTCTACATGATCAGTGAATTAAATATGGGAAAATACCAGGTTTTTATTGAAGAAATGCAAAATACAAAGGATAATATTAGAATAAATGGTGATAAATTGCTTAAGAAAGGTTAAATAAACCAAAAAATTAATTTGGGAACTGATGTAAAAGTAACACTGGGTCTTTATGGGTTGACATGAAAACCTCAACCCACATACACTTGTAATGATTGAAGCACGGCTGAGTTCTGTAACAGCAATCATTTATTCAATGCATATTATGACCAGCATAAGCTTTAACAAAGTATTGCAGCCCTTCATTGTGATTAATACAAAATTCCTGCTTTAAGCTTTGAGCTCAGAGGGAGCCCTCTGCGATTATACTAATCTAACTCATTAAGTACCATTTGCAGACCTGAGGTCAGTCCCTCTGTATAGTTTGACTTCATCAAGCTCATCCAAAAAGCTTCAGAGGACTTTAAAAAACACTGTTTGACCAAAGTCTGATCGTTTTGTAAAAAATACCTGATTAAAATATGGCCGAGAAGCTTCGTGTAATAAAATAAGGCAGCAGTTTTCTTCATTTCTCCAGAAGCGACATTCCTTTAGTTGCTTCGGTTCAGACGATCTTCAAGTTCTTCATAGCAGATTCCAGAGTCTAAAAATAAAGTGTAAAGCATTTATAACAAAGTTTTCATCTGTGAAACCTTAGTTCAGTATGACGGCACACAGATGCGACTGGAGTTCATGTGTTACCTTGACGTCCCAGATGCCCATGCCTCCATCCATCCCAGTGGTGCAGAACTTGGAGCACTTGTTACGTCCTCCTTCCAGCACCGAGATTTGGCTGGAAAATTGTTTGATAACAGTCAGACTCCACATAACAGCCATATGATGTTGAAGAAACCTCCTAGTTTAACATACTGTAGCTGAGGAGG
The DNA here is from genome assembly GCA_029814465.1 of Ostorhinchus cyanosoma. Classification (NCBI taxonomy): domain Eukaryota; kingdom Metazoa; phylum Chordata; class Actinopteri; order Kurtiformes; family Apogonidae; genus Ostorhinchus; species Ostorhinchus cyanosoma. Next base: position 24,974,347 of record JAPTYQ010000001.1, read on the forward strand.
ATGATCAACAGCAAAAAACTGAATCAGTCAAACACTGAGGACTCCCCAACCCAGAGCGAAGGGGTTCACAAAATTCTATATAAAATTATTCTGTATTCTTAAAAAACATATCGACAGTAGGTAATCAGATGAGAGGATATCTTATACTACCCCCATGTGTGTTTGTCATAGTATAAGAATCATTCACTTTACTGTTTAGTTTGGTTTTTTACCCCGACCCACGAAGGGGAGGAAAGGGGTAGTGTTTTTGGTTTGATTTTTTGTTTGTTTGATAACACTCTTGCAGCAAAACTATTGGTTGAATTCATACCAAATGTGGTTTAAAGATTGCCAGTGACCCAGAATAGGTCTAATTACAGTTTGGGAACAGTAAGTCAAAGTTAAAATTTTTTATGAATTAAAAATGAAAATTTCCCATTTACTCATAAGGGGTGAAATTTCAAATGCCTGTAGCAGCAGAACTATTGGTTGAATTCATACCAAACTGGGATTATAGATTGCCAGTGACCCACAATAGATGCGGTTACATTTTGGGGAAAAATAGATCAAAGTTCCAATTTTGTATGAATTTTTTATATATTTTTTCTCCCATTTACTTATAATGGGTGAAATTTCAAATGTCTATAAAAACATCAATTTTGTTTCAATTGCTTCAAACATGGCACATATAATAGAAGCAACTGATATGGTGACATCAGCATATGTATAGACATGATGACATCAGCTGGATCGATGCTAAAATAAGCTACAATACATGTGAGGGGCGGGGTTTGTTGGGCCTGGAACCACTTGTTGACAGTGACCTACAGTCGCTGGTATTCTGAAGTGACAAGCCTCATTTACCCTGAACACTGAACGTAAACAGGATACTGTTTTATGTCTGCTGGTGTGTGAGGAAAATAACTGTCTAATAGATATACTGGATCACTCGAAAGTCAAAGCTTAAAAAATGAACAGACTTTCAAAAATCCACCATTGCAGATATTTGGGGTTTTTTTATCCAAGTTTTTTTGTTTTCTCAACTCTTAGATTCATTTTCCATCACTGCAACATGCTCTGTAACACTGTCAGGACCATTTCTGTCCTCTTTTGGTTTTTTATTATATGAATAAAAGGAAATGTGTTCATTATTCAAGAGATGAAGCTCTTACTCAACGTCAGTTTTAGACAATAATAAAGACAGTCTGAAATCTGTGGATGTTGGAGTTCTTGCTGCTGTTCATTTTCAGAAATTATTCACATGAATTATTTGAAAAGTATACATTTGACTCAAGTAATTTCAACAAAGTGACCATCAGTGTAAAATTATATACGTGGCATTAACATTATTCAGTATATACATATATTTCTGTTTGTCATCATGAAACAGGACTGAGGTATTTATGTTGAAACATTTAGAGCAGATATAGTTCCGAGTGCATCTAAAAGACGGTAAATATAATCTAAATCTGCTTTATGATTACATTGGATCCATGAAAAGTTTCTTTTCTATAGAGATTCCTGGACCAAAAATTGCAAATGAGAATCCCCTGACTGAAATAAGTGGAAAAAAGACCTTTAACTGAGTTCCTAAATGAAAAACATGGCTTTACTCTCACTTACCTCACTGCAAAAAGGCCATTATTAGTACCTGTATATTTCACACATGCCATTGTACTTTAGTTTGGGAGTTATTACATTTTTTTGTTTGTTTTTTTTTAATTCAGCTGACGTTTTGTGTGTGTTCAGACCTGATGCTGTTCTTGTGCAGAGTGTTCAGGTCCTTGTCAGTGCTCTGGGATTCTGAGGCCCGACGGTCCAGGTTCTGGAAACGCTCCCTGGCGCTGATGCCCTTCTGGGCCGCCTGCTTAGGAACGTCCAGTTTGCCACCGAATGTCAGACCGGCTTTGGCGCTGTCATACACGAACAGCATCGGGTAACAGTCATGGCCCTGATGAAGCCAGAAACACACAAGGATAATATCAGGTACAGCTGATGCACTTCTGTGTCTACGATATGAACATGGAAACAGGATTTTGGTTTTTGCAACACAGAGAAATTGATATAGTTTTTTGGGGGATTATCATGAAAAACACACATTAACAGAGTGAAAGAGAGAAATAAGAGGAATTGGTAAAGCCTGGAGAAAGAGGCAGATGTGTTTGTTTAACACATAAAGACCCAAACATTCACCTCAAACCAAAAGCATCTACTGATCTAAACTGTTTAATACCTGTTGATCCACTAATCCTATCAATACATGTAAATAATTGATCTAAAATACAGTTTGTCATCTTTTCATGGTCATCAGATATGACCCATTTGGACGTTCAGAGGCTCCGTAGTTACCATGGAAACACTCATCTTCTACAACATTGATTCATCAGTAAAATCCGTGGAGTTGGATCAATGACAGTGGATGGAGACACTTGGTTTATGTTCAGTTATTGAAATATTTTACTGAAAAAGTCACTTTTTCTGGAGTTTTCTCTGTTTTTGATGTAATAACTCAACTTTAATCTGAGCTTTTATGAACATCTACATCAGGGGTGTCAAACTCATTTGAGTTCAGGGGCCATATTCCCCCTAATATGATCTCAAAGTGGGCAGAACCAGTAAAATAATAGCAGTGAAAAAAGTTGAATTATATTCTGATAATATTTACATCTACAAAGTTTCCTTAAAAATCTGATTAATATGAACTTGAAACGTCTTAAGAATAACAAGTGCAATTTTATCAATATTCTGCCTCAATTTATCTGTTTATCATTTATGCATCACAGCTTAAATTACTATTACAAACACACAATACATTTAGTAACAGGAAGAATTTTGGTAAAATTGCACTTACTTCTCTTAAGACATTTCAGGTTGTTATTCACATTATTTGTAAAAGAATAGTTTGTTAATGTAAACATTTTCAGGTAATTTTACTTTTTTACACTAAAGCAAAGAGAACATTTGTTGTCATTATTTGTGGTTATTATAATAACATTCTACTGGTCTGACCAACTCAAGATCATATTGGTCTGTATGTGGAATCTGAATTAAAATGATTTTGACTCCACTGATTGTTAATATCTTCGGTGTAATTTTTGCATTTCACAAATTCATCCCATGGGTCAGACTGGACCCTTTGGTGGGCCAGATTTGACCCCTGGGTTACATGTTTGACACCTGTGAGCTACATGATCAGTGAATTAAATACAGGAAAATACCTGATTTATAGTGATAAAATACAAAATACAGAGGATAATATTATACATAAATGGTGATAAATCCTTTAAGGATGGTTAGATAGAGAGAAAATTTCATTTTCAAATTTCATTTTTCCATCATCAAAGCATCACAAAGAGACATCAGCTGATTCAGAACTCTGCAGCCAGGTTAGTAACTAAAACCAAGAGGAGAGAGCACATGATTCCAGTGTTGGTTTCCCTGCACTGGCTACTGCTAACCTTCAGAATCGATTTCAAGATACTACTCCTCACTTATAAAGCTTTAAATGGAACAGGACCTAGCCACATTGCAAACTCACTGATCAATTACGTACAAACTAGAACAAAAAGCTCATCCAACGCTGGGTCCCAGAAATATTACAAAGAAAACTGGGGACGCAGCCTTTGCTAACTATGCACCAAAGTTATGGAATACAATTCAGCAGGACATTAGAGAAGCCAGCTCACTGAATATATTCAAAATCAAATTTAAAACATTTTTATTTTCATTAGCCTTTTGAAAAGGGATAAAAATGGGGTTACAGACTTTTGTATGAAAGGGGCTATACAAATAAAGTTAATTATATTATTATTTGGGAACTGACATAAAAGTAGCGCTGGGTCTTTATGGGTTAAATAGGTCAGTACATTGTCTTATTTATGCCTATTGTCTGGCATTTGGTCTGTGGTTTATAGTTTTGGTGTCGTATAAGCCAATGTAGGGCATATTCTTATGCAAGACCAAATAATAAAAATTCCCTCATTCATTCAATACAGAAATCCAACCTGATGAAGTGTATGACAGAACAAATGCTGGACGTGGACAGAACTGAGTACTTACAGCTGCCACTACGCTGTTCTCAGTAATGAAGGTGACACAGAGTAGAGGAAGTGTCTCTGAGCTCAGACTGCTCACCCTGTGGGAGTCAGAACAAAGGTCAGTTCACACCCACTCATAACAACACACAGACGCACACAGGTATGAAGCCCCGCCCTCACTCACGTTCCACTCTTTCCACCCTCCGCCACAGACACAGTGGAATCATGGGAGGTCCAGGCCAGACGGTTCCCTGAGTGGGAGAAGCACACGCTGTGCACCCATCCTCCACCCCCCCCTCCTGAGGTCTGATCCACGGCTCCGGAGCCTCCAGACTCAAACAGCACCTCCCCAAATGGCATCTTACTGCCCCAGGGGGTGGGGCCGGGCTTCTCCTCCACCTCCTTTATGTAGGCTGAGAAAACCCTGAGGTGAATGACAAAAATACAAGAGGAGGCTCAGTGAGTGAAAACAGACAGAATCACAAGGCAACAAAGCACCTTTAGGTTTTATCTGTGTGTTTAATATTGAGAAAAGTTATGATGGAGACTAGATATGTTGTAATCAGATTACATTAAGATTAGTTTACTAGATGATCTTAGTTATATATTTAGACCTAAACAGGAGACAACTGTTCAAAACTCAAGAACAATAACAGTGGCTGCTGATGAAATCTTTCTCATCCAAGATTACGTTTTATGTTTTTTTGTGTTTTCTGTTTGGATAAGATTACCATATTCAAAGCATTTCACTTTTTTAAGAAGCACACATTTATTCTGTCTGTTCTGCAGGAAACAGAACAGAGCAAGAAGCATAAAACCAAGAATAAGAAGCTCTTTTGAAGTTTTTATTATATGATAACCAAGAGACATCAAAAATATTTAAAATTTTTTTCATTACTACAAGCCTTTTATGCATCGAGGAATTCAAGTCTTAAAGCTTTGTCTCCAGTGAAAAAGCTGGATCAGCCATTGACCTGTTGATATAGATCTGTCATTCCGGCAAGCCTTTGCATAATTAATATTTCTACAAAAAGCTGACCCAGAAAAGGCATACGTCAATACATTAACATTTACTAAATGCAGGAAATGAAATCTTTGATGCTGGAAAAAAACAAACAAAACAGCAACCTACAGAAGTCGATAAAACTAAAAGAACTGGTCTATTTTAATACATTCAAAGTCATTTTAAATGAATGGGAAAAGGATAAATCTGGATGCAGATGTTTGTTCTAATTAATTGAATTGGATTCTGCTTTGAGACACTTTTAAGGAACATCATTGTTATATTTGTAGTTGCTTTTAAAACAATGGTGATGTTTTATATGTATGTTCTTATCTAGTGTTTTATGTTTGGTTTTAAGACTGACTTTTAATGTGTTTTATGTATATTTTTAATGTGGCTGTGATTTCTGTTTTGTGTAACTTCTGCTGCTGCTGCTGTCTTGGCCAGGACACTCTTGAAAAAGCGATTTAGAATCTCAGTGAGCTTTTTCCAGGTTAAATAAAGGTAATAATAATAATAATAATAATAATAATTTTGTGTCCATAAAAACCTGACAAACTTTAAATAGCGGAATAAAAACTAAATAAAATGAAAGGTTCACAACTGCAGTAGCTCTGAAACCTGCATCAGATTTAGCATTTGGATTTGACAATTTAGGTTTTACTCCACGGCTCCAGAAATCTGCATTATGGATACACACATACCTGCATTTGAAGTCACAGGATCCAGCAGCCAGTAGGACGTTGTTGGGATGCCAGTCCAGACTGAGGATGGTGGAGCGGATCGGCTTCTTGATGTGTTTGCAGACCCACCTGTAGGTCGCAATGGTTCAGAGTTACAGCTTTTATATAAATCCTGGACACAGAACTGTGGTGTAAAGTCTCACCAGTCGTTCTCCTGCTCAAAGTAACAGATGGAAATGAGGCGTGAGCCGCTGCCGACAGCAAACTTGTTCTCTCGTGGTGACCACTTGACGCAGCGAGCTGCACGGTTGATCCTGAGGATGACCAGGGTGGGCTTCCATGTCCCATCCTTCAGGGTCCACACGTAGGCGTTCCGATCCGCTCCACAAGTAACTATACGGTTACTGTCTGGAGCCCAGTCAATACCTGCAGAGGAAAACACCGCTCATTACACAAATCCACATAAGACACAACTGGAAAATATGGAAAATGTGTATTAAAAAGAATGCTGGGATTTTAACAGTTACTTATGAATATACACAGTTGCCCAAACAGTTGTAATAATTTTGTTTTCAGACATATTCTTCTTTTTATGCCCATTTGTACACATCACCTTTGACCATGTGCAATGATTACATACTGTAGTGAGTTCCATTTACACTTCAACAATACAGAATAAATCACATTGTTAGGGAGGAAGAGGTAAAAATATTTTAGCCCAACTTTATGGACAGCAGTATATTCCCTACTTGTTTGGTTGACTTCAATCCAAACCACTTTATTTATATAGAACATTTAAACAACAAGAACGTTTCTAAAGTGCTGCTCAAAGAATCGTAAAAATAATCAAGCAAATAAAAAAAATGCAGTAAAAACAATAAAGAAGTCCATAAAACTAAAACAGTGCTCTAAATAAAACAATAAAATCAAATAATAAGAAGTAATTAAATAAATAAAAGACACAGGGAACCACACAACTCATGCGGTGTTAAAAGCCAGAGAATAAAAGTGGGTCTTAAGACAAGACCCAGAACACTCCACCGTGGGGCTGTTTGGACGTGTGTGTGTGTGTGTGTGTGTGTGTGTGTGTGGTCCTAGAGACATTTACTTATAATAAGCGAAATTTCAAATGTCTGTGCCAGCCAAACTATTGGTTGAATTCATACCAAATTGGATTTATAGATTGCAAATGACCCAGAATAGATGTCATTACATGTTGGGAAAAGTAGGTCAAAACTAAAGCTTTTAATGATTTTTTTTACATCTTTGTTTTCTCCCGTTTACTTATAATGGGTGAAATTTCAAATGTCTATAAAAACATCAATTTTGTTTCAATTTACACCAAACTTGGCACATATATAGAGGCAATTGATATGATGACATCAGCACACACAGACATGATGACATCAGCTGGATCTATGACGAAATATGCAACAATTGGTGTGAGGGGTGGGGTCTGTTGTGCCTGGAACCTCTTATTATAACTGATAATACTGTTTGAGGGTTCTGAGGGTAAGTCCCTGTACATGTGTGCTCAGAGGGTCTCACCTGTCACCTGTCCGTTGTGTTCCTTCAGCTCGTGGATCTTGGTCCACTTGGTTCCGTCTTTCTTATAGATGTGAACCTCATGGTTGTTGGGACACAGAGCGATCTCTGGAACATGAAAACAGATTTCACCAGCTTGTAAAATAAGCAGAAGAGGTAGTTGAAAAAGTCATATCTAAAATAACCATAATCTTATTAGAGCTGACTTTGCAAAATAATCTGTTCATTAGTAATTTAAAATTTTCTGTGGTATTAAAAAAACAAACAACAACAAAAAACATCCTGTACAGAAGAATGAACAAAAAGAAAAAAGGATTCACACAACACCATTATTTCAAGCATAAGAATATAATAAGAAACACGTTTTCATTTAGAGACTGTTTTTACAGGTGAGTACTATTTTCAAGCACGAGCAAGTGATGTTGAGGTTAAATTGACCTTTGACCTTCTATTAACAGTAGTCGCTTTTCCATTGACCCTCAAATATCAAAAATATGACTTGCGCATAAAAATTCCCCGAATGGAAAAAAGTAAATTTCGACAAAACTCTGGTTTTTCGATGAAAAGCTTCTGCGCTGGCAAGAGAAAAGGCTGTTCGGGGGTGTGAAATTGGTATATTACGCAAAACTGCAACGGAAAGACTATTTACGTTCGCCGCCATGTTTATGGAATGAGTTCTCGTGTGATCTCGCGATAATAAATAAACGGATCATTGCATTTGTGATTCAATGGAAAAACGAACAACGTACTAATGTATTTTCAACATTTAGTAAATATCGGTAAAGTTTTGCGCATATATTCAATGGAAAAGCGACTAGCCTGGTTTAGACCAAATATAAAGTGTCTTGAGATAACTTTTGTAATGATTTGGTGTTATATAAATACAAATTGATTGATCTATAAATCATCTGATCATTTTACATTACCATCCTATTACTTCTATTATTTCTAAACATTAGTGTGAAATTTGGCTCAAAATAGTATTCAAATTCTTCAGTTAAGGACAAAAATATAGTTTGTGAGCAGCAGCCTTGACTTTTGGCCATTGCAGTTTCATCAGTTCATCCTTAATTCCAAGTGAATGTTTATCACAGTTTTTGGGAGATATGATTTTAAAGTAACGGTGATGCACAGAACTATCTACGACTCAAACAATTTGAAACATTATGAGGTCTTTTAGAGCTCCTAGTCCTCATATTCTGTCTGTTCGGTTATATTGTTTCAGTCATTAACCTTCTGCGTCCGTCTGTGTATCTGTCAACACTATTACTCTTCACTAAATTGTTCAGTATTCATGCATCTTTGGAAGCTCTTGAACTCAGTATCACAACACTATAGCAAAAAAAAAAAAAGATTAAAAATATGCATAAAATTGCAAGATCAGGGGTAACAGGTGTAGATTCATCTGGTAGCTTGTATTGCACAATTTTGATCTTTTTAAATTTGTCACTTATTGCATTATTTTCATCTTTTTTCCACATAATTTTCTCTGTTAAATTGTAGTTTTTGCCATTTTTGGATTATTAGAATTTTATGTTACTTTGTCTGATGTCTGACATTTCAAGTAAAGTAAATGTTTTGGTCTTTGTAGATCGTTTTCAGTAATTTTCATCTCGTTACATTTCTTTGCATCATATTTTGCTCTATTTACACTTGTGTGATATTCACTGGTGGAATTCTCTTTTCTATGATTATTGTCCATTTAGGTCTTGATGTTGTGAAGGCACAAAGTGAAGCAAAATAAAAATGAAAGATTAGCCTCCTTAAATGCAGAAAGACTTAAGTAAGACAGTAACATTCCTGTTTTGACAAGGTAGAAGGCAGAAGAAGGCACAGTTATTTCTAGTGAAATGTGGGAGTAAAAGTAAAAGTCACTGTACACTGTAAAAAATGAGTTCTAAAAATGTGGGGAAAAACCGCCTTATTTCTAGAACATTTTTCATCTAAATAGAAAAAAAAGCTTGCCAAGGCATTTGTACATAAGAAAAATATTCTTATTTTTATATATATCTTTTTCTTAATAAGATTTTCCAGCTAATATCAAGTCAGATTTTACTAGTAACAAGGTATGGCAATATTTTTCAAAGGACCCAGATTGTTTTCCTTATTTTAAGATTGAAACCACTTGCACAACTTCTCAATTGAAGAATCTTAAGAAATGACAGCAACTACTGTAACTTTCTTTACCCATGTATTATTATTTACAGGCTTAAAACATGACAAAAATGATAACACAGTTTAACATGACCCTTGACTAATTTGAAAAATGACAGAAAAATTCCTATGGCTGGTAGGAATGTCATAGAGACATAAAACGAAAGACAGTTTTGTTTTGTTTTTTACCAGAAAGTAAAAGTAAAAGAGACCAAAATTCTTCATTTTAAGTAATTCTGTCTTAAATGAGTGTGATTTTATTTCTTGTACTGAGCACTGTTTGCTAAAATTCTAGCATTTTTGTCTAGTTTTAAGGCACATTGTTTTTTTATTTTGTTTTGTTTTGGGTTTTTTTTGGCTGATAGACTTTTTTTAGATGAATGAATGAAAAAAAAAATGTATAATGTGAATAAATAAAAATTATGTAAACTGAGATATGACAAGACAAAAACAGCATATTCCAAATCTTACCAAATGTATTTTTCTTATTTCATGTTAAAATATCTCATCACATTTAAAAAAAGACATAATCACCCTCACTTGGTCCATTGGCAGATTTTTTTTTTTTTGCTTAATTCAAGCAAAAATATCTTGTATTCATTTCTTTTTTTTTTTTTTTTTTTACTTGTTTATAGAACGGCATTTTTTCCAGTGTTGGATGCATGAGACAAGAGGAAAATAAAGAAATACAGTATGTATGTGCCTGCTGGCGGCGATCGAACACATGGTGTCTTTAAATATACAATAGTGCAAGAGCTGTGACCTTCCTTCTTCTAATGTTGAACCAAACCCTGCACATGTTTTAGTCAGCAGATGAGTCAGAAGCCGTGTTTGTCTGAAAGAGTGTGTGCAGGTCTCAGTAGGCCTACATGGTTTTTTTTTCTTTTTGTGTGAGTGTTCAAACTGCTGGTTACACAAACTGAAGTGCTGAAATTACAATCTGAAGCTCCAGCTGTGTGACTATGACTCAACCGCAGCCGCCTGTTACATCCGCTTTAGCCAGAAACTAGACTGAACATCAAAAACAGCCTAATATGGCCTTAGTTTCCTGCAGCTAACAGAACACAAGAGGCTCTCTGAAAAGAAAAGGCCCCCCCCAGACGCCACTGCTACTGTAACAGGAAACAGGAAATACCTTCATCCACCTGGGAGCCAATCACAAACCTTCGCTTATTACACTTTTGCAGAGGCAGCGAGAGTTTGAACTTTTTTTTCAATTTTTTTTTTTTTTTACACCAGCCGAAAAAAAGACTCATAGAAGTATTGATTTAACTTTGCTGCAGTAAAAGTGAAAAAGTTAAGGCCTGAAAATATACTCACAGTAATAAAGAGTCAAATGTAGGCCTTTAAAGCATGTTTCTGTGCACAGCTACTGAAATGTCCAATTAATATAATGGGATAATAATGAAACCATTGTACCTCTACCAAGATAAATTTCAGTTGTTCCAATGATAGATTTTTTTTTTGCTTAATTCAAGATAAAAAATTTTTTTGCTTAACTCAAGCAAAAAAATCTGCCAATGGAACAAGTGAAAATGATCTTGGCAAGATTTCTTGAATTAAGATTTTCCAGATCTATTTTCAAAAAATAAGTTCTTTATATCTCACTGTAAAGTTACTCTTTAGGTGATTCTGTCTTATTTTAAGTGTGATGAGATATTTTGACTAGAAATGAGAAAAATACACATGGTAAGATTTTGGATTTTTTTCCAGTGCAAACATCAGTGCAGATTTTTTGGCTTGAATTAAGCAAAAAAAATTTTTTTTTAAATCTTGAATTAATTTATTAAAATTACTTAAGTTCTTCTATCTCACTGAAAAGTGAATCTTTAGGGGATTTTGTCTTATTTTAAGTGTGATGAGATATTTGGACTAGAAATGAGAAAAATACACTTTGTAAAATTTGGATTTTTTTTCCCAGTCTATGTGAACTTCTGCAAGATTCAATCAAATTAACAAAATGAACCCAAGTCACATTAAATTATGAAATCAGAGACTATAACTATACTGTCATCTTATTATGTTTGTGACTTCATTTCCATTTTATTTCATGTTTTATATAATTTTCATATGTGTACATTGTTTATCCTTGTTGTTTTCATGCTTTTACATTTTATTCAGTCCTCTCATTGCTATTGTTTTAATTTTGTTATATCTTTAGTCACTTCTTCAGCTTTTGTCTATTTTTTTGCTTTTGTTAAAGTTGTTTTTGTCTTTTATATTGCTCTCCTCTTGTGTCTTCTCTGTCAGTTGCTTTTTTATCGATTACATAATTTTTGTCTTTCAAGAAAGTGGATTGAGCCTGTTTTCAAAAATTAAGAGTACAGATATTTGGATTAAAATGTAAACAGGCATGGTCAAATGGTTACGAAGGGTAAAACAATTGTTTAGATGATAATGAGTCGACTTACATTTACCGGGCATATAAGTGTCATACATGGATGGAAAGGGTATTTCTAGTACTTTAAGGACATGCAAAGACATTTAGCAATTTCAGCTGTTTTCACTGAAATTTTTGTGAAAAACCTTTCAGTTACGTAGAGTAAAAAAACGACATTAAAAATTGGTCCATTTTTCAACATATTAAAAGTTGCAGTTTTCATTTGAAGTTGCCAAAATTAACAATACTATAGTGTCAGGTATATTGTTGACTGCAACTTCTGCAATTTTGGTGAAAAAAAAAAGAATCAGTCTAGGATTGGAGGATATAAATATGAAGGGAAGTCTGGTTTTGTGGGTTAAAGTGATGATGGTTACGTAGAGTAAATTCTCAAGTCCTGAGGCTGTTCATAGAATTATCTGTCAAGTACAAATGACTGAATATTATCCCAATGTCATACTTGGAGTGAATATAAATAATGCTTAAAACCTATAATCATTAGGGTTAGGGTTAGATATAAACCAGTACTCTCTTTTTGATGGTAGATTTGTATCTTTATGGCTTCAAACCAAAAAACATATTTTCAATCAAAAGAAATATTTTCAATTAAAAAAACAACTTTTCAATTAAAGAAAATAAGTGTTTGAATGCAAAAAAAATATTTGAGATCCAGAAAATTGCATTTGAACACTTTTTTTCTTTGATGGAAAGGTTTTGTTTTTTTTTTATTTAAGTGAATTTTTTTTTTTAATGACTTTTTTGTTGTTGTTAAGACAATTTTCTTTTTGATTGAACCAAAAACGACACAAATCTACCTTCATACATCTTGGGCAAGTAAAGTATGAGACAAAAAAAAATGTAAATGTGGATGTCAAATATGGTCTTTAAAAAAATATGAAAATCAATCAGCTCTTTCTCGTTTTTTTTCTGGTAGACTTTATGTAGAAAGAGTAAAGCTGGTTTTAGGACTCTCAAACAGTTATATATCTGCTACAAATGACAAAATAAGTCTATCTTAAAGTGTTCTTTTCACCCAACATGTTCATAATCCCTTGACTGTTCCCTAATGTGTCAGAAGAATAAATATTAAAGTACAGATACATGAAAACTACTTAAATACAGAAATACAGCATTTATACTTTGTTATGTCCGATCTCTGCTGACCAGAGAATTTTATGACAAGCTGTTCTGTGCATTGGACAATAAAACAACTCAGTGGGTGCATGAGAAGAGAGAAAAATAGATAAATATATTCATGCCGACAGCAATCGATCACATGGAAACTTTAAATAGACATTATGTTTGATCACCGTAACCTTAAGTACAGTAACAAAGTAGATGCACTGTGTGGTTTTTCTGGGGCAATTAATTCAAGATGTTTCATGATTAAAACACTGTGCAGTTAAGACAGTTCAAAAAGCAGCCAATCACACTTACGGGTCCGATCTTTGTTCCATGCATGGCAGCTAATTGGTTCCAGGAGGAAGCTATGGTACGACATGACCAATCAGATGGTTAGGAGGCGACCAGGAAGAGGTGGAATGAGGAACAGTTGAGGTTGATGGAAGATAACTGTCAAGTCTTGGGGAAAAACAAACAAACAAACAAAAAAAAACAGAAGTTAACAATATTGCGTTATAATACGGAAGTAAAAAGGGTATAGTTAGAAAAAAACAGTAAAATAACTTCAGTATTTGTCTTAAGCAACTTTTTTTCAGACTTTTTGGAAGTAGTTTGACGTAACATTTGCTGATGTTGACTTTTGAGCAGAGAAGACGACTTATCTAATCTGAGCTCGTGTTAATGAAATCCAGACTGGCACAGGCATGAGAAGAATGATGCAGGTCGAGGGGAAAACCAACCAAACACCCCAGACTCAGGAAATGAAGCAAAGCATCTCCATCACAGTCAGCCCCACTGAATGTACGTCTTCAAAGACTCCTTTTTGGTTTCCTGTTTCAATGCTAGATGAGGTTTACGATGTTGCAAATAGTCTGAACACTTTCCTAAAAATCCATTAAAAGAGTGTGTGTAGAAGCATGTGGGTGTGTGAGTATTCGTTGCTGTCATGTCTAAACATATTCAGTCAGCTGTAAAAAATTTTCTAGGCTACTTACCCTGAAGGCAGAACACAGGGATGAATGGATGAAAGGCTGTAGAGATAGAGAAGAGAAACACAGGGAGGGAGAGAAAGGGAGTAAAAGTGGCAGATCAAATAAAGGAGAGGGAGTTTAGCTCGCGGACTCTGGCCAGTCAACGCGAACGCCAACGACAGAGTGAGCTCAGGAAGGAGAGAGAGGCAGAGAGAGAGGGAGGAGAGGTCAGAGAGGGAAGTGGAGGAGGGTACACACTCTGCACACAGGGGGAGATTTACAGGAAGTTTGTGCAACAAACATGAGGGAAAAGGGTTCAAACTGAGCACAAGAGGGGAGGCGAAGGAGTAAAGGGGGAAATGCACGAGCAGGGACACAATGCAAAGGAAATGAGGTAGAAACTTAAGAAGGAGGTAAAAAAACCCCAAAACTTGTGAAGCATGAAACACAAAAAAGAAGGGGGAGGTACATATGGTCGGTTCTGAAT
>JAPTYQ010000001.1:25050693-25067231 GCA_029814465.1 Ostorhinchus cyanosoma
GTCGTGATGCAACTCTTCTAAAAAAAAAATCAAATGGTCATTATAAACTGCGGTTCTGCTATTTGGCCACAGGGCGGCGGCAGCGTCCAGCACATGGACACCATAGACAGACATCACTAACAGGACCAGTGTCTTCTCCAGTCATGTGCCATGGAGAGCTTACAGACTGCAGGTTTTCATCTTAGCCAAATACTACACCGGCTTATTTCACTTTTGATTAGAAGGTGTGCCGATGAGTGAAATTGCCTCGTGTGATTTTTCACTGAGGTGAACATTTCCCTCTCTCTGTGGAGCCCAGGTGACAAGTACTGGACAGGACCAGAAAGGCTGAAAACTGTTCCACTGCGTCCTCAAAAGCAGCCCCTATCAGTGGGGATGTTGGGTAAACATTAAAGGGATGGAGAACATGACTGAGGAAGAAGAGAAAAGAAAATGAATGGTGGGGCAGAAAGAGAGAGGGAGTGATTGCAAGGTCCCCCTCCTCCCCAAGCATGAGGATTAGATGTTGTGCTGCTGGCTGCAGATGGGTTTGGGCTTTATTCTGTTTGCGTGTGCACAGTGTGTAATGTGTCTGTGAGTGTGTGTGTGTGTGTGTGTGTGTGTGTGTGTGTGTGTGTGTGTGTGTGTGTGTGCATGTGTGTGTGTTTGGGTTTATTTTTTGGGCTCAGGAAGCAGGTTAAGCAAGGAGGGGGGGAGAAGAGAGAAGAAAAAGAAGGAGAGGGGAGTGAGGAGGAAAGGGATGAGAGGAGGGAACAGGATGAAAGGATGTAGGTGAGTCTAGGAGGAGAGGAGGCCTAAATCCTCACTGAGCTCCTGGGAGAGAACAAGGAGAGACACAGAGAGACTAATGATGTGAAAAGGGGAAATGTAGAAAGACAGAGCAAAACAGGAAAAGACTGGCAGTGTGTGTGTGTGAGTGTATGTGTGTGTGTGACATATAGACTGAACTACAGCATATAGACTGAAGCGAGGTAAAAAGTGTAAGTGCAGCAGAAGTCTCCATGCTCACACATTTATACAAAAAAACCCAACAGGACCTGACAAGAGTCTGATAGGATCAGCTCCTCTGTGTTCACTCACTCATACACACCTACACACTTGCCCTCATGCACATACTCACAGTCCCACTTGCCCTCTCTTCAGCTAGCGCTCCATTTTTCCAATATTCTGTGCTTGAAGTGATATTTCGTTTTGGTACATTTTAAATTTTTCAGCAGGCTTTACCTGGTGTGACTTTGTGAGCCATTAGCTTTCGACAGTACCAGGCTTGTACTGTACCACTGTTGGTCGATCACTCAAACTGAGCCCCTCGCCGGACTTGCCTCCCCATTAACTTGAAAAAGTGAGCCTGAAAAACAAAAAAATAAATGTTTTTTTTTGTTTGTTTTTTTAGAAACATTTCTGCTTGACTCTGACAGTGAGAGTAGAGAGACAGAAGAAGCATAGGATGACATGCAGTGAAGGGCTCTGGATAGATGCCATGTTGAGCCATCATGTATCTACAGTAGCTCACAACAGACTCACTTCTCTTATTTTACATTTTTTGCCAGGTGGCATCCAATGTTAAGGTACTATATGTCACCTACTGGAGCTCTATCCACACAGGACTAGTGTTACCTGTTGACCTCTGGTAAGTTTTAATAATTGCAGAGGTTGTATGTGGCCTTAATCCAGTGGTTCTCAAACTGTAGGATGGGCCCACCAGGGGAGGTGTGTAGGCATAGGATCACTCCTGGATGTTTGTTTTTAGATAAAATTAGATTAACTTCATTGTCATTTGACATGTCACAGCAGAATGAAACATTCAGAATGTCACAGCAAGCGAAATTACAATACACGGTCCTCCAAAAACCAGTGAAGCCACTGCCAAATTCCAGGCGCCACCATCATCAGAGAATTCAGAAATTACAGTACGTACACACATAATGAAAGCACATACATAAGACATGCTTAATTAAATGTCGCACATATTTTTTCTTCAGGTTAGAGCAAACAGCAGTGGAACTAATGTTTTAGCGTTGGAGCACCCTGGACTCATTTTTGGATATGCACAACACAAACATCTACTGCCATGGTGACCTGTCACTAGACTAGATGAAGAGAGAATAGACAAGAATTTGACTGCGGGAAAAAAAAGAGTGCAATGTTACTGTTTTTGCAGTTTGTACAGTTTGCACTTTAATGTTCTGAGATGTGTAATGGAAACAGGCTCATTGCAGCCACTGATATTGTTAAAATGTTCATCTTTGTTACCAAAATTTGTTTGTTCTTTAAAAAAGTAACTTAATTGTCATAGTTGTAAGTTAAGTGTGCATTTCCTATTGTTATTTGGAAAAATTTTGTCTCAAGGAGCAGTCTTGTTGAGTTTATTTGTAAAGTTAAAGCAAAAAGTTATACTTAAATAGCACAACAAATTATTCAAGGAAAAGCAATTATGATGTTGATGTTTCTTTCAATAAAAGACAGAATTGCACCACTGTTAGAATATTGTTGGGGTTGAGGGGGGCCTTTAGATTTTCTGTGCCACAAAAAGGGGGGCCCAACAGAAAAAGATTTAGAACCACTGCCTTAATCCTATGTGAATTTGCCGTATCTGTAATTTGCACACAAAAAAATTCGACTAAAAATGACTTATTCCATCAAACACAGATTTCTTACTACAATGTTAGTCTTATCCAAGTTAACACTTCTATAATATGGTTGATTTGCAAAATGTTTGTTTCTCCTGTATTTACACAACCTATTTTGTGGTAGAGTACCATGGGGGCTGTGCTGGTGATGATGAAGAAAGTGTGTGCAATGTCAAGTGGCTCATGTTACAACATTCCATGGATTAACACAGCAAGAGCAAACATGAATACATAAGAAGAGCACAATCTCAAAAGATGAGATATGTGACATGGCAGGCACAGTACAGAATATTTTTAACCTCAGAACACATTAATGATGTCAGTAAATGTAAGTAAAAACCGATTTTGCAATTAACCGCATAAAAAAATGGTGATTTAATTTAGAAATCACCAGAGCTCCCAGTTATACTATTATCATGCTACTATCAGTAAGAGCCACAGGTCCTAACCCTTAACCAGAAAACCCAGAAGTGTCAAACACCTTAGTGCAGGGGTCACCAATCCTGGTCCTCATGGGCCACTATCCTGCATGTTTTAGATGTATCCCTCTTCCAACACACCTGATTCACATGATCAACCTATCATCACGCGCTGCAGAAGCCTGATAACGACCGTCAGGTGTGCTAGAAGAGGAAAACATCTAAAACATGCAGGATACCAGCCCTGAGGACCAGGATTGAGCCCTGCCTTAGAGGAACTGACGTGAGGAATATTCAGTTACAATCTACTACTACACCACTAGATGTCACTAAATATTACACACTGGACATTTAACTTTCTCTTCATCTAAAATCTATTTTGCTTTCAGGGGTTTTCAAACACGCTTGGGAGTTTGTAAGGGAAACACATCTGGTTACTTTAATTAGCATTTCAATATTAGAACTCACCCTAACCCTAGTCCTTACCGTCCTCGAGAATTGCTTACTCCCTGTTGACTTGTTGGTGTGTTTTTACAATATTGACTTGAAAAACATAGACAAAAAGCAAAGTATATGAATTATAGGGATGCAACAGTACAGGGTATCCACGATTTGGTATGTATTGCGGTTCTTGAGTCATGGTTCACGGTTTGGTACGGTTCAGATGCAGAGCCCGGCTGTGCACCATAACAGAACTGGAGCTGATGCAGAGCATTCAGTAAATAGGTTTGTCCATTTCTAAGTCATGTGTCACATTGTTGTGTGTCACTGCCTTCATACTTCCATGCGTCCTATACATTGGAATGAGCATTTCTTAATTAATCCACCAGAGGGTGCCATGTTTAATTACCACACTGGCCAAATACCATGAAGAAGAGTAAAGTTTTTTTTCGAGAAGAAGAAGAAATACTCAATAACAAACATGGCGATGACAGAGGAGGTTTTACTAATGTGGATCCACCGTGCGTTGTTTATCGATGGTCTTTCTCCCGTTGTTGTCGTAGTCGACGCTAAAACCAAAGTGTTCCCACACCGTGGACTTGTAAGAGGACGATGTCTCTTCATATTTTCTTTTGTCCGCGTCCCATTCGCTCACCATCGTTGTTTGTAGCCGACCTGCCGGCTTTGCTCTCAACTCTGTTATCCAGTATTTGCTTGCGGAGCGCTGATTGGCTGATGAGAACTTCAGGGACATTCTGATTGGCTCTAAAGGCCAAATAGTGAAGAGGAAAAACAACACTGCTCTCTTTACTACCCTTGCTCCCAAGTATCTGTAATCACACAGCATGCGCTAGTTGTACTAGCATGCGCTAGTTTTAATAACTAAAGTTTTATGACAGGCGTACCAAAATATCGCCGTTTGCCGTTGTGTATTGAACCGAACAGGGTTCAATAAAATATTGAATATCGTTGCATCCCTAATGAATTACATCACATTTGGAATAAATAAACATAATTTACCTTGAATTTCCATGATTTAGTATTCAAAGATTTAAAAGGACTTGCTCTGCTGTGTCTCTGTATGCATCAACAAATGACAGGCTTCAGCAGCCTCACATGACATTGGTACATTTCCACTCTGTACAAATTTTTTTTTGCTCAAACAGCTCCTTCTGTGAAAGTAGAAAAGCTCTGGAATTGGCTACCTGATCCAGAATTATCAAATCATGTTCAATCACCAACACAAAACAGTAATGGCACTAATGATATTTTGTACCGTCAGTCAAATATGACAATGTGTATAACATGCCTTTGAGCTCTGACAAGTGAAAGACATTTTCCCTCACTAAATAAAAAAGATTAATCAACTGATAATGAGAATTATCTTTAAAGCAGCACTAATCAAGGTCTTCATTCAGAGGAATCATAACGTTATTGGTGAATCTATTAAATACGTTTTGCAGGGTTTGTTCTAACTTTCCATGCAAAAACATCAAATATTTCATGCTTCCCAACTCTCAAATGTAAGAGTAATTTCTTTGCAGTGAGGTAAATGTATTATTTTAGGGTTCTCGGATTGATATGAAAAAATAAAATACATATAGACATCACCTTTTGTTATAAAATGCTATAATGGATCTGTGAATGTCAATGATGTGTTTTTGGCTCATGCTTTTCACCAAAAGTGGCTAAAAAACTTCTGCAGCAACCCTTGAACCAGCTGTATACGATTGTAGAGGCTGAAAAAGGAGGTCTCTGATGCCTGCTTGAGATGAGAGACTTTACTCAACAGAAAGTTGTGAGCAGAAAAAGCCAAGGAACAGCAGGACCTTGATCTGTCAAAACCCACGTCTTCAGAGGAGAACAAAAATCTTTTTGGTGACTCAGGAAGACAAGACAGATCATGGACCTGGCTGCGCTCTGCAGGTACTAGAACACACTGATCTCTGGTGAGATTACTGTCTGAAGGTGGGTGGATAATTTCCAGGGACTTCTCAAACTGCTAGACACATTATTTGGGAGGCAGTGCTCAGAGATTCAGAAGGGTCTAAGTCCATTTCCTTAGCGTAGGTCAGTTGAAAGCTTGTTAGTGAAAAGGGCATAATTTTCATATCATCCTTGGGAGAGACATCCTCTGGGAACTGCTCAACTCTCTACAATTATATTCTTCAGAGTGTATTTAATGGGATACTATTCATGTGCGTAATACACTGCATATACTGTATGTCTGGCACTTAATATGACATAATGACCTAAGCAGTGAACTGAGAAGGAAGGGGTATATTAGCCTCAATATGACTAACACTTTAACACAAAGCAGATTTTCTGGACTTAACCATGGATATAGATTTGGTTTTACTTTCCCAAGGTTTAAGACTTCTGTCTTGATTATGAATGGCAAAAATGAGTGAAAATATTTAATAATTGTGAGCATCATAAATATTATAGATGGGAGGACTTACTTTATTTTCTGCAAGAGAACATGTCTGTGCTAGTAACATTGTTAATGATTGTTCATATAGATTTATGGATGTATATATAAAAAAAAGAAGAATTGAATAGTTTGTCATAAAATTTGTAAGTGAACTCCTGACCTTGAAAACTTTCTTTAAATTGACTCTGCTAGCATTTGCACCCATGGCTATTTGCGCTGTAGTTGACTGACATTAACATTAGTAACTCATTAAAATATTTGCTCACCTTAGATGTGTAACAACTGAGAACATTTTGCTATAAAGTGAAAATTAATTCACCTTGCAATGAATTAATTTGCATTCAGGTTTGACAGCTGCACTGCAAAAGTGAACAACGGGCTGCAGGGTGCGATTCTGCATCTCTCATACATTAAAGTAGAGTAGACAGTGTCATGGACACTATAGAGTAAATTAAGGAGTCAAAATGATTTATTAGGGATGGCAGTCTGCTCGTCATAAAGTGACACCTGTGCTTTGTGAACGGCACAGGGGAGGATTAGATTTATCTTGACATGCTGTTGAGTTTAAAGGACAGGTTACAGTTGATATTAGCTTCAGAGACAGAAACAGGAATATAGTGTTTCCCAAAGTTAGTTTTTTCCTGGAATGTATTTCTCCCCAGAAATGTTTCAATGACACTGCAATGGAGAGAATTAACCCTATAAGGCCAAACGTATCATATCTGATACATGAGTTTTGAAGCCCTCTACATGATCAGTGTGATATTTTTTTCTTGAAAAACCTGATGTATACAATTAGATACGTGCAATACACAGATAATCCACCAGGGGGAGGAATTCATTCACCAGAAGCCTTTCCAGTGTGACAGTACAGGATTGTCATTAATAAGGAAGCAGAACTTTGCTAATTTTGAAAAAGAATTAAAAATTGTTTTAGACATGTTTGTTCAAAAATAATATTTGAGCATTGAGACCTAATGTATCAAATATGACACAAAATTTAAATTCATACATGGAAATTGATATTCGAGAAAAACATTCTTTTGGCTGTTCCGAAGGACTAAAGGATCCAGTTTCAAAGAACTGGAATTTTCTGTCAATGATTTAATGGTTCAGGCTTTACAGGGTTAAAGACTTAAAGACAATGATGGAATTTGTACTAAAACAATATTTAGGCCAGATATTTTATTTCAAATGAATATCAGTGGATTTTACACATTTGTCCCCTATATTTTACATTAAAATTGTATAAGACAGTGAAAGCTTACTTCTTGTACAAGATGGAGAATAAATGATTAAAGTAACCAATTACTCTTTGAGCATGTGATTACTGTGTTGAGGAAGACATGAAAACCCCCTACCTAGCATGCTTCATTAGCCATATGGGAGCAAATTTCCTGTAGCCTGTCAGACATACGACATGGTGGATGCCATATTTTTTAAAGGGGGAGATCTAAGGTATGGGAAAAACTTAAGCAAAGCACACCTTAATTAGCAGTATCTTCTTAGTGCAGTGAGCAGTGAAATGGACATTTAGGAGATTTTCAAGGTGCTGCAGCGGGCCTTAATTAAAAAAACATGAGATGGATTTCGATTTTTTAAAAACCTGTTAATTGGCTCCTGTGTGTGAGACCAAGAGCGAACCAACCTTCATACAGAACTGTTCACATCTTTATCCAACAATTCATTGTATTCCTCCTGTATGTGAATCTGCCTCTTCAGTTCTGCTAAAGTGAAACTGGTTGCATTGTATCCATTTTTATACCCCCTCTCATCCCGGGGCCATGGGCTCATTTCATCAAATTTTAAACAGGCAAGTACAATATGTACAAGACCAAAAGACCTATAAGAACCGGAATCTCCAATTTATAAGTCATCAGTCATTTGTGAGGCATACAGCTGCTTACATTTGCAATTTCTGTACAAGAAAATGGCTTTTGTAAAAAACTGGCCCCAGGACAAAAGGAAACAGGCAGCGGGGCTTTTGATGTTACAAAAATGCAAAAAGATCAGAAAGAAGCTTTTAACCTTCACATCACCTGAGAACTTTTCTTTGGGAGTACATTTTCTGCCTTAAGTCTCTCAGCCTTTTGTTACAGTTCTGTAAAGAGGGACTACAACCAACTGTTGGACCCGAGATTTAGGATGAACTATGTGGGATCTGTACTGGTCTGTCAAGCAGTGGACCACCACTTTACCCTCACACAGATAACCAGGGAACCAGGGGAATTTTTAATCCTGTGTAAATTTGTTTTGTGGATTAGGAAACAGCTTATCCCTGTTTTCCCTAAGGTCTTCTCTTGGAGGTGCTGAGGATCACTGCCATGAACCTTCACAAACTTCAGTCCTTTTACTCTGAGAGAAAAAAGCAAGTTCACTCTTGGCATCCCATCAGCCCCTAAGCTCAGGAATCCCCTGGGAGCATCTGGCAAAAGTTTCCCACAAGTCACTGGTCTGGTCTGAATAAATGTCTAGAAAGCGGATTGGTGGATGCATGAAAATTAAATTTACTCCCACATAATTAGATTTTGTTAGTAATTATTTAACTCTCAGCTATACAGCTTAAACTTCTTGATCCACAATACTCCAAAACATATTTCTATTTGGTTACAATTGTTAAAACAGTCCTGAATGGATTAAATATCCTTTTCCTTGAATGGAGCAATTTCTTGGCACAGAGGCTGTCAGATTAGTTGTAAAACAATGTCTGAAACCATGTGTTGTTAGTGGGGGTCCACCTTTAATTTCTCGGTGGGATTCTTAATGGTTAAACAAAGGCTTTTGTGCTGTGGTGCTTGAATTATGAATGATGATTTCTTCAGTGAATATCACAGTGCAGAATTGTAGTAATGATCTTCAAATTTTTAGCTCATGGTTTGAATCCTGAAGCCTGCGCAGTTTTTACCCTTGAGCCAACTCTGGTCAGAAGGGTATTGTAATCATTTTGTCGTCTGTCTGTCTGTCCATTCTGGCTGAAGGATATTAGTGGGCAGGTGTTATGTTTAAAAATCTATTATATGTAAGATTTGCTTGTTCTTGTGTACTTAAGTAGAGCTGGTGTCAGAGTCTGTGCTGGGAACTCAACTCAAATGCCAACATCTATGATAACAGCTTGTACACTACACAACACTACTGCTGCATAATTTCCCTAATGAAAAATAAACATAATAAACTTCTCAACATGAATCTGTCCCTAATCTAAACTTATTTCTCTACGTGGTGAAGCATTGAAAAATAGCAGAAGTATGATTCATGGTGATTCCCATTTTCAGTTAATTTCATGAACATCAACAAAAAACTCATATTTATGATAAATCTGCAATAAAAAAATAACTACATAATCATTTTTGGATAAACACAATAAAAATACATACAAAAAAGTCACAAAATCACAATGCACTCAGCTGAACTATGGCATGATGAAGATGAAAAATGTACAAAATCATGAAAGAATCAGAAAAAGGGAATCTGAGCTTGTTAATATCCATCAAAATGGGACTCATACACAAAACTGCCCTTCTTAAGTATAGATAGTGGTTGTTAGCTTGCACTTCCAGTACGATGTCAGAAATCAGGCTCAGATCAATTTTTGGGACAATTCCAACAAACCTTTCACAGGGGACATTTTGGTTTGTAAGTCGGTGCCTGTAAGACAATGTGTTCTCTGAATTTTACCCATCCCAGCAGTGGACAGTGCTCAGGGGATCAAGTCAAATCAGTTCAAATCAAGTTATGTTGTTTGTATCTGTAAGGAGATTTGCTTTGGAGCGACCTGCTGACATCCGCTATAGCAGACAAAGCAAAATGTGACATGCAACATAATAGAACACCATTACATATTAAAACATGATAGAAGCGCTCAAGGCTCCACTAATCAGGACATCAGCAATTAATTAATAATCAAAAGGAATCAAATATATAAAATATTGAATAAAATAAAAGCAACATGTAAATAAAGTATCTGTCCAAATATTGCAACAGTTTGTTCAGCTCTGTAATAGCAGCAAGGACAAAGGTATTTTTGTGAAGCCTGGTCCAGCACTTTGGGTCTAAAAATCTCTGTGTTGGGAAGAAACTTAAAATCACCATGCAATGAGTGAGAGTCATCATTTAAAATGGATCTAACTATGTGCTCTAATCACCCCAGGTCAAAGCCAACACCAGGTCAAGACCAAGGCGCGACACTAATGCTATGTGTACATGTAGACGGGTATTTATAGAAACAGGTATTTCCCCACCTCTGCTTTATAATAATTACATTGTACACACCAGTTCATTTTCAGAAAGCTTTTCATCTTCAGTTCAATCCAATCCACTTTATGCTATATCGCACATTTAAACGAGAATGTTTCCAAAATGCACATAAAACAACATAAAACAATTAAAATACACTAATAACAATAAGTACGCAAACCTATAACAATGCTACAAATAAAACATCTTCATGAACCCTCATAAATATGCCACTGAGTGCCATCATGGGGTTAGGGTTAATAATAAACAAAGGTTGCATACATGACAATGTATTTTTTTGTTGCTTGCTGTGACATTACGGACCCTAAATCTCCATTTCCCCTGAACACACACAAGCATGAGTTTTCCAAAACCTGTACTTTGGCAGGAGTTTTCAGAAATAATTGTTTTCAATGATCTAAACCAGAGTCTTCACGTGGTTAAAAGGCAAAAAAAAACAAAAAAAACGCACGAGAATGTCAGTTTTTCCAGATACCAGGCATGTATACATGGAATTAGTCGGCGGCGCCTTCGACGGCAGCAGCCCGCACAAGTTTTTGGAAGAACGGTGCAAACACAATTCCGTTTGATATGTTTTCGTAACGTGCCAAATGACAATAAAGCTTCATTCATTCATTAGACTATGAATGTTTGTCCTGAACCATAAGAACATGCAGATTCCACACAGAAAGACCAAAAGAACGCAGGAGTGTCTTTGCTGAGGCGACACTGCAAACCACTCAGCCAGCAGGCATTAACTAAAGCACAGGTGCAACTGCTAACACTAACTTTGTTCCATTGTCTTGCCCCAGGGAGGTCATTCCAGTTATATACCTAAATGGAATGCACCCGTCTTAAATGATACCCTGAAAAAAAAGGTCTTTCATGCCAGATATCATTACTAAGAAACTCTTTTTCAAATACAATACCATACAAACGAAATATTCAAGCTTGAGCTGAACTCTCTAAATGCTGATAAAACACAGATATTTTTGTCAGCCGTTGTCAACAAACACACACTGCTCCGAGCACAACACAGACTCATATTGAACCTTTAAAGACAACTTTTCTGTAAATAGACAAACTTCTCCCTGAAGGTCTTTCAAGGTCTGATGAAAATGATCTAACCTGTGAGCCAGAAGAAAACGGGTTAACTAACACTGTTATATAAATGTGTGTGGCTTATCTGTAATTCATGCATCAATAAGTGCAAGAGTCAGCATGAAATAATGTAGGAATAAATGCATGACATTGGTCATGAGGGTCCATGCTAATGAAGGGGTGTAATGTGTTGACTTCATACTTAGCAAATAAAAATCTACATTATCCTACACATGTAACTGGAACGTTAATTAGCCTGTAGGATCAAACGAGCCCCTCAGCATTCATTCAAATGAGGAAACGAAGTCAACAGTTTTACAGAATGTAAGCCATTGTATTTGTTATTTGAGTTAACTGTGTATCTGCTAATTGATCTGGATATGTAAATTAGTCACAGAAAGCTGAAACTACAGATGTTTTTTCTACTCCTCTCCCATGGCATCATGTTTTCCAGCTCCTGGCCAATATCCCAGTAGCCACTTCCCTTTCCTCTGAGCCCATTGTTCTGAAAAATAAAGCCTCCTGATATCTAAAAATTGAAATAAAGTGGTTATTAAAAATTGACACAGGTCAAGACACAGGTGTTGCCCTGTGTGAGCCATAAAATTATTCAATTTTAAATATTGCAGAGCTTATCTAACACCTTTGAGATTAAAGAAAATTAACAAGAATATATCAGAAAAGTGTTAGGGTTTTATAGAATTGAGGAAGAGGTTATGGTTGGATGTAATTAATTAGTAAAATGTACACATTCCTTATCATCCAGATAAAAGAAAAATGGGAAGAAATGACAAATGCTTGTGTTTTCTTGGCAGCAAATGGGACCATTTTAATTAACTGGAAAATGCAGAAAATAGGACCGTCATTGGCTCCCATATTACTCATTTATTACCAATGGAGCTCGTTCACGAAATCATATTTTACAAAGAAACTTCTGAACATATGCAAAGACATATGCGTATTAAAAAAGGATGAAGAGAAGCAGTATTTTTTTTACGGTTTATTTGATATGGACAGATACATGTACGTAAATAAATTAAAAACAATACTGCAACCCCCTCTAAGTAACATAGTTTTTGTAGCAACGTCTACTATACGACACTTGTCCTCAAAACGGCTTTTACAGAATCAAAAAGGTTAGATGTGAACTATGACCTGAATACATTTTAAAATGAAAACAGCAAAATATCGTAATGTTCTTTAAAAGTGACAACAGGCGCAGTTGGTAAAACCATATGTCAATAATTAACTGATTGAAAATGCAGGATATGTAGGATGGACCTGCCTCTGAACATCAGTGTGGTTCACTCAGGCAGATCACATTTGGGATGTTTATTTCAACAGAAGAATATAGTGAGGATTTGGCATTGAAGTGCTGAGCTCATCATTCTACACAGATGTGTTTACATATAGATATTCAGGAGCGATGAATAGCGTGTGTGTTTAGTAGATGATGTGTGGAGATTGAGATATGTCACGTAGGTATGCAGCAAAACACATCAAGTTGATACGTGCAACTAGCTCACAGGCATCAATTCGGAACAAAAAGCCTGAGCAAATTCAAACACAGACACTGAATTCATGGTTGACATCATATAAAGCTACACTGTTATTGACAACACTGTGGACCTGCATTATTAGTTTAGCAGTACTGAATGTATAGAACACACAGGGAAGGGAGATGTCACCAGGCAGAAGCCAGGAATGACCATATTTTGACAAAGGAATGAAGATGCAGATGGAGTTAGAGCCATCAGCAGGGACAGGACAGCTAATGCTAAATGCTATCCTTCTAACATGGGAAAATGGTGAACTTCATACGCATTTGGACAGGAACTTTGTTAGTGAAATTGATTAACCACAACTAAAGTAGAGCTGAAGAAAAATATATCCTATTCAATCAACAGAAGTTCTGAAAATCATGAAACAGTAAACCTTTGGTTAGCAGTAAAAATTATAAAATAAATAAAACTAGAATCACTCAGTTGACTCTTGTTAAACTGTGAAATCCATTCCAGTTTCTAGGTCCAGTTCCTACAGGTTTCTATGAGATAAATGTAAGACTTTTTGAGCCCTTTTTAAGACCTGTTTACTTAGAACAGAATTTAATGCCTATTTCACGGTCATACAGGCAAAAATCTGTGACTCCTAGAAGTTAGGAAAGTGTATTTATTTACTCCAATGCCTTGATTCCCATCGTTGCGAGTTGAATTGATTTCTTGCACAAGGTTGAGCTTCAAACACGTTCCCCTCCACTCGTGTCAACCAGGTCAAGAATGATTTTTTTTCTCCAACCAGACGTTATTACATTTGTACTTCCCCATGTTTACTTTTCGCTTGTGAGCCATCCTTGCCCAAGTCAGCTTTCTTCGGTGACACACACGTGACTAACGGCTGCACATGTGTTGGGCTGAATGTTCTGTGATCAGTTCTCACCGGGGGCTGCAAAGTTAGAGATAATTGGTTCCTGATTTCAATATAAATTGTCAGATTGGAATGTGTGGATCTGAATAGACTAATGCGACTTTCTTTGCAGCTTGGCCATTTCCCAAACACATTTACCTACCATATCAAATTTAATACCTTTTAAAGAATTGTTTAAGGTATTAAATGCATGCCAATGAATTTGTAAATTCACGACTTTTTAAGAGCTCGCAGGAACAGAGTAGGGTTGGGAATCTTAGTTGTAAGGCCGATACGATATACATCGATACAACATCTACGATCAGATATTTAAGATACTTGTGTGGCATCTCGCAGGGCAATACGCCCAAATCACGATACAGAGCAATGAAGCACATTCTGAATCAACACATTCATTCTATTTAAAAATATGCAGTGCAATGAGCTGGATTCTTTATCAAATAAGACCATGAAAGTGGCTTTTGTGCAATTTCATGAGCCTCACATACAGTCAGTGAAAAAGTTAGGACTTTGTTTCCAAAGTCTACAGTATTCATCCGCCGCACTCGTGCTACAGTCCATCCATCAAGCTCATATTGTCCTGTACAGTGTACACATCAGTGAATCCGTGGCACACGTTAACGTGGGCCAACAGAAAAGAAAAACTTTACTGAAAGACAGAGAAACACTTTTAAATGCAACTAAAATATATTCTATTGAACGGAACGAATTTTATTGCTACAAAGATTCAATAACCGATGCATCACGATATCATCCCAAACTTTTCATCCACTCATAGCTTCTACCGGTGCACTCGGATCGTACATGTGTATCGATACGTATCGGATAATCTTCCCATCCCTTATACAGAGAGTTAAATTAACGTACAAATAAGATAATAACATGTGACAAAACTACTTCCAAAATTACCAGATGGTCAGACGCCAAACTCAAGACGAGCCTCTAAACAAAAGTGTCCAGCCTTCAGGATTATGGTCTCACCATTTGGAATGTGGTACACACTTGAAAAATAAATATGAGCTCGCCGAGTAAAATCTGGACAACAGTATGGGTCTGAGGGGCAGCAGCTGATGAGTTAATCTCTGGCTACATTTGTTTGCATATTGGAAAAGTCTCTGAGAAACTTTGCATGGTAGCTTGCTGCCATCGGCATGCTAGTGTGTGGATGAGAGCCAAATTTTGCATAAAAGTGCCATATAAATGCACTTCATTCCCATTTAGTAAATGTGACTGACAGCCAGTGAGATGCAGTAGCATATGATTTGTTTCAGTTGCTTCAGTTATTGTTTATTTTTAATATATTATGTACCAGGACTCTGTGGAAAGCAGAACTGATTGAAGTCAGAGAGAAGTTAATTAACTCAAATTGGACTGGTTATGAATCCATCAGATCAAACCTGCATTAAAAAGGATAAAAGAACATTCTATCAATACAGTTTGTACCTCACTAGCACTATTTATGTTCAATCAGCCTCCTATAAAGTGTTCGAAAATATGATTAATTACAAAAATTCTGCAGTTTTGAAAGGAGTGTGCAACAATATACAAATGAGTTACAACTACATTTTCAGTAGTTCAGAAAAGGCGAGATGAGTTCATGAATTTTAAATGATCACATCACCAAACACTTTGTGTCAAAGCAAAAATGATTCACAGTTTAGTCCACATGACTGTTGTGTAAACTGAAGTGTTTTAAAAGACTGAATTTAGTATTGAACAAGTGTTAATTGTTGATGAGAATCAGTGTTGTGCAAGTCACTTCCAAACTGTAATTCATTACAGATTACTTGTTACTGTAAAGTAATTCCTTACCTTACAACATTACTGTCTCAGTATTGTAATGTGTTAAATGACTCCTGTATTACTTTGGAGTTACAGCACATACAGACTCTTGTCATAATGGCACGTGCACAGTAGAACCCAACCCCCCATCATGCTAACTAGCTTCTGTAAAGGAGGGTAAGGGTTAGGAAAGAGCATACGTCCATGTGGCCAGTGGACTGTCTTCTGCCATCTTCACCCATTGGCTGGACACAAACAGGAAATAGAACTTTCCTGCTGCAATTTTTAATTCCTTAAGGTCTCATGGTTTTGCTCTTTTGTTTAATTTTTTTTCATTTGAGCAATTAGAGGTGAAAGTGTGTTGTAATGCAAGCACTATTGAACATGTCCCGAGTAAAATTTTACTAACGAGTGGTGCCAGGCACAACAAACCCTGCCCCTCACACATATTGTAGCTTATTTTAGCATTGATCCAGCTGATGTCAGCATGTCGATTTACAGACATTTGAAATTTCGCCCATTATAAGAAAAAAAGATTTTTTAAAAATTAATAAAAATCTGAACTTTGACATACATTTCCCAAAATATAACCACATCTATTCTGGGTCATTGGCAACCTATAAACTCAATTTGGCATGAATTCAATCAATAGTTTTGCTGACTGAGTGTTAATAAACAAAGAAACAAGCAAACTGAACCAAAAATACCCCTTGCTTCCCCTTAAAAGTTTATTAGCAATGCCTTACACTACTGTGTTACAGCAAAAAATAATCTGTTACTGTAATGCATTACATTTGTGACGCATTATTCCCAACACTGATAAGTCGCATACTCTTATGTGCGCAATTTTTCCCGTCAAAATACTGTAAAGTGCATGTGAAAGGTACTGGTATGTTTTTTGACCATTGGCTGATCGTCAGGCCTCTTCGGGCCAGTTTACGTGAGAGTTTTTATTCCTGTTTAATTCCGAATAAAGATTAATTCCGCTTTAAGATGGCCATGTAAACACCTAATTCCGGTTGAAAATGACTATTCCGAATTAAACTTAATTCCAAATAAAGTCACTGGTTAATT
>JAPTYQ010000001.1:25130285-25145511 GCA_029814465.1 Ostorhinchus cyanosoma
AGAGGAGAGGAGAGGAGAGGAGAGGAGAGGAGAGGAGAGGAGAGGAGAGGAGAGGAGAGGAGATCAAGAATGCTTTGTCTGAGCTGACTGTTCAAAAACAGCTGGCACGCTCCACTTCCTCTGCTCTGGTAGAAATATTAATGTGCTTAGGGTGTTGAAGCCTAGATAAAGTCAGAGTACAAGTGGAATTTGGCCAGCATATACAGTCTGAATAAAATATTCCATTTTATGTGAGGAATTTTGCCAACATGTAAGCACCTCCCTTATTTCTGCCCCTAGCTCACTTGGGGGACGAAGGAGGAGAGACAAAAAATAGCAGAGAAATAAGAAAGAAGAGTGAGGAAATATATGCTTGAGGATGACACAAAGGACAAAACGACAGAATTACCAAGGAAAGCGGAAGGAGAGACCGTCCCGTTGCTTCGCGACACCATGACGCTGATACCAGTCTCCACAAAGGGCACGGAGAAGTCAATGACCTCTGACCTTTCTTCATTAATGGTTAACGACCCTACAGCCATTACTGCCTTCTTATACACCACCTGGTAGACACACAGAATAATATGGAGTCAAGAAAAGTACGAGGACATTGTTAAAAGATGGGTTATATCCACAATTTTCTGCAACCAGCGTATACTGTGAATACCTGAAAAGGAAGCCAATAAACTCACATGAGACCGACGCATAGAAACACCTAAAGACGGCTTTGAAAAATACAGGACAACTGAATCAAAACAAAGGGAATAAATTATGAAAAGAAAAGAAAAAGAAAAAAAAGCAATGACATTTCAAGGATGTATTCATTATCCTTGCATCGGTATCTCACTACACCAAGACAGAGATTGATAAACAAATCAGATAATACAAGTACAGAAAAGGATACAATAACTAAATAAATAAATAAATAAAGACAAAGGAAAATAACTGACTTTTAAGATAATTAATAGCACCAGATCACACGTAACAAAATTCTATAAATATGAAAATAATCTATTCATGCACTTGTCCTGAATAAGTTGTTTCCTGCATTTGATGAATATAAAAAGTTTCTATATGCAATAATAATTTCTTCTGAGCACCATACAAACTGTTCTGTCCACTGTATGGATTATCGTCATGTACATTATTTAAATGCTTATCTGGGATGATCCCGGACGAGCCCCCACATTGTCATTTATGGCTTTAAAGGTCATGGCAAATACCAAATGCAGAGAACTTAAACATTTATTTAGAACAGGGGTGTCAAATATGCAGCCTGGGGGCCAAAACCGGCCCGCCAAAGGATGCAGAATGAATTAGTGAAATACAAAATTACACTGAAGATAGTAACAATCAATAACATTAATAATAATTTTAGGTCATTTTGATCTAAAGTGGGTCAGACCAGTAAAATGCTATCATCATAACAAACTATAAATAATGAAAACCACAAATTTTTCACTTTGTTTTAGTGTAAAACAAAGTAAAATTATACAAAAAATTGTACATTTAGAGACTAGCCTTTTACAAAAAATGTGAACAACCTGAACAGATATAAACAACCTGGAATGTCTTCAGAGCATTAAGTGAAACCGTAACAATATTCTGCCTGTTATTAAATGTTTTGTGTATTTGTAGATCCACTGTGATCTGTAAGTAGTAATGAACATGTGAAAATGAGAAACTGAGGCTAAATAATGGCATACATTGTTAAAATTGCACATTTAATTGCAAATTTCATTTTGTTCGTGTTTTTCACATTGTTTTTTAAAGAATAGTTTGTAGAGGTGAACATTTTGATAATATAATTTTACTTTTTACTCTAAAACATAGAAGTTAAACATGCACATTTTGAAATGGATATTAATTGTATATACATAAGTTTGACACCCCTGGTTTAGAGCAAGAAAACAGATTACATTTAGATATGAAATTGATAAATATAAGATGTGGATGTCAGGTATGTCAGTCGAGTGTGTGAATGAGTGAAATCAACGGTGGCAGTGGAACATAGGTGCTGGAGAGTGGGATAGTAGAAGGGAGAAATGAAACAAAAGACAAGTGAAGAGTCCTCAAAGAGACTCTCAGCAGCAGTTTTCGTGGATGAGATCAACTGAGTACTTTACCCTGAAGTCATACCTCTACCATCTGTAATTTGTCTGCATGTCTGAAGGTCTTTGCACATTTAACAGCAGAAAACAAGAACTTTTAGCAGCTCCAATTCTTCTACCAGTCACAGAAATGATGTTAGGCCAAAGTCAGTGAATGTTAAGCATAATTTTTTTCACATATTAAAAAAAAAAACAAGAAATGATTCGTTTCTGTTTAGTCCCCATCAAAGTGGGAACAACCACTGTGTAGCTGAGATACTGTACAATGACTTTATTATTCTGTACTATGTCCATTATGATGCTAATATGAAATAATAACATTGCTAACATCATATAAGACAGAGGTACTAATATGTTTGTGCAAACCAATTACATTTCTTTCAGGTTTAATCCATGATTTTTTCCTTACTTTTTTAGGATTTGCCCACACTTTGAATTTAGATTCAAGTTATGATGATATTCATGATATAAAAATACTTCAGGGAGTCTCATCAAGTAGAGAAAAGCCAGCCAATGTAAATTTTAATTTCATGAGATACTCTGCGATGAAGTGCCGCACAGTTTAGTATTTTCATTCTCTCTGTGAACACCCCGATCTCTTTTTCCAGCGTCCTTTGCTGTTTTGAGTGGTGAAGAACATCATAAACTAGGATTTTGTCTTATTGATTGATGGGTAAGATGTGACACAGCAGCTCGTATGCGCGGCACCACTAGTGTTTTCCATTTGACACATTAATTTTACAGCACTTGATTTCACCCAAAAGGGGCCGTGGTTGTTCTGACTACAGCGTGGTGATGTATGACTGCTCTCATCTGTAGTGACGCGGAATTTTGAGCTCAGGTGAACCTTGTCAGGCCGAGTGGAGGCCCCGCCCATCTGCGCAGAAGACGGAGAACCCGAAAGGAGCGACAAACCTGAGGGCCATCGCAAATACGGTAACGCAAATGGGCTTTTTGTAATTGCATACTTAAGCTCAGAGATGTTATTTTGAAGTTGTGTCTTTGTTCAGTCGAAGCAAACACAGCCAAAGGGACAAGACGACCGGTACATGACATG
The DNA here is from genome assembly GCA_029814465.1 of Ostorhinchus cyanosoma. Lineage (NCBI taxonomy): Eukaryota > Metazoa > Chordata > Actinopteri > Kurtiformes > Apogonidae > Ostorhinchus > Ostorhinchus cyanosoma. The sequence goes on from JAPTYQ010000001.1 coordinate 25,133,433, forward strand.
TTATAAGATTGAGCACGAGCACTGACTGCATGAATGACACTGACTGAAATGTATATAATGAGATCTGTAAATATTTAGACAACATCATACAAAATGGCATGGATATTCTCGGTGCTGACTGAGGATATGGCGCAGAATGTCAGCTATAGTTTCAGGGCATTTCCAATCGTATCACCTAAAAAACCAAAAAAATGCAGCTGTCTTTTTCATAGAGCGACTATTTCTGTGTTTTTGAATGTATTGCGACAGATGGACATTGCGGTCATAAAACTGTTCTCAGTGATGTTGTAAAAGCTGCTTTTTTTTGCTTTTCAGATTTAATTGTCTAAAGGCTGCTAGTGGTTTCGAATGATAAACATGACCAGAATCCATGGATCGTACTGTCAGTTTCTATTATCAGACACTTTACTTCTTTGTTTCACCGCTGAAGGATTTTACTGTGACAGCACAAAGCTTTAATTTAATCCATGACGGAATGAATCACTTCCTGATATGATGAAGAGTAACGATCAAATAAACCCCAAGGTATTCTGCTCCCACTGAACAGTTTTTTTTTTTTTTTAACTCTTAAAAACATGTTAGTTCATAATTTAAAAGCCTTGTCAGAAATATTTTGACTGCATAAATTACAGTTATCAAATAAAATGGGTTGTAAATTGACAAATCCTTTTGGTTTCGCGGTTGCTTGTTGCTGAAAATACTCCTGTGCTTGTAAATTGCAGTGATGAAAACAAATGATGATCACAAAACGTTAACAGTTTATTTGACTTGACTTGTTGTACAGCGTTGGTGTTAGTCAAATGATCGGCCAATGAATTTAAAAGAGATGCTAAGCTTCAGAACAGCGTTTTGAAGTTAGCGTAGGGGTAACATATGCTCCTTTTACACAACACTTCTATTCCGGAACGACGTCTGCGTAAACGAAACGGTGGGATCATTTGGTCCCGCCTTTATCGCGGTTTTGGAACACGTCCGGAGGTAGGAACAGAGCCGCGATAAAGGTGGAATCATGATTCTGAAACGCCATGTAAAAAAAACACCTCTTGTTGTTTGGATGACGTATTGCGTGGCTTTAAAAATAAACGTCGGCCGTGTACGGAAAGCCAAATATCAACGCGAACAGAAAGATGTCGAACTCAGGAAACGCTGAGATTTGCGAGCTGTTGTCGTTTCGGGCCGAGGATTCTATCCGTGCTAACATTTATGGAACGGTGAAAGATGGGCCATCTCTGGAGAGGTTAGCAACACCGCTATGCTCAGGGTATTTATAAGTTATACGTCACACTATACGCTGCGCTGCATCACCGCCCCTTTGATTCCAGAACGCAGGTCCGCTGTGTAAAAGTCCAGCCTGTCGCACATCTGTTATTCCTTTGTTTAGCCGTGGAAATCAGCCGATGGTGGCAAAAAGGTGGGATCACCATCTCAATCTTTTTTTCCTGGATCTCTGTGTAAAAGTGGCTCTAGTCTGTAGCTTTAAAGACTAAGATACCAATATTATTTTAGTTCTTTTCTCTTAGTAAAGTTCTATGAATTACTTCTACAAACCAAAACCATCTATAACCAAAGACACATGCAGTGTAGATTATGCCTTGCTCACACTAACATATTTTACTTCTGCTCCAGTTACCTTCATTTTATAAACTATCTCTGCCCTCACTGCAAAGCAAAAACAAACTAGTGTAAATGCTGGACAAACCATTGAGACTGTGGACACTGGATAATACTGGACATGGCAGATACAGACCATAATCTGTATGAAGGCCAACAGCAGCAGCAAGTTCAGTTTTACCGTTGTGTTAGCTTAAAGTTTGGTTGTGGTTGTGGAAGTGTATTCTTTATAAGATGTGGATTAGTCCATAAAACCGGTCCAGTCCGTCTCCCAAAGGTATCGATGCTGACCTCGATCTACTGCACGTCAAACACTGATTTACACTCCTGGATTTGATGTTTCAGGTGTAGCTTCATTACACAAAGCAATAACAGACATGAGCAAAATGGAGTGTGACTGCATCCAATCTCTTCATTTTCCCTGTCTACACGGATATATACAAACATTTTTAAAATCTAATTTTTTGCAACCTAAAATGTCATTTATGTGTGAACAAGAGGCTCAGATGTAGAGAAGATATTCACTTGATAAACTATCTGCATTAGCACGGACGGAGCATTATTCCATTACACAGAAGAGTGTTTTGAATGAATGATCTGATCACATGTGGCATTTGTAAGCATGTCTATTCCCACCTGCCATTAAAGTGCCTTCCTCTCTCTAATGATCACTTTTGATCTGATCTCACTTCCCCGCTCTATTGGCAAAGAAACAAGCCCATCAATTGCCTAAACCATTTCGAGTTTAACAGGAAATTTAATCCACTGTGCAGCTCAAAAACGACCACACAGCTTTTAAGGTGAGTGTTTTCTACTCACTGCATGAGGAGCGTGAGATAAATATCACTATGACAACTGTGGTCTTTTCATTTGTTCTGTTGTCTCCCCTTTACATCGTACACTTCAGTGATGATTGAGTCTTCAAGCGTCTTAAATATATACATCAGTTTCTACAGAATTATATGAATTGCAGATGTTCTTACAACTTAAACAGAAAAAAAAAACTGCTGGAGGGTTGTTCCATCATGATCAGCACATTATATATATAATATATGTATGAGGCACTGGTAATATTATTCATGTGTCTTTATAGCAGTTAGATATGACGACAGCGGGGGGGTGACTTTCACTCATAGGTAGGACATCAGCTGAGTCCTTCAGTCCATGTCAGGATGTATTCCTGTTCAGAATGCTAAGAGAATGTGGACATATGCATCCCAGGCTGCCTCCTCATATGTCCCTAGTGAGTGGATCTTAATGCATCTTGCATTAGAGCCGTCTATTTCTGATCGAATCACTTTGGACACATGATAATGCCAGGTCTGTCCAGGACCATACACTGCCCTGCAGCCACAAAGTGCAATTCAGTACGGTGGCCAATCAGACTTCAGTCACATTTTTGCAAATGTACAAGTGTTTTTATACACAGGTCTTTTCTTTTCTTTTCTTTTCTTTTCTTTTCTTTTCTTTTCTTTTCTTATTGTTGTTATTACATAAAAGTCTTTTTTCACACATATTGTTTAGTTGTTTATATATTGATCTTATTGGGCTAAAATCTGGGACCTCGATTATCTAAATTCGTTCCATCTCCTGTGTAAATGTGTGCTGGTATGACAAAAAATCCTTGAATACTTGAATAAATACTCAAGCTTCTAACAGCAGTCTCATGTAGACTGCTGTTAGAAGACATACAGAAAACATAAACCTGTAGAATGGTTTTCAGCAAAACAAAATATAAAAAAAAAACCTAATAAACAAAGTGTAGATCAGGTGACATCACGTACGTTTGTCCAAGACCTAGAATTTTAGAAGGCAGACATTGTGGAGGCCAGACCACCACATTTAAGAATACACTAATTATTGATAAACAGAACGTTCACCTTAATGATTCTATTCTTTCTTCTGTTCAAAATAAAGTTTATCATCATCATTTAATATTTTCTTTATTTACTTTACTTTGTTACAACATTATCATTAATTTTTCTTTTACCTTTAAATTAAATCCATAAAGATAAATAGTTACTTATCCATAACTACGTAGAAAGCCTCCCCATCTCTCCAAAAAGAAGAAAAACTATTTCAGACTTTATTGCAGTGTTTAATATTAATCGACTCTATGGTTTTCATTCTACTGTATGTGCTGCCCTCATTGGTGGAAAATGCAGGCTGTGTTTGTTATTCACTAATAATAAGATGAAAGACGGATTTACAACTAAATGACATCTTTCGAATCCCACGGGTCAGACATGGATATTCAAGACCAGTAAATTATTCCTAATGAAATTATTTCCCCCTCATTTTTTTTTGTGGTTGCTTCACTATCATAAAAAAACAAAAAATAATAATAATGATACATAATAATGGAACATATTCTTTTCCCCTCCCACATATTGTGTGGGATGGATAGGAAACTGTGGTCTGAGGGCTACCAGACGAAAAACAGAGCTAAAAATATAGCATGCATACACAACACTGGAGCTCATACATATGCTTTGTTTTTTTTTAATGTGTGTATATCTCACCTGTGGCTTTATACGCCTTTTTACTGCTTTGTTATGTAAACATTTAAATAATATCTAAATAAAACTCTTGCTCCTCTTTGATTTTAGCACATGGGGTTAGCAACGTATGGGTCATTTTACATCATGAATAATTTTGGTCAAAATATTTAACATAAAGTCCGACAGGCCTACAGATTTAGCAGGTCGTACCTCTCCAACCATGCCGTTCCACACGTTGTTGATCTTCTTGCCATGTTTTCCATTAGTGACCAGGTAAAGGTCGTATGTGAACTTGACATTCCTGGCTATCTTCTTCAAAATGTCAATGCAGAATCCTTTGCAGCACTGCTTAATGTAGGCCCCTCCTGATGTGCTGTTACTGTAACACACAGAAGCACAATCACAATTAGGTCATATTTTTAATATATTGGAGGACATTTCAGTGTAACAAAAGCCAGTGTGTAGAGTGTGAATATAACTGTATGATCGCTGCCTCCACGCTCCACATCTGGTGGTTCCATCAAACTGTAAAAGTAGAATTATGACAGTGCAGAGTAACCATAAATACTGCTGAAGGGCAGAGAAAGCTCGTAGTGTGTGTGTGTGTGTGTGTGTGTGTGTGTGTGTGTGTGTGTGTTTGAGTGTGAGAAAGTGTATGTGTGTTCCCCTTAGTGCCAGCTAACCAAACCAGATGAAAACACAGGGCTACTGAGCAGATGCTGCCGGGCTTTAAATAGAGCCGGGCTCTGCAGAAGAACCAACCCACATGATTAAAATATCAGCTGTCCTTCCCCTCATCTCCCTCCTCATTCCGCCACTCCGTACTCTCGTTTCTGTTTCTCTCCTCCTGTCCTCACATCTTAAAAACCTGCGCTATACCTCCGCACACTGCCAGCCATACAGGCAGCATGCACGGGATGCAAACTGATGTTTAAGTAAACTTTTCTGACAGTTGTCCCCGAGGACCACGGAGCAGGGAGCTAAACTGAATTGTTGGATCAAATGTTTCTCATCATCTATTAAACCATACCAGCATTTTCCAAAGCATTTCCATAAAAAGTTAATTCTGTTCCCATGTCTGCCATCTTTGATGTAGCCTGTACGGTTTGGAACAGTAACTCTGTGACCTTTTCACTTGCCATTTTAGCTGATTCCAATTCAGGAGAAAGTTCATAAAGAACTGGGGGATTCACACACAGAGAACACAGAGAATGACTGTCAAAGAACGGAAACATCAAAGCATTAAAAGATCTTTCAACAGCAGTCAGCTCACTGTGTGCATGAGAGAGCGAGGGGTAGAGTGTGTATAGTATACATGCACAGTCTGCGTACATACAGTATGTGCCCCAGGTGTTTTAATGCACACATGCTGTATACATTAGCTCTTCCCAGCTGAGCCCTTTCTATGTCCTTATGTCGCTAAGTAAACATAGATTTGCACGTATGCACACATAGTCACACGCACACAGGGACAACAATGGACTCCCTGAGGTCCACATACATCAGTGCATCTGTTTAAATCCAGTTGCACTTTTAGAAAAACATAAACCCACAACTGAAATGTAAATAACATGTGAGTCAAACGAGGCACTTATGGATGGTTGGATTTATGTATGGACACATGGATGGGTGGACAGAGAAACGGCTAATGTAATGGAAATGAAAGCCTAGGAGAAGACTAGTCATCTTGGCCTGGAACCGCTCACACTTCTGCAATAATCACTTCGGAGAGAGGGAGAGAGGTCACAAGTTAAACTCCCCATGTGTGGCCATGAGTCGTTTAATTGCGCGTACCTACAGTGTCATACAGTCATGACCACACAGCTCTGAGTCTTATAGATGTTGTGCGCCATCTCCTTTATTTTGATCTCCTTCTGACTCCTTCTCTTTACAACACTCTGCTTTTAAAATAAAATAAATAAAGCTTCAAATAGGGTAGTTGAATATTTATTTATTTGCATTTCACTGTAGCTAGCAGTAATTACCCTAACTTTGTCTATTCCAGCCTATTGATTCTCCACAACAATTTTTTGCTACAATGAGTAATTATAGTTATTTTCTACTGTCTGGGTAGAAATTTTCACTGAAATGACAACAATAATGGTGCCAGTCATGAGTAGACAACATGGATTTGCTTTTAGGCTGTTGATCAACCACAACACAATGACAAGCAAACCAGCAGAAATTATGACTTTTTTTCCTATACTCTGAACCAGCTGTGCACAGATGAGCTTAGATGTGGACTTAATTGCAGAAATTAGCAAATAGGAATAAAAGATGCCCTGTCTTGTCATGCAGAAGTGTCTGCTGAGGTGTCCATACAGTCTAAAGCAGATAATTGGAGCAAAACCAAGGATGTCAAAGAATCTTTGAGAAAGTTTACTATTTGAGAAATATCTCTGCATTGTTTACACACTTGAGAAATCCTTCAACATATTTCAGCCACTATGAAAATGTCTTTTAAGTTTTTCAAAGGAAAAAGTCCATTGTATTGTCTGACGTGTCACTGTTGAAAGAAATGCACTGTTTCCCACCAGGCACAGTTTATATTAAAAGAGTAGTTAAGACATAGTATGCATGTTTGCAATGTGAAAATATTCATGATTTGTTAAAAATCACAACCAAAAACTAAAATTAGAATTTACTCTTAATCTTGGACATGGATGGAGTGCAAACAATAAAGATTACACAATTTCTTATGGTCAGACAATTAGGAGTTGATTCATTCTTAATAAAGAATTATAGATACTGTTATGGAATCAAGTGACACAGCGCAGTCATGTAATTAAAGAATGACACAAAGTTAGGGCATCCTTACTGTTAGAGCTAGGGTTTGTGTTTGGTTTAGATGATTAAACAGTTGATCAAGAAAAAATAACTAAACAGTAAGTGTTATGCAGTTACAGAACTTTATAATTATATCCCCGAACGGAGTTTCAGGGATATTATGTTTTTGGTCTGAAAAGCTGCCACCACCACCGGATATCCATCATGTTAATGTGATAATTTGAAAAATATTTGGCTTAGAAGTTCAATGTTTTCCATATCAATCAATATCACGGAGAGTAGGAACTGATTCGATTTTGGATGATTTACCATTTCTAGATTGCCCACAAGGGGGCGCTCAAAAGTTTAAAATCACTAAACACTCTTTGGTTCATAGCTCTGGAACTGTTTGTCTGATTGATTCAAATCAAGTGTAAATGAAAGGTCATGACCTGGGGATGCCTCACGTCATGACATCATTAAGGATTGGGAGCGTTTGGGGATATACCCCTATACATCGCTTCGGACGGCGTAAGCCTAGTTAACCTTAGCGCTGAGAGAAGCATTGGACCCAATGTTGCTGAAGAGGAAAAAACAAATATATCTTTTAGAGGTAAGATGAAGTATTAAAACATATACAATGATGTAGAGACACTGAAAAACTAAAATAAGTTATTTTGTGAAGAAGCACAACAAAGTAAAATGAAGTTCTGAAACATTGCCCTCCATTAACTGATACTGTTATCAAGTGTCTCCTGAGGTGATAGCAGATAACAAAATATCCCTGGCACCCTGAACAGATTATTTCTGATAAAGTAAAGCTAAAAATAAATGCAGAGTAAACAGATATAAAGATGTGTTTAAAACCACAGTAACAAGTGCAGAATGAGGATAAAGGAAACGTTCAGGGTGAAACAGTTTTATCTAAAACGCAGGCGTTTCAGCTTATGATACACATATATGCAAATGGAGTAATTCTGCATTCCCAGCTGGTGAGGGAAGGACATGTCACTATTTGGAAGCAGGAAGAGTCGAGGCCAGGTGAAATAATGACGTAGCCGCCACAGGGAGTAGAGAGCTGAGTAGTCAATTGTAGCACAGGCTGGCATGTTCAGCTAGACCATAACCCACAGATTTGGGCGTGCGACTCCCCCAGGAGCTGTGACTGCCAGAACCAGAATTTAGAATTTGATATGAACAGCCACTGGTGGCCAATGGAAAGTAAAGAGGGGGAGCAGAGGGAGGCAGCAAAGGAGAACTTAGGGAGGTTGAAGACAGGGCAGGCTGCAGTGCTCTGGAGGGTTTAAGCTGTTGGACAGAATAGTTTAAGGGCCCGGCTCAGTGGGAGTTGCAGTAGTACAGATGGGATGACAAAAGGTTGGGTAGCATCCCACATGAAGCATCTTTTCATTTTTAGTCTCCAGGTACAGCTCAGGATGGGGATTGTTTATCTGTGTATTACATAGCAACTCTGAATACTTGACTGGTCTAGCTATCATTTCTGTATTTCAAAAAAGACAAAAAAAGATGCAGACTGTAAGAATTTGCTTTAATTTCTAGTGCAATAAGTAGGATAGTATACAGTGAACTCATCATTTTCATGGAATAAACCAGTTCGGGGGTGATAATGATGGATTCACTGCATACATTTATTTAACCCTTTTAAGACGGCCATTACAGCAGGTGACTTTTCTTTGCAATAAATTCCAATTCTTTTGTACCTTTGTTTTCAGGAAGAACTTAACTTTTAATATCTGGCCAATAGTTATCATTACATATATATAATAAAGGCTTAAAACAGTGTGTTTTAGTAAAAAAGAAAAGAACGTTTTTTGTTTTGGCATATTTATGATCAGAAATAGCTGTAAATTTCCATCATGAAACTTTTTGAGATTGAAAAAATAAACTTTCAATTATTTTACATTGGTCTTGAACATTCAGTATCCATGGCTTCATATTTTTTGTTATTTCCAGGTGTTTTTTTTAAGCCTGTGTGAAGTCTGTGAGACGGTTCCTTTCCACTTGTTTCTACTGCTGCCGTAAAGTGTTATATAGCGTCGGAAAGCTCAGGATCTCAGATTTACGATACCATTTGAGTTTTGTAGATAGCACAAAACTGTTGAGGTGTTGCTGTAATTTGAATGCTGTAAGTGTAAAACGCAGCGCTGGAGAGATTGCCATATGTAATATTTCTTGCACACTGTTTGCAAACTTCACCTGTTCTCACTTCAATAAATGAGAATTTTAGTCAAGCGAGTAATGGACTGAAGACAGTGTGTGGCATTAGGAAGAACAAAGGTGTGAAAAATGAAATGTTGTTTGACAGCATCTTTGTTCTAAAATGTAAATAAACAAATGCAAATGCCCACACAACTGCAAGACTACAAGCAAAGCCTAAGATTCTTCTTCCTGTCTGCTGGGTGTTGCTGAGAGATCTGTGTGTTTGACAGGAATCAGGTTGAGGATTCAGTGAGTCTCTCAGACAGAACTGCACCACATAAAGACAAGTGAGGAGAGAACACAGTGGTTATGTATTTACATTGTTCCACCCATGCACAACATGTGATGCTCTTATTCATTACCTAAAGATACAAAAACATGTCCCCAAAACATCATGAAAACAGGAAAGTAGAAAATACAGGTAGAGTCCAGGGTCTCTGTAGGTAAATTCACCACAACACAAAGATGAAATGGAATATTGTGCATGAATCTATTGCTTTTTAGGAAACTGTTGTGTCTCTAACAGTCAGAATTAAAGATAGAACTGTTTAATGTATTGGACTTAGTTTCATTTCAGTGCTTCTCATGTCACTGCCTAAACTACATCATTCAAACGTGCCTCCACAGTAGATTTAGACCGGTCACCAGTGAGTGGATAAAACAAATCTTGATGTGATGAAACCATGCAAAAGCCATAGTGTAAATGTAAATATTTATACAATTTTGGAAATAATCATTAGACCACCTGTGATTTTCTTGTAGAAAGTATGACCAACCTTAAATAAAGTTGTTGAAATTGAAGTGGTTAAATAATTACGATTTACAATAGGGATGATCAAATCTAATAATGACTTCTTCTTTTTTTTTTTTTAATTTGACATGATTATAAACAATGGAGGCTGGTGCACACCTGAACAAACTTCTTCTAGGGACAGGTGTGTAGGAGCATGAGAAAGGATATAACAGAAAAAAGTATTCCTGCACACTGTCCAATCCATTTGCAAGTGGATTGGACAGTGTGTGGGAATACTTTTTTCTGTTAATTTGACATGATAACACATGTGCATCAGCTACATATATACAGTTAAGATAATCCAAAGTAAATTTCAACTCAACCAAGAGAATAGAATTGAGTGATGATGAGGAGAAGACAATTATGTTGGTTCTTCATAAAGAGGACACAGAAAAAGCAATAAAAGGCTTGTAATTCGTAAAACAGCTGTTAAATACAACCTCCTGAAGAAAATCCAGTCAGCACTTTATCACAGTGGCCCATTAATTAATTCTCAAGCTGTACGCTATTGAGAAAAATAAAGGCAGCATTACTAACTATATAATAAAAGCAACATGTTCAGTGAATGTAAAACACAATCAGATTGAATTAATGGCACAATGAAACAAAACCCACAATTGAAAACACTTGCAATTACAGCTTTAGCAGAAAGAATACTAGTCTGTCTGTGCACCGGCAGACTAGTATTAGTATGCTGATTGATTATCTCTGAACCAAATGAAAACTACTTCTCCTGTATGTGCTTCACTGATTCAAGCTGGGATGGCGTTTTACTGCCATACAAGACTGATAAGGAACACAAAACAAGCATTTCATCTGGAGAAGCACTGATGTGTATCTTGGCTGCCTCAGCTGGAAAACAGCGTGGTTAAATATGTGACTGCAATTACATACTGACGTTGAATTTTGGCTTAAATAGAAATTATTCACGCTTCAACCTTGAGAAACAGGATTAAGTTGTACTGGAGGAGGGCGTACTTCAACGAGATCTTCAGCAGACTGCTGCTACTTGTCTAATACTTTAATTAATTTAAAAAGGAAGCAAATCTCAAATCTCAAAGCAAGCCACATAAAAATATTAGCATTCTGAAAATATGATCTTTTGACACAAGAGCCTTGATAAAATGATCTCATACAATTTGTGAATAGCAGTACTTTCTACTGTTAACTTGTGTCTGCATGCTCCCATGCACATATATTACAGTCTTCAGTGAATACATTTGGGATTCATCCTAAAGGACAAACAGATGGTGAGTCACTATTATATAAAATAAAAATGAGTGGGCCCAGTGTAGATCCTTGTGGGACAGAAGTGGACAAGTAAAGGGCATCAGATTCATGATTACATTTTCAGAAATATTGAGTCCAGTTGTACAAGTATGATGCTACTCATAAATTTGAAAAATAAGAAAAGAGGAAAAACCTTTGTGGGATTTTCAAGTAACTAATAGTGTACATAGTTCTGACAACAAGAAACAACTTTGCTCACATGCCTTTATCCAAGAGTAAAGTATGTAATTCATCACTTTGATTTAAAACTTGTACATAATTGTTGAAAAATGAATTAAACCACTTTTTAAATTGTGATAGCATTTCTGATCAAAGGGAATGTGAAGTTCTACAAGCTACAAGTCCTACAAGGGTTGTGTCTTTCAAAGGTGCAAAATTGCGCGTCTGCAACCAGTTAGTACGTTTGTCGCAATGAAAATGCAATATGTGGTGTTTACACGCAATTGTGCATGTGCTGGGAGGAGAAAATGTAAATATACTAATTTAGCACACGCAAAGTGATTTATCAAACCCGAAAGCAATTTTGCTGATAGAAAGTGCGTCTATATTTAACATGTCTCAGAGGAAGGTGCAAACGGTTTGGATGCGTAATTGCGCACACATGCAAGTGGTTCAACGATGAAACAAGATGCAGAGAACGCATTTTTCATCCTTGTATGAACATTTTTGGAATGATGGAAGAAAAAATAATTGAGATGTATGCCCCCCCCAGCAAAGGCTAGTTTTCCACTTGATCTGATGACTGTGATTAAAAATACCCACTAACATTAGGCTACAGTGTGACAAAATTATGTGCACCTCACAGTCATTCATTTCAACAACCCCTGTGGGGGGGGGGGGGGGGGGGGGGGGGGGGGGGGGGGGGGGGGGGGGGGGGGGGGGGGGGGGGGGGGGGGGG
>JAPTYQ010000001.1:25177359-25192076 GCA_029814465.1 Ostorhinchus cyanosoma
TATATATAAAAACATTATTTACACCCTTTAACTACAGATGTGAAAATGAATGACTGGTGCTTTTGCCCGTGGTTACTTTACTGCTAAAACAGTGCTTGATTTGATATACATTTGATACTGATGCTATGAGTGACAAAAAGAGCCATGTCCACATACCAAATGACAGGATAGGATTACAAGTCATTCCCAAATGACACGTATGCACCATATTTGCAGTCACAAAATATCACAAAAGCATGAAAACCCCCCCCAAAAAACTGCATAAGAATTGCATATAGTTAGAGAAAGAAAAAGTCCATTCTCACACAATGATAAATTAGAAGCAGATATATGCAAATTTGTTTCAAGGAATCAAATACAAAATGCTATAACAGTTAAAAAAAAAAAAAGAAAAAAAATCTGAGATGGAGCTGCGCAGTTTGCATAAAAAAAACTCAATGACCCTGAAAATTCAAATTACAGAATAAATGTCAATGTGTTTTCTTGAAGGTTAATGTTCACAATAAAACCATAATTACAGGTCATGGCTGCCTCCCTCTGTCCTGATCCCTGTTAATGCACATGTGGAAGGTCTGTGCGTTGATTCAAGGAAGCACAATATAATTTGGTTACTAATGGAATTAGTGTTCCTTTAAAAAAAAAAAAAAAAAAAAAAAAGGATATGGATTTATACGAAAAGAAGTTTAAGTTTAAAGCATAGCCTCTGTTTTCTGTCTTCACCTTCAGGAAAAGTCACTAAACAAGAGGTGTCAGATTGGATATAATCCAAAATTAAGTGATACAGTGCCAGCAAAGAATATTGAAATATTTCACTGTAGTTTTTCAGTAAAGCTGTAATATTAATCCATAGCAGTGTGATTATAGTTAAATATAGTTTTCTGTGTAAAGTGGGGTACACACCTAAAGATTTTCTATATGTGAAGAGATTTTTTACCTGTCACAGACCCCACACATGAAGACAAAAAAGCAGACGAACAGTTTTGATCATATCATGTGTGGTGTGCTCGATAATCTCAACACAGCACACATAACGATTCTGTTCTTCTGGAATCTAGTCCTCCCTCCAAGACAGAAATCTTGTGTGATCAAATGTGATCAAACAAAAACGAGGAAGAAGAAACATAGCATGACTCAAGAGCAGAGTCCTGCATCGGGTCGGGTAACCCACAAAAACAAGCAGGAACAGGTAAAAAAAAAAAGAAGAATTTTCACTCGTACAAGTCTGGGTAAAATCAAATGAAATGTGGATGGGTAGCAGGCAAAGAAGTGAAAAAATAAAACTTCGTGGATAAAAATAATGTGCAGGACATTTAATGATGAAGATCGTCTAATTTCATTGTGGTTGATCCACAGCTGGTTTATTTTATTTTGAAGTGAGCTTCACGTCTGTTTACATCTGGCCCCAGACGTCACTGAGCAGCACATACTAAAGATTTATTGACAGTGTAGGCAAAATTAAAGCCCTTAAAAGTGAGTTACTGCGTAGACAATGTGTTTAAACAGGGGTCGGGTTGGGTTGCAGTTCTAATGTACGCGGGTACATGCGGGTACGGGTCTGAAAAGTGGACCTACACAGGAAGATTTCCCATTATAAATATTTATGATTGTCAGCCCGGACCTGACAAATTCACTCTTAATACACCTCAGACCACAGGATAATCTTATAGGATAATCCTAGAAAGCATAAGATAATCTGGCGTTTGCCGTCCTTGGTCAAGAAGGAGAAAATCGGGACAAAAACAGCCCGATTATCTTTAAGTGTGTACCCCGCTTGAGATGGATGAGAGGGATGCACATAAAACAGAGGCCTTAAACCATTAAGACTGACACAGGAAGACAAAACACATTTTCTATTGCGGTGTAATTCTGTGTGAGTGCACAGCAGATGTTCTACAAACCCCTGTGTTAACAAACATCGCTGTAAATCCATCCGCTAACAAAGAATTAACTCAGGAAAGCCACTTACAAACAAACACCTAGGGCAGCCCGGGAACTCTTGTCACTTGACCAGCGTTTTGCGGAAACACCGGAAAATGTGAGTCCTTCACAGTGTGAAAGCTTTTAAGGGAATCTATAATGGAGACTCCAGATAGAAGGCTTGATTTCCTGGTGTTTCATCAATGCTGTGGCTTCAAAAACCCTACAAATAGCCGTTGTATCAAATACAAACAGCATTATAGTCAAACGCATAACATCAAACATTATTCTTTGAACAGCACTGAGAGCTATGAAAAGGGACAGTGCTTTTGACAACCTCTATAGCGACGGCATAGCATAAGAAATTCTCCTGACAGTAAGAGAATGTAAAGGCAGGTCCCTCAATAGCTAAAAGGCAGTCAGCGGTCCCCTAAGCACTGAAAGCGCTTCAGACTTGGAACAGAGACAGGTCCCCAAGCCCACATCCTTCTAACTGAGCGTAGACTTTCTCCATTCCCAGGATCGACAAAGAACTATAGCATTTAGCTTCCAGACATTTGCTCCCAATGCTAACAAAGACTACTTTAGTATTTAACAAGAGGTAAAGTCCCAATGCTTAGGTCTACTGTAGTATTTAAGAGTCTCACACTCCCCAGGCAAACACAGAATAGCATTTAACACAGCACAGAGGCCCCAAGCTAGCTAGCTCAGACTAGTGAAGCATTAGGGCTCACCGCTAACTCAGACAAGCATGTAATGGACAGTACGGCACTAGACTGACAAAGCACACAGCATAACCTCAGAATGGAAAATGGGACTGAAATACAGCGTCTCCTGACACTTGAAAAACACATTTTCCTCCTCCAACTTGACACTTTTTTTTCCTTAAAAGTTTAAATGGCCTGATGTTATTTCACCGCAGTGTTACCAGCACTCTGAGTCAGAATAGATCAACTTGAGAAGACTTTATTACTGAGTTAGAATTGTAAAAGCATGATGGAGAGATAGTTTAACTCTCCTCTGCACTTTGCAATTTATGTGCTGCCTTGAGGTTTCTGTGCAAAACATTCAAGTGGAACACCGGTGGAATGTCACTTTTCCGTCATTGCCATTAATAGCCGTGAAAAGTCCTCACCCACCACTACATTTGCCACAGTTCGGAAACTAATACAGTCTGTTCTAGTGCAGGTTTACCTTAATTATCGGAGGGAAGTCATAAGCCCACATTTGTTTTCAAAAATCCATTAAACACAGCTCGCAGACATATTGCTGCCTTGAAAAACGTACAGTAATCCATCACACCCATGTAATATATTTTTTCCTGTCAACGTGACACTTGAGATTTTTTTATAGTTTTGTTGGGAATTTCAGTGCAGCAAAAACAAATCATCAGTTACTGATACATGATGAGATTAGCAAAAGATAAGGTATTTATTAATCTAGTGTCACAGTCTGGGTGTAGTGTGATAGAGACAGACCTACGCATGTTCTGACTTCCATAAACGCAGGCTTTAGTTTGGAGGAATACACTACGGCTGCTACTGTTTCAGTTTAAGTGATTTTTGTTCATTGCTGATGTTTTGATTCGGTCCATATACAGATTTATTCCAAAAGAATGAACCGATTTCATGACGCATTGCTTCAGTTCTCAAACATCGTCATGGAATGAGTCAGTGAAAGAGGAGTTTTCTAAGTTTTGAAAAGTTGACCTCGATGAACTTAAACATCGAAAGTCAACTCAGTGGATGGCGATGTGCTGATACGCGTCTTTTAGCGCATTGATGTTGTCCGCGCTGCAGGTGGTGGACACATAGAACACTTGTAAGACAGGAAATAAAAGTTGATTTTGAGTAGAATACCTGTGACTTAGCTGCAGTTTTCTATTGCTTTTCCTTATTAAAATATTGCGAAATGAAACCGGTTCATTCTTTTTTGAATAACCCTGTATTATGAGACACGCCTACAGATTTATGGCAAAGTGATACCTACCTCCTGAAGATATTGATGTCTGCAGTTAAACAAAGCTATCAGATTGTGATAAGCTAAACATCTTTTCATATACTTTCACAGAAAACTGTCCTTAAACCCTTCAGCTATAGAATGTAGGATTGTTTCTCTGTATAGGATCGGATGTTCTTTATAAAAATATCACCAAACTTTTTATTATATCAACACTACAAGCTGAAGGTTAAACATGGATTGCTGTATTCTTATTGCTCCATACTAGCAGAAAGATTCATTTATTTAAAGTAAGATATTAAATCAAAGGCTCAGTACGTTCAATATTAAGAGACTGGTCTAAATTAGCTCTAAATGTTAAGTGTCATGAAATAGTTTTTGTTATGATTTGGCGCTATGTAAATAAAATTTGATTGATTGATTGATTGATTGAAGATGTAATATGTCAAATTGGACTCTGGTTGCTGAAAAACATTAGTTAAGCCTCAGTCACAAAGCTTCTTACGAACAATGGGTTTGTATGAATTTTCCAGTTCGTTCACATTCACAGAGGGAGCAGTAAGTTCTTACGGCCGTCTCACAAAGCCATTCAAAACGCAAGAGCAACTTAAGGAGAGAAAATGATGTGAATTTGTGTCATACGAACACTGTACAGCTGTCATGGTTTTCATAAAGGTGCCTGGAACCTTCCTACATCAGACTCCGGCCACTTCATGAATTCATTTGTCATAAGGTGGATGCACGGCACCGCTATGTGCAACTCAAGTCGATGGTAGGGAAATCTTACGCTTTCAGAATATTTAGATCAGTATATAAACAGTGGCCGTGTACTAAAAGTCATCATCGTATTCAAGATGGTAATAATGTTCACAAACTTCTACAGCTACAAGATGAAGAAAAGGAAGATCCAACAGTTGTACCCGTCGTAGCAGCAGAAGAAGAGGGACATTCTAAAACGTAAAAATAAAAAATAAACAAAACCAGCTTAACGTGGTTCAATGCCCTAGAACAGTGACCAATCATCATGTTCGTGTAGACGTCTGTAGCCTTGTCCACTTTTATCTTTGCAAAACAACTTAAAATAGTTCAATCTTAAAGTACTGTTCATTCATTCATTCATTTTCTGAACCACTTTATCCCCCAGACGGTCATGGAGGCACTGGAGCCTATCCCAACATTACAAATGTCCACACATAATTTGGTGATGACTGGTGTTCTTTTCAGACATTAAACAACGTTAATCTTTTTTACGTTTAGTGTTTTCGTAAGTGTTTTAGAATGTAAAGGAAACAGAAGCAGATAGTTTATGAACCTTGGCTTGTGCACATTTTGTCTGCAGATCCAGAAAGACAATAGAAAACAAAGCAAAGTGTGTAGAAAACAGGACAACATGACCTGCAGCCTGGCCTCAGAACGAAGAGATGGATAAAACCACAGATTACATTAGAGTTTCTTTAACGATTACTCTGGAAAATTCCTTTACTTCATTGCAGACGTCTTCAGTGCCGCTCTTTTCTCCTCTTCTTCAACAAAACAGACTCCAACACAAATGTGAGCGCGAACAAATCTTACATAATGAATATTTTAAATTAAATATGCTAATATGTAAATTATGATCATTTGTATGCAGATTTTTTAATATATCTGTGAGAGGTGTAGTGCTGTTTTATTGTATGTGTGCATGTAAGTGGTAAAGCCGCACTTTGAGTTTGAGTTTTTTTAGGTCCGTGTAACCTCTGCTCAGACATTCTTCAGCTGTAAATGACCTCATGACTGGACTGACATTATGAATCATTTCACCATGCTGTTAATATTAAAGGAGTGCCGTTGTGACTCATGTTGCGCTTAGTCATTTTTCCCACTGTATTCCAGTATATGTTCACTGGGGACCTCCTTCAGGACCACTAACACCTACCCAATGTGGGCCAAAAAGAAAAATGTCCATTTACATTCACTTAAATCATATAGCTGTTACTAGTTATGGTATTTGCTAAGTAACTATACAAAATAACTAAATTACCACAACTTCAACAAGTGTACTGTACAAGTAGTATGGCATCGTGTATTATGTTTATACAAGTATGGCCTTGTTTAGGAATATAGAAAGTAATTAACCCATAAAGACTCAAACATCCATCGTTAACCAAAAACATCTACTGATATAAACTGTTGATCCATTAATCCTAGCAAAATATGTAAATAATTGGTGTAAAATGCAGTTTGTTATCTTTTCATGGTCATCAGATATGACCCATTTGGACGTTCAGAGGCTCTGTAGTTACCGTGGAAACAACGTCATCTTTTACAACATCGATTCACCAGTAAAACCCATGGAGTTGAATCAATGGCAGTGGATGGAGACACTTGGTTTATGTTCAGTTAATGATAGATTTGACTGAAAAAGTCACTTTTTCTTCAGTTTTTTTCTGTTGTTATATCATAACCTTTGACTTTAATCTGAGCTTTTATGAACATCTTCATGATCAGTGAATTATCCGTAGAAAAATTTATTATTTTCACTGGAAAACGAGCAAAATTCAGTGGATAATATTACAATAAATGGTGATAAATTTCTTAGGAAAGGTTAAATAGAGAGAAAAATTCATTTGGGAACTGGCACAAAAGTTACACTGGGTCCTTATGGGTTAATATAATTTTATAGAGATGAGTTTTATATAAAAAATAGAAATGATCTCAATTACAGTTATTCTTATTATTTTTTCCTGTTTGAGCCTTATATTATGGGGTATTTTTCACAATTTGATCATCTTTCAAATGGACAGAACATCAGTGCACTGAAAAAACAGCCAAATACTCTGATAATTGTGATAATTGTTTTAATCAAAATGATCTGCCAGTGAGGAAAGCTTATTTTGTTTCAATAGAATAAAATATAGCCACCAAAAAAAAAATGGACTAAGCTGTGGTTACTACAAACAACATGCACAGTTATTTAGCACTTAACGTTGCTAAACAGAAAAACTGCACAGTTGGTGTCACTCTTTGTAAGCAAGCAAGTAAAATGTATTTATATAGCACTTATCACAGAGAAACATCACAAAGTGCTTTCCAGATTAAAAGAATACAAAACAGCAAAACACACACACACACAAAATGCAAGCTGCACACTTGTCTGCTGGGATATTATGAAAGACATATTTATTTTATCTCATCAAGACAAAGTTGGATTTACTTTAAGATAATTTTTTTGAAAATTAGAAAAATAGACAAATTTCCCTTCCCTTTACTGTTTTTTTTTTTTTTTTTTAATTACCTGTTTCGGTAATATGTTATGTTTTCTTGCTGACTTGGGCTTAACATTAATTTATGTTAAATTTCAAAATGACCTCTCTAACTATTTAATTTCTTTATCTGCTTTTGCTTACTTGAAATACACCTAAGTAAGAACTAGATTTTAGTAATTCATGTTTAGGATTTGCAAGGAGATTATGCAAACTATGAATATTGTATGTGCTCATATGGTGAAAAAAGTTTCAGGATGTAATTCTGGAGCTTTCAGACAGAGCTACAGCGTAAGGGAACAAAAATAGAGTTTCAATTATAATTATTGCAGAGAAAAGAAAGATCTGTCATCACACGATAACGAATAAGAATGAGAACTATGAAGGCAAAACAGCCTCTTCTTTCATTTGAGACTGAGAAGCACAAACAGGCTCTTACAACGTTTTGATTTAATTAGCAAAACTTTCTAATGCAGACATTCTTGGGAAGAGTATTGTTCCTAATTGGCAATGCAAAGCAAGATGAGGCGTTGTTTTCTTTGTACTGCAGATTAATCAAAATTTCATGCTCCAGCTCAGGTTAACATATTAATTTGATATTGTAATTTGTTCACAAAGATATCCACAAAAGAAGTCACGCCTTTAAAGGCCTTCTGTCTCAGGTATCAGCTGTGCTCCAGAAATCTAGTCACACTCTGCAATGCTGACAGATCATATACAAGGCTGCATCCGAGTGTGAGAAGTCAACAAGAATATTGTTAAGTACAAAGTGACATAATTATTTGGCGTGGGAAAGGAAAATTAATTTCTAGCAGAGCTTCAACAAAGAAGATTGTATTAGGTGACAGAGGTGTGTTTGCCAAGCACTGCAGGTTAAATCTGTCTCCTGAGTGGTAGCCGATGGTTGTGTGCATGGTTGGCCCTGTCTATCCAAGTGTCAGAATGCTGCTCACGGCAGAGGCTAATCACAACACCTGTTTAGGAGAGATTACAGCAGGATCTGCCAGAGTGCTGAAAGGCCTCTGCTTTATTAAAACTGAAGTGTCTGTCCAGGCCCTGACATCCACGTACACACACATATACACAGCAGGAAAAGTGTGGGATGTGTGCCTATATTTGTGCATGTGTGTATGTTTGAGAGCTGCTGCCGTTCGAGTAATAATAACTGTTTGACTTATAGAGCTGGAGAGAGAAAGAGATGTTAATGTTATTTCATCCCCCTACATGGAAAATAAATGACAGCAACCCTATCCCTCCCTCCAGTTTCTCTCTCTCTTCCCCTATCAGTGAATGAATTTAAAACAGCTCAAGAACTGAGCAAGACCCTGCATCCTCCTCCCTCCGCTGGCAGCTTTCATTGGTAAATCAAAGAATTGCCAGTTTGATATTTATAGCTGAAGTGCCTTTGGGTAAAAAAAATCCCACTCTCTTTCCTTTCTCTGTTACTCTCTCCCAGCCCACTGATGGTGACTGTGTTGGACTTTAGAAACCTTAGGCCTGGTGTAAAAATGGCAGCAACTGAATGAGTCAGCCTCAACCCAGCTGACTACCTCAGTGTTGATTGCTGGACCATGCTAAACAGGTCAAGTGCCCCTGGTATGGGACAGGCAGTCATTGTCGGGGTCAGGGCGTTTGTCCAGCGACACTGCAAAACAAAAAAGGATCTGGCTGGTGTGGGAAACACCACGAGCCAGAAGATTAATTAGACAATCCACAGCGTGTTTATCTTTTCTCCTTTTAGAGAAGAGCTGCAGGCCCTGCTGAATAGTAAAACATTGGTTTATCCCCGTTTTTGTTAAAATTACATTAGCCCACTGTTTCTTAAGTGAGTTGTTGTTGTCAAGAGGCATTATGTTGTCTAAATACCACAGAATAACTTCATGCAATAACTTCCGGGGGGCATGTACATTTGGTGTTAGGGTGGATTCTGAGAGAAAAGTGGCAAAAAGGTTTTGCAGAGATTGTTTGTGGAGAAAGTGGGAGGAAAGGGGGTTAGACAAATCACTAATTCTGCAGAGGAAAGAAAAACGGTAGCTGAAGGGGGATTCATTCATTATATATAAGCCTTACTCAGGTCCGTGTAAGCCTTTTTATACCAAAAACACTCCCACAACACTATTGTGCACACGCTTTTGCTTTTTCAAACACTCACGTCCAAATCTTGTTGCTACATTTTTAGTTAAACCAGCAACAGGCTAACATACACTAATCCTCTTTCTTCCATCTTTTTGGCTAAGTTTGTTCCCATGTGGGTCCATTTCCTGCAGGTTCAAAGAGCCACTCAGTCCCCTCTGTCTCTCGCTCAGCTCCCCCACTCTCGTCTCCAATCCAGCCACTTGTTCTCATCGCTTTTGTTCACACGACAGTCACCATGCACTGTTACCATGGCAAATCAATGGTCAGTGTACAGATGGGAGCGGATTCATTTCTCCCAAGCACACACACACACACACACATGCCTGAACACACAATGTTGTTTTACTTCTCACTTTCATTCCACCACACTTGT
This sequence comes from Ostorhinchus cyanosoma, assembly GCA_029814465.1. Taxonomy (NCBI): domain Eukaryota; kingdom Metazoa; phylum Chordata; class Actinopteri; order Kurtiformes; family Apogonidae; genus Ostorhinchus; species Ostorhinchus cyanosoma. Next base: position 25,186,987 of record JAPTYQ010000001.1, read on the forward strand.
GATGGATAGGTGACGATGCTCCATGTAGTCTGTGCAGATGCATGTTGGTGTGTGTGTGTGTGTGTGTGTGTGTGTGTGTGTGTGTGTGTGTGTGTGTGCGTGCGTGGCTGATGTGTCAAAGATCAGATAAGTAAATCTATTTCCTTTACTAATTAAAGGAAATCAGTGCTCCCCAGAGAAAACAGAGCATACCAAATGTCAGGGCACGGTGTGTTAGATGTGATAACCACAAATACACCGACACACACTCGCTTGTAGACGCACCCACACATGCACGCACACACTCAAATATGCGCAAATTACTTTTGGCTGTGTGTATATTATCTCTGCAGTGCATCTGTGGGGGTGGGCCGTACATGTGTATGTGTGTGTGTCTTATTAGTGTTATGTGCAAAGTTGCTAAGTGTCCATTGGGGGAGTTAGAGCAGCTACATGGCAGATGCTTAAAGCCAGTGGCTATTAGACAGCAGAGCAGAGATAATAGGCTACGGCTGCCATTACCTACTACGCCCTATTAGCCAGTACCCAACCTGGAGACAAACTGAGAGACGCACACAAATGGGGCAAATCAGTACTTGTGCATATGTATTTTTATGTCTGTATCTGTGGGTGTGCATGAGTGCACTCTATTGGGCAGCTTGGAGAGATAGATGACAGAGAGGGAGGAGACACAAGCGATAGAGAGAGGAAAGATAGAAAGGCTAATTTGCCAGGCCTCCTATTAGTGAGACAGATCTTTTCCAGATGGGGAGGGAGGGAGGGGAGGAGAGGTAAAGGCAAGACACTCAGAGAACGGGGAGGAAGTAGAGGAAGTGCTAACACATTCAGAAAACAAAAGTGCATTACAGTCCGTGTAAGCAAGAAGATGAGCTGGGAGTTGACAGGGAGAGCGGAGGGGAAGGCAAGATGAGAGAGAGAGAGTGACAGACAGAATGAAGGAGAGAGAGGGAGATATGCAAGAAAACCCCTCCATGTGACATTCAATAAAAAGATACAAGAGAAAAAGCTTAGTTTCAATATCTGACTGTCTGCAGCTGACGTTTGCTTTGGTGCGTGTGTGTGCCGAGGAGAGTCAGAGGATGACACACATCACATGCAGCCTCTCTATATCCATCTGTCTATCCATCCATCCCTCCTTCCATCCTTCTGTCACCAGTCGGTTTGATGCTGCAGCTCTCGGTGCAGAGTTTGCCAAAGCGGCTGCTCCTGCTCAAGCAGAGAGCAGCAGAGCGCGATAGGTGGAGGTTCTGCTTTCTGTGGTCTGTTGGACCAGATACAGGTGAGTTCGCTCTTAACTCCCAGACCTAAACAGGCCGGCGACCAAAAGCATCTATGGATCTAAAATGTTTAATAAGTTTAGAACAACTGAGTCTATTAATGCATGTAAAGAATTCCAGAAAACTGTAAACCACATTGTCAAATTTCAGTAGCTTCAGATTTGATCCATTTGGACGTTCCGAGGCTCTGAGACGAATGTGGAAAAAACCTTATCCTTACACTGGCTACGTTTACATGATGTTTTTTAATTCCAAATTATTTATTCGGAATAAAATTATTTGGAATTAAAGCACTTTCCTTCGTGTTTACAAGGAAATGCTTCAGTTAATTCGGCTTTAAGAGCGTGGGGTACAGAGTGTTCTGATTGGACAGAACGCAGACGTGACATCGTGATGTCTACAGGAAGAAAACAATCGTGTCCACTTCCTGTTTCTTTTTGTTTCAACTTGCAACATGGAAAATCGGATACTACTTGTGATTTTTGCATTTATTTTTATAATAATTATGAAGCAGCAGCTCGTCTGAATCAACAGACTAATTCATTTTGATTGGTGGGGGTAGATGTTCATTTTTATGTTCAGTACTGATAATTTGGCTGAAAAAATCCCTTTTCTAGAGATTTCTAACTTAATAACTAGGAATGTCAAAATACAATCTGAGGATCGGTATCAGCTGCTGATCTGGCATTTTTTAGAAGATCGGATCAGATTCAGTCAGGACGGGGTAAGAGGGGGTAATGCCCCTTAAACAAATATCCTGCCCCCTCAAATTAAAGTTTCCGAAGGAAGAGAAAAGGAAAATGAGCTGCACAACAGCAGGAGACTTAGAAGAATTAGTAAAGCGTAAGTTTCACTTTCACTTTGTTCGGTCGTACTATCTGTGTATACTCATTGAGAGCCACATTCAGCCCAACTGTGATCTCACATCAAATAATAGTATAATAACCTATAAATAATGACTCCATATTTAAATCAAAATTTCACAGTAAAAAGTATCAGTATCGGATCGGTATAGGCAAAACTAATCATAGAAAAAATCGGATTGAATCAGAAGCAAAAAAAATCCAGATCGAGACATCACTACTAATAACTTTAGAATTTATTCTGAGCTTTTATGAACACCTGTATGATCAGTAAATTAAATATAAGCAAATACCTGATTTTTACAGAAAAATGCAATAAATTGTGATAAATCATTAAGGAAAGGTTAAATGCAGAGAAAAGGGTTAGGGCTAGTTGCCACAACAATAGTTCTATGTCTTAAAAGGGTACGTTTTGTTGCATCCCAGAAAGAAGTGGTTCATTTGTGCCACAATGATGTGAAGTCAAAATTAACCAACGCATTTCTGTAAAAAAATACTGTTTCCGTTTCCTGTTGCCAATAAGGGAAAGCCATCATTCATAATGCAGCGTTGATTGTAAGACTACAGAAATCAGAGCAGGTTTCTCAGTTTGGATTAGTACTTATGTGTCATTGAACTAGAGCTGAAAAAAGTTAAATAAAAAAAGTCAGTTATTTAAAAAAAAAGAAAAAAAAAGACGCAAATCTGTAACGTCATAATAAACCAAGGGGCAACAAATTTAGCTTGGAATTTATGCCAATCTGGACAGCCAATGACAGAAGGACGTCCATTGAGCTCCTCCCTGTTCCTCCAGGAGCCTCGGCTTCTGATGGTTCTTATTGCTACGTTAATAACACACAAACTGTTAAAACAGATAAAACAGTTAAATAATAATAATCATAAAAACATTCTTTATCATGAATAACAACCCCCCCCCCCCAACACCATTACAACACAAATACACACTTCCAAGCCAAAAAAAAGTCACATACTATGTTCATAAACATGACCGAATAAAACAACCTCAGATCATGACACTGCCCCCACAGGCTTGTACTGTAGGCACTAGGCATGATGGGCGATCGCTTCACCAACAAAACTATGTCATCAACACAACAGTGACAACTATTTCACTGGGGCAAAAAGAAAAATGTTTCCAACATCTTTTTGCACAGTTTGTACAGTTTGCACTTTTCTGAGAATATGTGCAGCATAAAATGGATGCACTGCAACCACTGATACTGTTACAATATTCAGCTTTGTTATAAAAAAAATATCTCCTGTTGTAAAAACGTGTACTTTATTGTTATAGTTATAACAAGATAATTACATATTTCATATTTGGACTCAGAAAGAAATTGTTTCAGGGAGCAATCGTGTTGAGTTTATTTGTATTACTCAAGCAAAAAGGATGGTTATAATACTGGTATTTCTTTCAATAAAAGTTATACTTGAACCACTGATACAATTTTTCTTTCGCCAAACAAGAACTACTAAGTTAGGGTTAAAGAACTTGTTGAAACTGAAGCTGAAATGTAATTAATCACTGCAGTAATTATCCAATGGGAGGATCTGAACCATTTGATCAATTAAATCCAGGTGGCAACTTTTTTGTCACTGTAACAGTCCTTAAAATGTTCACTGCTCAAAGTCCCTATTACAATCACATTAGGTTATATTTATATTAGTGCTGTCAAATGATTTACATTTTTAATCAGATTAATCCCAGGGTTTCTGTGGATTAAGTTTGATTAATCACGATTAAATATCATTCATTTTTAATCTATATTAATTGCTTTTCATTTTGCATGATCAAAGACTCAAGAAAGAAGAGAATATATATGCACTTAACATGTTTATTAAACACCTTCAACAGTTTCAACAAAACAACTTGAAACAACTGTTCCGTCTAATTTTTCGTCCTCATATTTCCATCCAGAGGGTCAACGTGCTGTTTAGTGTCCTCCATCTTTATAGGTTGGTTCTGCTGCCTGTCACTCAACTACCCATTTTCTCTTGTGTGACGCTAACTCTACTTGGACAAATTACCCAGAATGCATTACCAGAGATATTCAGTCATTCTGCACTGTAGATGAGTTAATTGTTATTATTATTATTAATTGTGTTAAAATTTTAAATCAGATTAATCATGATGATGGATTAATCGGGGTTAACGCGTTAATTTTAACAGCCCTAATCTACATGTTTATTTATTTACTTTGTTCTCATGTGTTCTTATTAAACACTAGTAGATTCAGTTTACACCATGAACTTGATTTAAATTAATTACTGTTCGCTGTCCACATTTACTTACTATCAGAGGTGTACACAGTTCAGCACACAGCACGGGCCACTGGAGATTCAGTAAGGAAACTGTGGTGGCATATTAAACCGGACTTAGCCCTACTCTAGCAGAACTGTACTGAGCGCGGCAGCAGTCGGATGATGCGGCTGAGCTGTAATCAGACAAGGAGACTTTATACAACGACAGATTAACATCAGCTGCTGCCATCTGTGAATGTCATCCTATTTCCTGATAGGCTGAAGGCAGTCAAAAAGGAAGAATATTGGTTGATAGAATAAATCAGGTCCTCCTGAGTTTGGACTTACACATATCCAGTGTGATCCAGTGCTGGTGACTGATGGGTAACTCCACAACAGCAGTGTAGTGTATTACATGTGTGTGTGTGTGGGGGGGGGGGTAGTGATGACAATTACGATGATGATCAGGCCCCGTTCTCTGCTCAGTTTTACATCCTCCTCCCTCCCTCCCTTGTCCTCCCTCCCTGCTCTGCCTCCCTCTTTCTCCCTTCCTGCTCAACACACTTTACAGAAGTTTGAGCCACTGGGAGATCATTAGCACAGGATCAAACCCCAACACTCACTGTCCACAGACACACACACACACACACACACACACACACACACACACACACACACACACACACACACACACACGCACACACACACA
>JAPTYQ010000001.1:25202732-25219802 GCA_029814465.1 Ostorhinchus cyanosoma
GGGGGGGTGTTTACATGGGGTAGGGGCAGCAGTTATAAACGTGGGGGTGCAGTACATACCTTACTGAACTAACACTGGCTTGAAACGAAAATGAAACTTAACATACTTTCAATGTCCAACTCCTAGCCTCAATGTCTCTATTATAAAGCAGAACTTACACAAAATTTTTACAACTTCTAACGTGTATCGACTCAGCCCCCTCCACTGCTCTATGGGCCCCATGAATTTGTCACATTCACCCCCCCAGTGCATGGGGACGAACACGAATACTGAGACTGCCGACACTTCAGTTCAGGTGAACATATAGGTGGAAGAAAACTCAGCCACAACCCGCCTGTTATTTCAATTGGTCGAGGATGAAATTCACAGATTCATGTAAAAAAAAAAACCCAAAAAAACCAAATCATACCCTGCATATAATGTAATAAGTCGAATGCAATGGTGATGATTTTTTGTATCAAATGCATGGTGCTGCAGCAAGGACTGCTGTGGCACAATGCCATGGCAAAACCTAACCAGCGGAAATTCTGCAGCCCTGTAAAAACCATCATCTCTAGGACCTGAATGAACTCTTTACAACTGAATATCCAGTACTGATTCTCCAAAAGCTCCTATTTCTACACATTTCTACACTATAGCAACTACATCATCACCTCCCATTTTCGCGACCCCTCTTACACATATCTGTAAGTTTGAGCTCAGAATATTTGAACTTCTCCACACTCTTTCTTCTCTCATCTGATCAAAGCAAGACACTTTGTTTTGTGAAAACCACAACCTTCGATTTCAAGGTACTGACCTTTTTCCTCAGCTGCACTGAGCCCGGCAATAAAAGGCTCAATTGCACATCAGAGGTCATTCTAACAAAGACAGAATGGCAGCACCATCTGCAATTTTCAGCTATGGCTGCATCATGTAACGTGACAGAATATTCTACTTTATGTCATACGTATTCCACTGCAATATACACAACGTATGGCTAATATCTTACAGATTTTGACAGTGAGCTCTGCTGCTGATCTTGGAGTTGGTGAGGCTCCCTGTTGCTTCTTCAAGCTGTGCTCAAGCAGGATGCAGGGGATACTCCCAAAAAACAGGTGTAACACAGCTCAGCAATGTGTTACAGTCCACTTCATTTTTCTTCTGAGTAAAAATAATGAAAATGAGGAAGCGTTAAAACTTACAGTTCTTCAAATGGCGACTTGAGGCTGGCTGTAAAAGTGAGTCAGTGCCCAAAGCTCCCTGTACTCAAGTGTCCAACTTTACAGACATATTTAAAAAAGAATTACAGCCTGGTATTTTAAAAAAAAAACTGATTTGGTCTCTACAGTATACAGTTACAATTTCATTAATTTCATTAAACCTTGACAGTGGTGATTTTAAAAAAATATATTAAGGCTTTAAGTTAAGAATAACTAAGGACTGCTAGCTGTAGCTGTAACTCTAAAATCTACCATGTTTGACTTGGAGGCTGAATTGAACTTTCAGAGCTTCTCTTTATTGAAAAAAACATTCTTTTCCTAAGAAAGGGTGCTATTATAGTTGAGAATAAAAGTTACACTAATATGACCATGAACAGATTCTTTAACTCAAAGGGACAAGGACCTTGGATAAAAGAGAAAGCCAATCCACAATTGTCTTCATGCTGTAAAACTGTTGATTGCTCAAAAAAAAAAAAAAAAAAACCCTGCTCCTATCAGCTTACACTGGAATTCTGTCTAATTCAGTATTTTTTCTTCAGGACTGAACTCCAATCTCATGTTTTATTTTGATAGGCTAGATCTTACTAAAACACATTTTTGACAGCTCAGCAGTAGTAGAGGTGAATAGGCTACATTAACAAAACTGTCAAATAACTTTATTACTGTACTCACACAGAGGTTGATGAAGTTTACCATTTTAGTGAGTTAAGCTAACCTTAAATATAATTACCTGACCTCTGACCTCCTGTAATTCTGCCCTTTTAATACAAATATGGTCATTTCCAGCTCCAAAAAGCTAACATGCTAAAAGCCAAATTGCCGGTTTTAAAATTGTAGTTCAGAAACCGGTAGGTGACGTCACTATTGCTCTGTAAACTAATTATATGTTTACATGAGATTTACCCAAACTATTACAATATGCAGCCTATTAGCATTACTTACTATAATTAGCTAATCTTCACATTCATTTGGTAGTGCATCCTAAATAGTGTGTTTATACACTCTATTAAAGGTGCCCTGCCACACAAAACCATTTTTACTTGTATTTTTTTGATATATGTGCATCAGTGTTTACGTTATGTAGTGAATTTGAAAATGAACCGCTATCTCCTCCGTCTGCTTTTGCCACTGAAAAGAAATAAGCAGAGAAATCAGGTCAGTTCGAAAAGCTGGTCAGTGTGACGTATTAATGCCTGAGCTCATCACTATTCATGAACTCGCCCTGGTGAGACCACGCCCACAGAACTCATCTAGCAAAGTGACAGTTTTCGTATACAGCAAGCTGGGGCGCCTTAAGGGGGGAGGGAAACATGACAAATTCATGGGGTCCAGCATTCCCGGGGGGTCCATAGAGCAGTGGAGGGGGCCCAGTGGACACAGGTTAGAAGGTGTGAAAATTCCGTGCAAGGTCTGCCGTACAATAGAAGCATAGAAGCCTGGAGTCGGACGTTCAAAGGATTTTAAGTTTCAGTTTCGGTTCCGCCCATTCCTCTACTTTTGCCTGGGACTAAAAAGCCAGGCTCTCATTGGTTAGCTGTTAGCCAATCAGAGTCAAGCAGATTAGCATGTTGAATATTCATGAGAACGGGCCCAAATCGAGCTGTGTCTTCCAACAGGCTTTATATACCACATTAGAATGGTTTGAAACTTCATAACCAAGGCATGGTAGAACTTCAGACATTACCACAAACGTATTGAAGGGCACCTTTAAGGAAAGTTAGCATTATTGATAGAAAACACAATGTTTATGGAGTAGCTTACATGGTGCTGTTTAACATCATGTTAGTGGTAGGTTGTCCATTGAAAACAAAAATGGCAACAACCCAAATACACACTTCAAAACCTCAGTCCGTAAACCTGTGGGTGACACAGTGTGTGGATCCACATTCACCACATAATAAAACACGTTGCTGTATGAATAAGAAGATACACAACAATTAACATGACACAGCAAATAGTTTATATTAATTAGTGTTTTACAAAGAGCCCCTGACATTCCAAAGGTGATAGTTTTGTTATCTTGTGAACACAGCTTACTGACCCATATCATGCACAAACAAACTTTTATCTATTACAAATATATCACCATTCAGGACTTTATGAGACTTAATGTCATAAAGTCTTAAGTTTTGCCATATTGTCATCTTTGTCTTTATGGGTGTCAAGGGCAAATACAACACACTGCAAACAGATGTGAGCTCTGATATCCAAACACACAAAAAAGACACAGCAGCTCAAATTCTACCAGCATGTCCAATTACTTTCTGTAAAAGACCATGTAGATTTATTCTCTACCTAATTACTGCATCAGACTTTTACTAATTAGTTACACCCTCTTACTGAGCTCAAAGGTTCCTAATCAGTGTGATCAGCCGCCGTGGGGTGGCTATAAAAATCAAGCAAAGTCCAAACTACTGACTGTGGGGTAAACTCATCCCCAAATGATCCTTGAGAGAATGCTCTTGGAGTATGGTGATAAAAGCTGCAGGCTTGATATTGTACACGATCAATGACTTGCCATTTCAACCCTCCCTGCACTGTAAGCTACCCAGTAAATAAAATGTCAGAGGGGACAGAAGAGCAAATATTGAGAAATAGCTTTGTTTGACTGAAGGAAGTGCTGTCCACACAGAACTCAGGTCTCCATGGTGTGTAATGGACATCACTGCTGTATGCACTGTTATACTAACAAATGTCTTCTCCTTCTTTTGTTGTTCTATTTCTTTGTGTACACACATTGTCTTTTTTCTGTTATGGTTATCTCCTTTACTCTTCTAGCCTCTGTCTCTTTCTCTTTTGTCTCTCTCTTTCTCTCTCTCTCTCTCTCTCTCTCTCTCTCTCAGGACCAGCTGGTGTGTTTTCCCTCTGAGGGAAAAGAGGAACTTCTTAACATGGAGGAAGAGGAGTGGAACTGACACCAACATGGTGTGCTTCTGACACAAGCTTCACTCAACGTCTCCTTTTTCTCCACCTTGCTTTGTCTAGTTCTCTCTCCCACTTTCTTTTCCTCTCCTCCTCTCCCTGTGTTTTTTTCCCAGAAGAACACATGAAGCACATGGAGATGGTTAATGCCTTCAGGCATGTGACTATATGCTTATATGCATATGGCTGCTTGTCTGTACATGATGGGGGAGAGAAACTCCAATATGCGTGTATGCAAATGTAATCACTTATTGTATCTGTCTTTTATGTCAAGGGGGATAACATCCTCTCTGTGTAGGAACTTGCAGTATGTCAATAATGTGTACACTTGTATGTCTACATGTGTCTGCAAGCTGATAAACACTGACACTGTCACACTGCTGTCGATCAGTGTAATGTCCCTGAAAAAATACAATAAAACCAATGACATGGGAAATGCATGTGGAAGGGGCTTCAAGCCCTGCACATGGACGACGGACTCATCTGTGAACGATAGTCACATGACCCTGAACACACAGCACCAATGTGTTTTAGAAGACACAAAGTTAGTATGTTTGTGTGACCTACATGTATATATGAGTGCACAGACTCATATATACAGTGAAAGGGCTGGAAAAGGTCCAAAACCCTTGGCTATAATATTAGTAATCATACTTTTCGTTTTAATACAAATAAATTACAATACCTATTAAATTGCAAAGCTTAGTTTTCTTTTAACATCAGTGGGAGTTTTCAACACTCAAAGCTGTTTCACAAGTTGTAACTTGTCCATTTCATCTGGATTGGACACAATTTGTGTTTCTTCTTTTTTAAATAAAAATATGTTGACAGGTAGTAAAAGCATTTTTTCCCAAAACATAATAATACGTAATAGGTTTTGAGTGTTTCATGTACAGACAAGTATGGATGAGGTTTTCTCTGTTGGCACTAAAATTTGGTATCAAACAAAACAATGCACTTTTTGATAGTTGATTACATCAAAGCAGTTCATATGTATTGAAATTCAGTATCAGACCTGTTCAGTGGATCATTTGAGCCCCGAGTGAGAGTCAGTGACTCAAACTGATACAAATCTACACCCAAGGAGTTTAAGAGCCATATGAATCAGATAAAAAAAGACTTGATATAAAGTCACATCAGTGTTTATCTTACATTTAGCCAGGAACCTTTGGAAATATCTGTCATATAATTTGGTGTGTAGAGGGCTTTTAAATGGACACAGTTACAGGAAGTGCCATTTGTTTTAAGAGCAGAGTAACTTTAAAGGGAAAACTGGATTTTCAGGGGGAAAAAAGGAGTACGTAGTAGGTGACTTACAGGGTCAAAGAATACAAAATACCTAAAAAATTGAAATGTGTCTAAAGGAATGAGGTTCTCATCGAGGACAGGGGAAAGTCTGAATCTGAGTCACTCTGATACAACAATAAACGTCCTTTTTTACAGGGACACTGTCTACACAGTGTGTACACTCTGTGGAGTTGAAGTATGTTGGTGATGGTGTCTCCAAGTTTGTGGCCTGGGTTGAACTGTGGACACTGCAGTCTGTGAACCACATGGGAACCACCTCATTTTATAAGTACAATATGTGTCCATTACTGAAATTGCCATTACACTGACAAATTTATTAATAACAAGAAGAGACAGGAGTATAATGAGAACAGAATCACAGACGTGAAAGAACATGTAGACTCAATTAAAAGATACAGTACGGTCAGGTGGAGGACGATTATTGATAAATGTCAAGAAAATTAATGGAATTAATTGTGTCATCAGTATCCATAGACTTCAGACAGATCTGTGTCTAAAATCCCTTTCTTCCTCAACATTTTGCACTTGAGGGATGATTGATGTCAGACACTGAGGTGACGATAGCTGGTCCCTCAAGTCCTGCAACTTTGTCAAACACCTCCTTAACTGTGATTGATTGGGTTGTACGCCTGTTACAGTAATTGGCTTATTAGACACTTGAAAAGTTAGGAGCTAGTACTGCACCTATAGAGAGTATTTGCTCTAGAGAATGCATTCCTTTGTTCACTGCCCAATTACACTGAGTGAGAGTACCAGCAGGAGTTCTGCAGAAGTGGAAATAATAGCATAACTTTTAGCCTGTCACTTATCTTTGTTTCACGTAGTTTACACAACAGTTAATACTGACACTACTTTGTAGGTGCTGTCCCTCAAAAGGGGCTACACAAACACAGTTTTATTTCTTGCATTGGATTTCCTGCTAATTTTACAAACCGGAAAGGTTTCAGAGGGTAATTACTTTAACCTATGCTGTGATAGATCCATTAAATACATAAAGGGGCTTCTAGAATACAAAGTAAAAGCATTTTGATGCCGTTTTCAACACCATTTAGTTTTACATTTAGAGTTAATATAATGCTTGATTAGCTGCCCATCATGCATTTCTGTGGAAAAGAGAATGAGCTTCTTGTTTGATCCAATAAATCTCATTCATTTGGTACAAATTATGTTGGAATTACAAAAGTGCATGGCTGCCAAGCTGAATTCTAGTCCAATCTTCTATCTTCAACCCAAAGACAAGGGTGTAGATTTGCATATGGGCACTAAGGACATTTTCCTCCCAGTATTTTGGAGGGATAGAATTGTACCAAGCAATATCTGAAGAACTCATTTAGAGTTCAGATTCTGAAGCCTGATGACAGGACTCATTGAACTGAAAATAAAATGTTTTTCAGAGAAACACGCAAAACGTAAGTTGGCGTGTATTAACATATTTTGTTTGTCATGCCATGATAAAATACAAAGAGAAGGGACATCATGAGCTTTTTCATAACACAGAGCGCCAGTAACAAGCCAAAAAATAAAAACCCCAACACAACTAGTTAGAAGCCAAAAGTGCTCACTACCAAATGTCACCATGGTTTTCATTGTAGATTTACAAGAACAGCTGATGTTTGTTGTCCATGCTACCCTATCACTAACTATCCATCAAACACCGGCTTGTCTTTCAGCTAAGTCATTGCTGTCAGCAGGAGTAACTGGATAAATCAAACTGAAAGATCAGCTTCAGTCCCTAAATCCAATGAAGTTGTGACTGTTCCTGAATTATTTTGTATGCAGGAAACACAGCAGCAGTTAGAAAAGTAGAGCAGACTGATAGGAAACAGACAGAACATCTTACGGGTTTCAGGTGATGTCTTAATTATGAATAACAGAATTATCCAGAGGCATCTTCATTTAGGATGTTCAGCTAAAATAACCTCTGAAAGTCAAAGCACACTTTTGGTTTCTTAAAAAGATCCTTCACTCACTATTTAATATTGTTCTCTGGAACTAGCTGGATCCACATCATGGATTTACATTAGAATCCATACGCTCATGTATAGAACTAAGTCTGTGTCTTATTGATCAGTGCATCATCTTATTACACGGGGAAATCCAGTGAAGATGTCACAGAAGACAGATAGGAGAAGCAGCAGGACCTTCAAGACTTCAGGTTTTAAAATGATACTGAGATTAAACACACACTGTAAAGGATTAGCCTAAAGGGAAATCACCAACATATATGTTAAATTACTTGTAACTGAATTAAATAATGATATAGACTTTTTTTTTAGTGGACCTACACATGCTGAGACCTAAAAACTCACATTTTAACATCGATTAACAGATATAAGACTACCCATCACAAAGCATTAGGTAAAGTGATAACATCCGTTTAAAAATATGAGCTAATAAAATTGTGGTGGTGTTAATTTGACTGTCAGTAAGCTAGTTAGCCAACCATCTCTCCCACACAGGCACGACCATTAAACCTCCACTCATTGATTATACGCCCCATAGCAATCACGATGACAAACCGGCAAGCCTCTGCTTAGTTAATACATCAAAAGTGACTCACTGATACATCATTCTGCAGGATCGTCAGGTCAACGTTTCATCGATAACATTTTATAAGGACATTATTGGCCAGGTCAAACACTGCACGTTCTCAGACTCATGTGGATTTTACACGGTCATTACATCAACACGCATGTAAAACATTCTGTGACATGAGTACGTGTGTCTTTACTGAAGTATTTTCTCTCTTGTTTATTAGACACTCAGCTGCTACCATTGGTTTTTATACAAATTCCCAGGTATATCATTTCATCCATGTGTGAGAACAAAAATGCGATTTGAGACAAGTTTAAAAAGATGATTACACGTCTATGATTAAGGTATTATTAAAGTATTTTCTCTGAGGCTCCTTGTTTACTGGATATTTATTTATGATTCTTTTTATTGGTTTGAATTTCCTCGAAAATCCAATATCACTTCTGACAACAACAGCCCTGTTTGTTATGAGAACATGTTAACACAACGACCATTGTTTTTGGAGCTGAATCAAAGAGAAAATATTCAAACAGCAACACCAAAATTAAAGACTAATTCTGCATTTCTGACTGTAAACAAGATGAACGTAGATAAACAGTGCAGTCTTCAGCTTTGTTTTTCTGGGAAGAGCTACTTTAATTATACAGCAGATGTTTACATTATTAATGTTGATGTGATTTTTTTGTACCTATGGTTACAGTTCATTAATAACTTTCCATATAATATGAATATTGCATAGAGACATATAAAATATTTTTTAATAAAATTTTTAATAACGGTGAGCTATCCGGCTGCTGTAACAACACAGTGCTTTTTTTTTTTTCTACATCAAAACGTTCAAGTCTGTGGATGCATCACTACTCAACATAAGCATCGAGCATCACTGTCAGTAATAGTATCATCACTGTCATCATCATTATCATCATAATACAATAGAAATAGAAATATGAGGTTATCGATACATTGAAACGTTGATTTATTATAACATGAAAGGCCATCAGGTTCTTTGTTCAACCATGTCAGTGATATATAATCAACGCCCCTCTAGGGAAATGTAGCTGCTGCTTAGAAGAAACACACTACACTCCCAAACACAAGTGCAATAATTCACAAATCAGCAGATAAAAGGTCCACAGCTTGAGAACAGAAATGTGTTGAGACATACTTGAAATGAGTAGATGAAAGGGTAGAGGCTCATATAACAGGATCTTTCAATAATCTGCACAACACACCAGTGTTAAAGTGTTCCGAGAGTCATCTGTAATGTGAACTAAAGGCTCTATATGTAGGGAAGCTGATTTATGGACGAACTGAAAGATACTTGCTATAGCTCAGTAACTAAAAGCTTAAAATAAATACAACACTCCCATATGTTGTACAGGATTGATCATTAGGCATCATTATAATGTTTAGGATATACATTTTTGTACCCATAAAATGTAGGCACGAAAATGTAAGTGACAACAGATGAAGGATATCCGAAAAGCAAATTAGATGTTGTTGCAGAACATGAAACGTTAACTCAGAGTGCAGATTTCAGAAAACATATCACATCTAGGAATTGTTACAGCACAGCATATAAGCACTGGGACTTCATGGAGCGTTCAAGTACACCTCACAAGCTCAGAAACCTTACTGCAATGGAAACAACGGTTCTTTTAACCAGGAAAGGTTTTTTTTTCTATTTCCCTTTGTTTAATACATCAGCCATTCAGTACGTTTACATGCACTTAGAGAAATTCGACTTATTGTCTTAGTCCAGCTAGTAACGAAGTTTTAAAAGCCATATATAGACCTTAGTCGAGCTGTAGTCAAACCGAACTTTTTGTAATCTGATTATTCGTGCCAGATAATGCGGTTCTAAATCATGCTTTTCCAACATATGCGAACCACGGTTAGCCACTCCCCCTTCTGGAAGTGACAAGAGTAACGGCAAGACAATCATGACAACAACACAGCAGCAGAAGAAGATAAGGAACAAAGAAGAAGAACAATGAAGAAGAAGAAGACAACAAGGTGTACAGTACGTACAAAATGTACTGAGCTGCTGCATTGTTGTCGTCCATGTCCTCGCTCGGTGTTGTTGTCCTGTTCCTATTACATCTGTTTCAAATCTGTCGCATTTGTTCACTAACTGTTCTTTATCCATGATGCAAACCAGAAGGATGCCAACGCGAAAATGGCGCCACCTAGTATCTCAGAGGCAAACACACTTCATTCAATAATTCGATTCTCTTGCCACGCATGTACACTTGGATTTGTCAGAAACTCCATTTAAATCCATTGCTCTGTTGTCACCAATAGCTCGGCTTAGATGTGCATGTAAACCTACTGACTGTAGTATTTTTCATAACTAGCAGTTACAATTGTAATAATACCCCATGCATTCATTCATTTAATCACACTTGCAATGTACACAAGCAACAAGTCTCCAAGTGACACTTTACTGCAACTAATCAAACACAAATAAATGCAAAAACATCCAGTATATTTACATTTTGACTAAGTCCTGTTGGTGGATATCAAATTCATTAACCACTTTTTTCTTTAGTTTTTGTTGCTGTTATTGCAGCCTTAGTGTTGCCTTTATCTGTGTTTATGAAAAGCAGCACAATGGTCATTTAACAACAAAAAAGGTACTCAACTTGGGGTGGGGGGGGGCGTTGAGCATCTGTGTGACATCTGGATGTATTTTTACTCAGTTTCTCTAAAACTTTACTCGACACCATGAGTTTCAAGTTGCATCTACAATCACCCCATGCTCGATCTACTGGAGAATTTTTGTATAATCATGGCAACCCGAGGAGAATCCAGAGCTGCTAAAGGAGACCACAGCAAGCCTCCTTCATCGCCTGAGCCTAAAGCCGACGATGAGCCTGATGCTAACGACTGCCAGCTAATGCACATGGAGGTAATGATGGAAAACACGCACATGGTTAAAGAATTCAAGCAAATTACATCTGGGACAATCCATGAAGAAATTGCAGTGGCTCTTGGGCCATTGGAAGGGAAAATGAGTAGCTTGATGCTAATTTTGGCGCTTTAGGAAAAGTGTAAGTTCATGGTTACTGTTATGACTGTGGGTACTCTGTCCTCTTGATATTATTTTGTTTTACTACATACAGTAGGCCAATGGATAAGCTAAGAGTTATGTGGCATTTTAGTCAACTTTAAGTACTCCAAGTTATATTATTTCTCATTTCTGTATTTTAAGAACAGAGTGCAACTAGTGTCTCATTGAATATTATCGCCTAATTTTATTGACCAGTGCCATATCTATATTGAAACACGGAATATCTTTTTTTTCACCAATACTTTATTTTTTTAACTAAATAACTTATTTACATTATTCTGTGTTAATTCATTTCTTTATTTGGACCTCCTCACCCTCACCTGTCTCATGTGACTAAAAGGACCCCCTCATGTGCCCCCACTCTACTGCATCCTTACAGACTGGGACTACATCTGTAAATGGACGTCCATCAGTCCTGGTGCATCTACAGTCTGTCCGTCCATGAGAGTGGATCTCTCCTTCACTGTGGTTCTCCCTCAGGTTTCTCTTTTCCCTCTGGGTTTTTGGAGTTTTTCTTTGCTGAGAAGGAGGGTCTAAGGACGGGGGACGCCTGGTGCATTAATCCATTTCCTTCAGCTACTGTTTATTTGACTGTTGCTTGTTTATATCCAACTAATTCTGTAAAGCCCTGTGAGGCAAACTTGTTGTGATATAGGGCTTAACAAATAAGACTAAACTGAATTGAATTGAATTATTTTGCTTAGTTTTTTTGGGGTTTTTTTTATTAGAATTTTGGTTTGAAAGTGTCTATGTCTTTAATACAAAGTGCATTCTTGCAGAACATCTTTTTTAGAAAACATATCTTTGTCACGTTCCATATGGAGGTTTTAGTTGTTTTGACTACTTCCACAGTCTGCTGAAGGCTAGGTTATGAGTTTTTGGGGAGGATTGGGCTTCACACATTCCATTTGGGGAATGGTTCTGTGAAATTTTTTTAAAAAATGTTTTTTGTGTTCTTAGTGTTTGTACACCAACCTTTCTCTTCTGCTTTTTCTTCCCTCTTCTCTATTAACCAGAGGTCCACTGCGCTAATTTACTGCTTAAAATCGATGTTGTGCTATCTTCAATAGGACAGGACCTCCGGTTTACCAGTTTTAATTGTAAGGGGTTTAATAATCCTATTAAATGCAGCAAAGTGCTCCAGCATCTCCAGCAGCTGGAGGCGAAAGTTATCTTTTTACAAGAAACTCATCTGAGGAACCTGGATCACCTGAAGCTGAAAAGGGGCTGGGTTGGCCAAGTATTTCATTCTTCCTATACAAAAAACAGAATCGTTAGAAAAGTCCCTTGAGATTTGGACTTCAGCCTACAACTCTATTCACACAATGCTCCATCAGCGGTTAATCGTGTTTTTTCTCCATCTCTATCTGACAAAGCCTTTTTAATTTGGTCAAATCTTGGTTTAAGGACATTTAAAGATCTGTTCTTTGATAATGTTTTTGCTACATTCTTACAATTTTCAAACAAATATTCTCTTCCAAATCAACATTTTTTTCAGATATTTGCCAGTTCATAGTTTTGTTCATAGAAACTTTTCGACATTTCTCAGTCTACCTGAAGACTCCATTTTGGACTCCCTACTTTTTACTTCAAACTTGAAGGAGTCTGTTTCTCTCATTTATAATCAAATATCGAGTATACACTTGGACTCTCTAAGTTCAATTAAAACTCTCTGGGAGGAGGATTTGAGAGAAACTATATGGAATGAGCTGTGGTCTTTAATTTTAAAACAGGTACATAAATCATCCATATGTGCAAGGCTCTGTCTCATACAGTGCAAACTAGTCCATTGCGTCTACTGCTGTATACAAAATCTCATCTATCCAAAATGTAGAACAATGCATCTCCAGAATGTGACAGATACCAACAATCTCCAGGTAATCTTGTTCATGCACTCTGACTATGTCCACAGCTACTTAACTTCTGAAGTTTTTACTATTATCTCTAATGTAATTGACAGGAAAACTAATCCAAACCCTTTGAGTGGTGATGGAACCCCTTCCCTTTCCACCTCCTAAAGTAACTCTCTTGCTTTTACGACCATTCTTGTGAGAAGGGTAATTATCTTGAAATGGAAGTCACCACAGCCTCCCTCCTTTACACACGTATTTTCTCAAACTGGAAAAAATTAGAATGACACTTCATGCCTCTGCTGACAAATTCACACAAATTTGGAATCCTCTGCTCCAACTAGTCAAACAAATTAACTTCCCCTTTATTCCAGATTAACCTTTATGTTCTTTTTTTTTTTTTTTTGGCAACTTACCTTGTGTAGTACACATTGCATCTTTATTTTAAATGGAAACCTTTTACAGCCTTTTGGTATAAATGAAGAAGGTTGGTTTAACTGTTCTCTTTGTTTGCTTCTTTTGTATAAGTGTATAAAAAAAAAAAAAAAAAAAGAAAATTCTACAGCAATTCATTTTCAATCATTTGTTACATATGATACAATGTTTGTATTGCTCAATTTCTGCAAAACTCCAAATAAACAAAGTTTGGAAAAAAAAAAAAAAGGTAACTTACTCCTAATGCACCATCTGAGTCCTTCAGTTTGGGGTTAACATGGTTTTTCATTGTTTTTCCTCCCCCACCTAAAGCATTAGAAATTCCGCAACCTTTAATCAGAGCTCCACTGCACTCCTCTATTTCTGACCATTACCCCTGAATACTTAGCATAGGGCAAATGAAAAGGACAAACTTTCCCACAGGGATTACTAAAGTATAACTTTAATTGAGTTACTTGGACATTCTCTCCATATTCTCTTAATGAGAAAAGCTTTGACACTGGGTGCATTTTCTACCTTTCACAGTGGGTGATAAAAATAAAATAAAGCTTTCCACAAAACCTTCCATAACAACTTCACTATCTCTGTTGCAATTCAGCCATCATCTCAATTCTTCTCTGACATTGGAAGAATGGCACAGATTTTTAGCTTAAAGGCCTGAAAGAACAATTTTTAAGGTTCAGCACAACTGGCTACATGGTCAAAGTTATTTTTAGACGCTGAAGAAACACAGTCTTACGGGATTTAAAAATACTGAGGCTCTCTCTCATCCGTGTGGAAAAAGGTTTTGGGTCAGTTCACATTTACATACGGTCATAACAACATTAATTACATTGTACTGCAATTAAAATGTATCAGTGATATAATCATTTGGTGGAGCAAACAACCAAAACAAGAAACTTGTTTGCAACTAAATCCAGGGACATGGTAGATCATGCGGATGAAAAGTGCCTAAATGGTTCTGTAGTCATGACATGAGCTAAGCCAGGGTAGTGCTTTTAAAACCAGCACTGTGCTTAGTCAGGACACTCTGCTGGAACCGCATTAGTTACCATATGAAGGGCAGCATCAAGGTTTAGATCAGACAGAACACCACAGTCAGAACCTAGAGTCATGAACAGACTGCTTCAAAAGAACAAAGATAGCAATTTGGAATTGAGTCTTAAACTGCTGAAAATGATGTTGTTGTTTTTTCTTTTTTACAAGAAACAGATTTATTGCATGTGAAAAACAGCATGGAACTGCCCCAGTGGCCAAAGAGCTATTTACAGTGGAGATGACACTTGGCATGACAATATCAAGAAACCCCCTAAGGAGGCTTGAGGGGATAATGTCAAGGGCAGGTTGTAGATTTCATGTTGGAAACAGACTCTATTAGGAAGGAAAGCTCAAAGCAGGGAGGGTCAGCAACATTTTTTTAGTGTTTTAGAAATGTAGAGGACATTTGGAGGGCAAGCACTGGTGCCAGTAAGACGGAGGACGGCATGGCGTCATGAGAAACAGGACTTAGGATACTGACTGTCCACCCAAGGAGAGTCATCATTAGTCATTCATTTAAAGAGATTAAAATAACCTACAATCTATTAAGTGTTAAACCATGAGTAACAATAGTTGCCACTTTCCTTGCACCATACAGTACCAGCAATAGTCAACAAAAAGTCAACACTTACTTTGGAGTTTGAGTTTTATATTCAACACCAGGGGGAGATCATAATGTAAGAGCAACCAAACTAAAGTTAAAGATTTCCTTCAGGAGTTGGAAAAGACCAAACACAAGACAACAATTAGTTGCCGGTTACAATAATGGTACCAGTATTTGTGTCATGTGAACCACAGTCAGTGGGTTTTATTGTTAGTCTGCATTTGTCTTATTGGATGTTGCTGCTAAAGGAGTTAAATATCATTTACTGTCCCCACTGTGTGCACTCAAAGTCAGTAATTAGGTAACGATGCTGTAAATCATGCGGTGAAAGCACAATGTAAATATTGTGTAAATAAGATTATGTTTGTCACATAAGACCAGGACTCTTGGTGAGATTGACAAATATGGGTTAATTGAACATTTACTGATAAAGACATTGATTCACCAGTAAAACCCATGAAGTTGGACGAGTAACAGTGGATGAAAATACTTGTTTTTACATTCATTTATTGATATCTTTGCTGGAAAAAGTCACTTTCTCTTCAGTTTTCTCTGTTTCTGATGTAATAACCCTCAACTTTAATCTGAGCTTTAATGAACATCTACATGATCAGCGAATTACATATTGAAAAATGACAGATTTTTACTGAAAAAAAAAGCTAAATATAGAGGATCGTATTATAATAAATGGTGATAAATCACTAAAGAAAGGTTAAATAGAGAGAAACAATTATTTGGGAACTGACACAAAAGTAGCACTGGGTCTTTAAGGGTTAACCATATAACTTAAACATTAAGCTATACTTTACAATAACATTCATTCCACTGATGACATTAACAAAAATCTAAGAAAACTAATAAGTCTTTGCACCAAGTTTTAAGTTTCATCACACCCATAAAACATATGATGCATTTGGAAATAATAACAGCAAGCAACACTAATTCTTACTGGTCGAGTGAACCTTTACACCATCCAGTGCTTTGGCCTGTCATGTTGCATATACCGAGGTAAATATTACAGAAACGCGAGGCTGAGTTCCTATTACCAGAAGGTGGTGCTATGACTGTGAACTAACATTCACATAGATGTAGAGACCGGTTCAGACCAATAATTCACGATAAGATTAAATCATTTTTTAAAGGTTTGCAGGTAAAAGTTGCCACAGTGTGAAGTGACTTGTTTCAGCTCAGCACAAGCTGACTGATGGCATCACCCATGATTCATTCTGTCAAATCACCAGTGGCTGGGTTGAGAACATTAGGCTACGTAGTGTGAGTTTTTCACTGTTACCACGAAGGACAGAGTTGTCATCAGCTGCTTCCGCTGTAAATCCTGCTGACAGTCTGCCTTTTCTCTCCTTGTTCAAGGTGACACCAACTTATCTAAACAACAGAACTACCGCTTCCATCATTTCATCAATACAAGCAGTGCAGCTGAGTAAATATCTCACTGTCATATTATAAAAACACCAATTAAGCTCCAAAGAAGCATGAAAAGTCTATAAAATGACAGACCATCTCATCTCACCGTGTTGGTCTGAACTGACTGTCCACAGCTTTGCCAGTAGCTCCAGTAGCTTTCTGTTCCTCATGTCACAAATATTTTGTCTGAACTTACCTTTAGCACAAAATTGTAAAGGTCACATTCTCTAGTAGAAATTCTGTTCAACAAAACCAGAAGAAATGTGTTTGGAGTACCTTTATACCCTTAAAAATCATCAATAATGATAATAATGCATTTTATTTATAACACACTTTTCATTCAGTGAATCTCAGAGCGCTACAATAAAAAAGGACAGATCCCCCCAGAATTAAAATATGATTAATTGCAGAGAAAAATTAGAATCCTTATTAATGATAGGCCTGATATTTAAGTTTTTTTCTTGCATTGGTATCGGCCTGTTACGTTGGCCGATATGCTCTTTTTTCCCTGACATGATTTACTGACAGGTGAAGTTCACAGCACCTCTTGCTGTCCACATTGAAAAAAATTACCTTTTGGTGTAGTAATATTTATTAGGTTAATTGTCACAATTTTTATTTTCTAATTGTAAGTAAAAAAGATTTTTCTAACATTTGTTATCATTTGACAGAGAAAAAACA
>JAPTYQ010000001.1:25238942-25249470 GCA_029814465.1 Ostorhinchus cyanosoma
TCTGCTTTGTTTTGCTGGCTTTAGCTCAACAGTAAATCACTTAGGATTTGTCAGACAGTAGCGGTTCTCAGACGGTTTTCAGTAGGGATGCAACGGTACAGGGTATCCGCGGTTCGGTACGTGTTGCGGTTCTTGACTCACGGTTCAGTACGGTTCAGATGCAGAGCCTGGCTGTGGACCAGAACATAACTGGGAGCTGATGGAGAGCCTTAAGGAAATAGCTCCGCAGCTTGTCTCCTGGCTTGGTTTGGTTGCTTATGACAACTTTTTTTTCTAATGCTGACAACTTTTTTCCTAATATCCGATGTCTTTTTCCCTGACACCTGATGCGTGACTCTGATGACGAGGATGTCCTAAAACATACGCCGTACTGCTCTCTCTACTACCCTTGCTCCCGTGTACCTCTTATCACACAGCATGTGCTAGTCGAACCAAGTTTTAATAACTAAAATTTTATGACAGGCGTACCAAAATACCGCCGTTTGCCATTGTGTATTGAACCAAACAGGGCATATTGAAAGGTCCAATAAAATATTGAAGATCGTTGCATCCCTAGTTTTCAGACACATTCCTCTGTTTAATGCTAATCATACACTAATCACCTTTGATCAGATGCAATGCTACATACTGAGTCCCAGTTGGACTTTATTTATCAAGAATAAATCACATTATCGCAATCATTTCATGAGAAGAGGTACAAATATTTTACCACAACTCTATGGGCAACAGTGTAATATATAAAAACACAATACCACTAAAATTATTAAGGTGTGATGACAGGTTTTAAGTGCTGCAAAACAAGTTGGATTTAGCACCATGATGCTTTAATTTGCCATAACCTCATAATGTCAAATGTTGATTCAGATGCTTTGAATAAATAAACCATTCTACAACGGATGAGTAAAACCAGAAATCGACTCTACATTATTTGTGTGTGTAAGTGTTACATATTGTACCTTTAGGGCTCATTGATGCTCTACGTTAAAGATGCAGACGGATGTGGATGCAGCGTTCTGTCCGTCCCCTGCGTACAAATTCTGTCCGCTTTCCGGAAGTTTGCAGATACGTACCCGGACGGACGGACGAAACTGAGCTGTACCACCCGGAATTGTGGAGGCAGTGTTGAGATTTGAACAGAATAATTTCCATAAATAATAGCTTTCAAAGAGCGACTGTGTGCGTTAGTGAAAAACTACCAACATATTTATGACAACTACTCTTCTGAATATCAACATTAGAATCCACATACATAAAACCTCCTCTGTTGTCACCATGTTTGTTATTATTGACTTTCTTCTTCTCAAAAAACTTGACTCTTCTGAATCTGTGTAGTATTTGGCCAGTATGATAATTAAGAGCAACGCCCTCTGGTGGATTGATTAAGAAACACTTAGTCCAACGTACAGGATGTGTAGAAGTAAGAAGGCAGTGACGCATGACAACGTTAGAAACAGACAAACCTACAGTATTTACATATGTAAAGCGAGCATAAATGAGCTTTAAACTGGTGCCAGTTTGTTGGCAATGCAAGGTTATTTCATTTATTTATATCAATAATAATGGATTCAATTTCTATAACACTTTTCAAGGCACCCAAAGCACTTCACATTATTGATCAATTATTCATTCATTCTCACATTGGTGGTATTAAGCATTTGTAGCCTGGGGCAAGCTGACAATACGCACTCCGACCACCACCAAACACCAATATGAGTGATTCTGGACGCAAAGTAGGTGAACTGTCTTGCCCGGGGCACATAACTAGGAGAGAGCAAGAATCGAACCTCCAACCCTTGGGAAAATGGCTGACCCGCTCTACCTCCTGAGTCACATTATCATTGGAGTACAGAGGTCATGCAACCCAAGTGTAAATATTACTGAAAACATCAAGTCATTTTTTTAACCATGTCTTTGGATCTGTTTTTGTATTAAAAATTGAGTGGGTGATATTCAGTGCCATCCAATGGTGAAATAACTTCAAACTAAATACCCTTCATCTTCTGAACAAATGCAAATCATAAGAACCAGTGTTTGATTTGTCTGCTCAGTTTATTTTGGTAGAGGGGATCATAACTCCGGTCCACATTCAAACAGTTTTTGGCAGCCACTTGCCATAAAACAGAAAAAAATAGAAGGACTTTGAGCTATTATAGAAGCACGTCAATGCCAAAAGGCAGACTTTGTGCATATTAGTACATATGAGACTCACTCTAAGGCAATGGAAAAGCAACTAATCTTATTTTGATGTGATTATGCACTAATGAAAACATAATTATGAATATTAAATTTCATTTCCAAAGATCCTGCTATAAATCTTAGTCAACCAAGCCTCCCCTAACCCATAAGTTCTGAGAGACGAAGATGAAAAACATCAGCAGAAACAGCGCTATTATGTTGACATGAAACATATTACTGGATTAAAATTTTTGACATTATACCTATCCATGGTTTGCAGAAATGTGCCATAGCAAAAGTTTAATCTGGTGCTTGGCGCTGGAAGAGGGGAATAGGTTTGAAGCGACAGGGAAGACAGCACAGAAGAAAAGTCTAGAGAGCAAAAGAAGAAAATAGAGGTGAAAGTGGTGAAGGACTGAGTGAGTGAATGACACAGCAGTGTATCTTCTGCAAGTGACAGCAGGTGAGGGGAGCAGGTGTTAAATATTAAAGCAACTCAGCAGAGAACCTGGGCAAATGGCCCCTACTGATATGGGACGTACCAAGCTGGGACACACATATATGCACAGATGCAGACACTGAGGGTAGCATCCCACCACAGTGGCCGTGTAAAGCAGAAAGAACACGCATGTTTAATTTACAACCCTCCATTTCAGCATATTCGTGTTCTTATGCTACACACTCTGACCCCCAACCCCCACCTTCTTTCCCCTCCACACTCCACATAGGAAGCCAAAAGAAGAGAACAAGGTTGGTAGAGAACAAGTGAGCACACATGGGGGTGAGGTAAAGCCAACAACATATCTTATTTCCCATAGCGGCCCTTCTGTAATGGAAGCACAACATTCCAAACTAATCCTCTTCCTCTCCTGGGCTTACATGTGCCCTTTCTCTTCGTCATTTCCATGTTCCTTAAACATGTCTCCCTTTTTGTGGCACACCATTCGACCTCCATAGATTATTCCTGACTGTTCCGCTCTGACATGCAATGTACGAGGATGCCAAGACTGGGAAAGAGTGACACCAAGGATGTGGCCTGTCCTGTGGCGATAGTGAAACATTAGCATTTGTTTAGAAAAATAAAGGTTTTGGCAAATGAAAATGATGAAACTTTGGTTTGTTCACGGTGATGTATCTTGGGTTTAAGTCAGTGCATGGATTGCAGAACTCAGAAGTACATTGTAGGCAAAAACAAGCAGGGGAACGCAAAAACAATATTACTGTCAGCAGGGTCGATATCAATATTTTCTATTCTTTAACGAAAAACAATAAAGGAAATTAATTTACAACGTGCATCATAGACTATATAATACAAGTGTTTGTAGCCTCAATACATCCAGAAAAAATCATAGCAGTGTATAATGTTGCAAACCTGTCTTTTTGCACTTGCTATTTTGACTGCAGAAGTGCATCCATTCCATACATACACATACTAGATGCTGCACTCATAAATTCAAAAGTTTATTGGAATCTCTTCACACCTTCAATGGTCACATCTTGGTTAAGAAGTACAACCAGCATTACTTCTGTTAGCTTAGCTTTAGCCACCGTATATTCTGAAGGACAATAATCACAGTCACATGTTGAAGATAATGCCTCAAACAGTACAAAACAGCCAACGTGTGTCGGTATTGTACTGGAACTAAGTACACAGTGCCTCCTTTAGATGAGAGGGCTGAAACTGGGGAAGTGTGAGGGGTGATGAGTGAGTTCAAACTGACCTGCAGACACTGTCAATTTATATCATTTAAAAAGAATGGTTTGATTTGAATATTTAGGTGTAACTTCAGAATAGTCTGTATGGAGAAAAACCAAAATAACCACTTTATTCATATAAAAAGAAGCTCTGAAAGTTATATTCAATAGTCAGCAAGTTATCAAATAAAACCCCCATGGCATCACAGCCTTCGACTACCCCTTAAATCTTTTTTTAATAGCAATAACTTACAAAAAAAATAGACTAAAATAAACAAGTGGTGCCAGGCACAACAAATCCCACCCCTCACATGTATTGTAGCTTATTTTGGCATCGATTCAGCTGATGTCATCATGTCTATGTGTGTGCTGATGTCAGAGTATAGACATAGACAGCATAGATTTTGTAAATTTTGCCCATTATAAGTAAATGGGAGAGGGGGGGGGGGGTTAAAAAATCCACCAGTTTGTTTGACGGGTTCAAATATAGTAAATCATACCAAAATGACAAAAGCTAGCATGTAGTGGCCATCATCAGATTTAATATGCCTTCTGTGAGGAAAAAAGGCATAAAAGTCATAATATTACAAGAATAATTTTCCAAAAAGTTATAAATGCTTTTATTTTATTAATCTTTTTTCTTTAAAGTACCTATATTAAGACATAACTTCCCAGAACAACCGATGTGACTGACTTTCTTTGATCTTCTGCCTATGACATGTTTTAATTATACTAGCAATATAGTGCTTATTGTGGTTTTTATTATAAAAATTACAGTTTTATTCTCATAATAGAGCTACGTATGAATGTGTTTTTTCATCACCATAGCCCTTTTACTCAGAACATGTCTTTCTTTTATCCCTTCACTGTTAGTAAATTATGTTTTCCCCAAAATGTGACAGTGTATGAACATCGTCTGCAATTTAGGAGAAAATGTGTTTTTTTTTCTGAGACTGTTCAAGCTAAACATCTGTGAAAGCTGTTTATACTGGGGTCTGGGGTCTACTTCAGGTTAATGTGGTTTGGTCTACAACAGGCAGGGGATGAGCGGGACTTAATTTGAGCACAGAAGTTGAACAATGGTGTGGGGGGGTTAATTTCAGGAGGCGACTGCCAAATTATCCACAGGCATTAAAATTTAATTTAAAGGAGATATTTGTTTATTAAGGTGTATAACACTCACCATGAAGAAAATACCACTGTTTAATGTAATATTAACCCTGTAATATCACTAATTATGATAACATGGATGAATGACTGAGCAGTCAGGACTAAAACAGGGAAAGTCTGTCCGTGGTAATCGGAAACAAACCAAAATCAACAAAACCCTGCAACTGACCACTCCAAAATGACACATTCATCTCCAGCTGAAGCAGATTAAAAAACCTTACTTTGAGACCACACTCAGTTGTGTATAAATTCAGAAAAATCTTGACAAATACTCACTGTCCTTTTTAAAGCCCTGGAAGTCATTGTGGTAAGTTACTGGATTCCACTATCTTGTTTATCACCCTAACAGCTTTCAGGGATGTCTGCAATGCCTGCTCCTGTTTATTTGATACAGTATGATGGCTATGCAGCCAGCTACAGATGAAATGACAACTGGAGAAAGCCTCTTTCTTGTAATGTGACATAATCATGACAGTTAAGTTTGCATTTTGGCAGCTTAATGTCGCTTTAACACCAAATATTTCACACTACTTGCACTGCCCACCTCCATGTATATCTATTATTTTAGAGCATTTGCCTGCTGAAGTTTTTTTTCCTGTATTTTCTTGGCAGCATCTTCTTCCTTCTGTTTCTCACTCTGCATCTAAAATATGATGTATAAAATGCTACTGAACTCAGCCAGGAAACCCGAGGTACCACAGGATGGTTGTGTGCTCCTCTTCTATAGATTTGGTTGCGACATTAGCAGAGCGTATGTGGAAACTGAAAGCACAAGACTCTCCACCCTCAGGCTGCAGAAAGCACAATATTGTTTGTTAGCCAACAGTAATCAGGCTGAATTGTTACCAGCCCACTGGGATTTCTTTCAATCCCCCAGATTACCACTACACGCCTCTGACAGCAGGTATGAAAGCAACAGTCGCACAGGCAAGAAGTATTAGATAAAGCCAGAATTTTTCATTGCAAAATACGGATTGGGGGGGACAAATTTCATGAAAAAATCTGATGAGAGTTGTCTTTTCCACGGTGAAAACTAAGGTTGAGTACCATGTGCTGTACTTTCAAAGGTACAAACCCAATGAAGTTAGTGTGACCAAGAACTGATTCACAGCAAATCAAACATCAAATTTTACCAGCTCACACAGTAGTCAGTCTATACAGAGAAATAAGGTGATGTCACCCCCGCAGTTTATGTTCATGGTGAGAGGTTTAATATGAAAAAGGGTTGCAGCAGGTCTGTGATTTCCACCCACCAAGATTTTACATTTGCTGAATAAATCTCAGAGGGCTATGTTTGTATATTTATTAAAAAAAATAATAATAATAATAAAAATAAGACAAAATATTCTTCTTCTGCATTTTGGTGTCATTTACCAGTGAGCTGCTTCCATCTTTTGCTATCATATAGGGACAGTGACTTCATGGTGCATTCAAGTGGAGCTTAAAAACTAAAAAGTGTGAGTCCATATGGGAGAGTTTTGCCTGCAGGGCTTTCTGGCAGAAAGACTTAGTGGAAAAAAGGCTTTGATTGTGGTGTTGCAAAAGGGTCTGTTTTAGCGTAATCAGCATGACAGTGCTATGTAGAAGCATTCATCCACAATGACCTGCTGCACCTGTGTACATTTTACTGCCTTTTCTCTCCTCCAAGTGTTTTGTATGTGAAAGCCCTGACGGTTAACGTTACTCAGCGGCGACAAGGACTTCGTGATGCATTTAGGTGCATCGTATAGACTCAAAAATCTGTACATGAAAGGTCACGAAGGGTTTAAAACAAGAAAATGTTATATTTTTTCATTTTCCCTTGTTGAAATGAGTGTGCCTGAATTCATTTGTTTTCTTATGCCTTTGCCACAGGAATGGTTTATGATTAGAAGTTAAAATTATATAAAGATTTCATTTATTACTTGGCAGGCATTTAAAATTCTATAAGAAAAATCTGATCAGCACACTCCATCATATTCACAAGTCTTTGAAAATTTCTATGGTTTTAATGTGATGTAAAATAGAATCCAATTCCAATGCAATGTACCTTGAAAAAAAATATGCGTGTCTGGTGGATACACCTGTTACCAGTGAGTCTAAAAAAAAACAACAAAAAAAACTGGACAATAACCCTGGTGTGTTTCAAATGCTCTGAAAGTCTAAAGTCCAAAATGGTATTTTCTACCCCTGAATGGTTTATTTTTTTAGTGCTTGTTATTTCTCATTGGAGATGTTCTTTTTTCTCTTGTAGCTCTCAAAATGACATCAACCATTCTAAACAGGGACCAACATAGCAGAGAGAAAATCACTGGAGCTGAGGAGCAGGGTCACTGCGATGAGCTCACCCCACTCCGGTTTGAGTGTCAAGTGCAAAACACATGTCATCTTCACTGAGAGTCCTTCTAATGGTCCGGTTGGACTCCGTCACCAGTGAGGCAGGAACATACTGCTGCAAATCATGACTTCTGCCAGAGTCGTTTATTTATTGATTTATAAGCCAATAAAAACCTAATGAATCTGAAAAAGTGTTAATATTAACAAAAGCAACAACAGGGGTTAAACTTTTACTTGCCACATGTTGCACAGAGCGATAACTTCATCCGATTTGTCATTATTATAAATCTAATATCTGTGTGTCAAATATAACAAGTGATTTGAAAATGCCAGTCAATGTTAGTCTCTGTGCTGGGTGCAATTTGGAAGTATTTGTTTCTTCTTGAAGTTTTGCCTAATGAAATTCAGATTCATCAAGTCCGCATTATATATTCAGCAGCAGCACCTTTTTCATTTTCACCAACTTATGAAAACAAACAAACTTGGCAGCCACAGTATGGCGTTGCAATATACAATCATATTACTAAAAAAAATGAGGAAAACACACCACCAGGTTTGAACAGAGCTGCAGGTTATGAATAAATGTATGACAAGCAGGCGTACAGACTGTACTTTAATGACCACCTAGATATTGTTCGAGTCCAGTGTAGGTCAGTTTTTACAATGAAGATATTCTGAACTCCTTCTCATACAGTGCAGCTGTGTAGTCATACGCACAAATCTACAATTTAAAGCTCATTTCCAGAAACATTTACAACAATAATCTGAGGCACATGAGGTGATAACTGTAAATCATTTCAAGTCAGGATTAATGCTTCACTTCCAACAAAAACACCTGTATTTTCCACCATCTTTAATATTACGTGTCTCTATCACAGCCCAATGAATCTGTCCCCTACATTCCATCATTATCTGTTATTTGCAAAATATGCACATTTGTAACATTTTAAAAGCTAAAAGACCGATCTAAAAATGAATTAAGAGATAATGAAATACAATTCTTGGTTGCTGTCTTTGTCA
Source organism: Ostorhinchus cyanosoma (assembly GCA_029814465.1). Lineage (NCBI taxonomy): Eukaryota > Metazoa > Chordata > Actinopteri > Kurtiformes > Apogonidae > Ostorhinchus > Ostorhinchus cyanosoma. The sequence goes on from JAPTYQ010000001.1 coordinate 25,247,319, forward strand.
TGACTGCAGAAAGTAGAACTAGGACGCGCCAACCCTATGTCCTTGTACCCCTGAACTGAATCCCTAAACACTTCATATGCAGTAATTAAGCTGTACAACAACTACACACAGTATCAAAGCAGGACCAGCACCACTTAAAAACAACCCTTACAAAAAATGTGGATATTAAGTAGGCTGTGAAATGAAGCCATTATTTTACATAATTACTGTAATTCTACTTTCATTATTATAAGTGTTTAGAATAAAGAGCTCTGAAGTTTGACAAATTGTTTTGTAGAGATGCAATGAACGTATTCGTAGTTTGTCGGATTTATGTGGCCACTAGAGGGAGTAGTGAGTAAGTCTGCTGCTTTCCCATGGTGAGGAAAACTAACACCACAGGGCTTTTGACCAAAACCTCAGAACGTGACCAGATGAGATGAAAATCACAAAGAAGCAACTTTTCGAGTCACAGAATGCTAGAATCACTGTTATTGGTTTTAGAAGTCTTAAGTGTGTTCTGGTATGAGACGTCCCCCTGCCGTTGAGGGTCTGGAATATCAATACTACATATAACACTGTAAAATCACACTGTTCATATATAGATAAAAGCTAACAAGTAATCAAGAACATGATACTGCTATTGCATTTTTGATATATTCTGTTAAATCACATATGGGCAATTTCATGGCTTAATTTATCTTTACTTGATGCTAAACCATTCACTAATGAGTTATTAGAGTTTAGAGCAACTAAAACTTTAAAATGTATTATTTATTAAGGATACTAGTATGATCTATAACTGGCAAAGTGGAGTGTTTTTGTGAAGTATAAAGGACAATATTATCAAAGCATCAGGAAATCAATGAATTTAAAACTTTGAAACTTAATGAGTATTAAGATACACTGATGGTGGTTAAATTGTTAGTAATAAATATCAGATCAGATGAATATAAATGCTGGCTGGTGGAGGAGACAAAGGAGCTCAGTAAATGTGGGCTCATTATCTGGCAAGAAGAAGACGACTAAAACATTTATAACTGACGCAGTGTTTCCCATAGTTTGACAGTATGGGTCTGTTCAGATTTGGAATTAACATGTATCCTGAATCACATGAAGACAATGCAAGGTGTGAGTTATGTCCGATTGATCTGATCAAAAGATTCTGTGTTGATGAGGTAGAATCCCAATCCATGATCTGAATCACAATTTTCTCACCTCTTATAAAATGTAGGCGAGTTTCATTCAAACTATAACATGTTTTCCTCTAGTTTTCTTTGATTTCTGAAGGATCAAAAGGATTCTGATGCTGTTGTTTGACTCGAAACTGAACCCTCATTTTTGGAATATTTTATACTAATATGCCGACAATATCTAGATGGAGCTACACGTTCCTGTACATCCATCTGTGACATCTGCACTGATTCCATTAATTATATAGACTGGCTTAATTTCACCAGCTGGAGTCTTATAATGGATCAAAACTGTTTTTTCACTCTAAAAACGTCTGTATGAATCAGTCTTACTGCACAGGTTTATGGTAATCCTTTTCCTGTCTGAAGTTGCCATTTCAAGAGCAACAAAACAAGCAACACAAACTGTCATTTAAACCCATAGTTCTGCACTGTGTGCTAGACCATAATTACACTGGTCAATGGGCCATTTAAAGTGAATGAATGAGTTCTGGCAGCACTGTTATTTATTTTTTAATGACACAATCTCCTTGAAAAATGCAGTGTATCATACACCAAATCATTGCCCAGCCTTAGTGTGAATATATTCAGGATATACTGAGATCACTCAGACCACATTCAAATGGGGTCAGACAGATTAAAGGACCATCTACTCAGCTGACATCCTCTGTGAATGCAAAACTCTGAACTCGAAGCTCAGTGAACTGCAATAAGGCACCTCCACTTTTTGTCCCAAAGAGAAAATTGAAGCAGTTTGCATAACCTTTTAGTGATCCTCGTTTTAAGCTTTGAGATCTAATCATGTCATGCAAGAGAGACAGTGAGACCATTTGTCATCTTAATGTTTATGATGCAATGATTGACTCATGTCAACATTAAGCAGTTTTACACAGATATTTGACTGAAACTAATTTGCAAAACACAACTTATGAGCTGTTTTATGTCATTAAAAGTGTACAAAAGCTGTAGAATCAATGTCC
>JAPTYQ010000001.1:25299654-25317787 GCA_029814465.1 Ostorhinchus cyanosoma
AAGCGACTCCAACTTCACAGCTCGTTAAAACTGATCTGTCTCTTTCCTTGTCTGCGTCTCTCGGGCTTGTCTGTCCCCGCTTTTTCCTGCTGTCTCTTCCCCAAATACGAAGACGCAAGACAGGAATGGCGCACGACAACATCAGCGTCGCTTATGGCATCACCTGGTGCCACCTCTAAACAAAACAGCGTGCGCGCGTTTTTTTTGCAGGTATCTGTTTCTCTCTCTCTCTCTCTCTCTTTTCTCTCTCTCTCTCTCTTTTCTCTCTCTCTCTCCTTTCAGTGTGTATGAGTGTGTTTATAATGTGTGTGTATGTGTACGCTGTGACGACTGTCTTGGCGTCAAACAAGTCGCCGCGTCTCTGTTCCTCAGAGCATCCACTGCGCACAGATAAAACATTTCAATATCCGCTGAACTGTTGGAGGCCGGTCTTGTGGTCCCAAAGCGGACACCCAGTTCTCGCAAATTAAAACACTTTTCTCTTCGAAATGACTGCGCCAAACCGTCTCGGTGATAATGTGTCATGTTCCCTCCTTAGCGAGTTTTTTTTTTTTTTTAATCTAAGGGTGAGATGAGGGAAATAGAGGCAAGGCTAGTGAATTACACAGCCTCAATTAAACATAATTAGCAGATCAAAACGGCGGCACAGGGGGTCCTAGGGGAGCGCTGACAAAACTCCCTCCCTCTCCCTCCGCATCTCCCTCTGAGTGTTGCCTTGGAGTCCCATCGCAGACAGATGGTGTAGATTCTGCATGGGGTCATGTTCGCGGGCCGGGGCTGTGGGTCTGCTGTCAAGAGCCGAGTTACACACGGGGGTAAAATAAATAAATAAATAAATCACACACATAAAACACCGCGCAGAATAAGTAGACCGCAGGGCTTATTATTAAGGAACACTTCACTAACCCTCCTCTTCCTCCACCTACTCCCCCGTCCTTAGAATAAAAAATCTCCACCTGTTGAGGTCCTCTATCCTCCTCCGTCAGCGTCCGAGCCCCTGAGGCTTGGAATAAAAGAAACAGATGATTGCATAACGTGGAGATAAAAGAGACGAAGAAAGACCACACGAAGAGTGGATGACGGTCTACTTTTCTTTTGAGGAAAAAAAATCCTGGGGTTCCAAATATAATAGCTGCCGCCTTTATTTTCTATCACCACCCCCTGCTCGTCCTCACCCATTAGAAGCATTCTGTCGGGACAGACCCAGGACACCCCTTTGGGAGGATGCCATTAACAGTGGCTTTCACTTTATCAAAAAAAAATTAGTCCCAATGGAGAATATATCTGAGCTTGTATAATTCTATATTTAAACTTTAAGCTGTTGCCAAGGAAATACGTTCTTCCAGGCCACCATAAATAAGCTCTTAAAAGCTGTCCTTTTTTCCAAGTATAATCTCATTCAAGGCTGTGCATGCTTGCAGACTTCCTTATAGTCATTTCTGGGACATGACCTTTTTCAGGATTCTGCATGAGAATAGTCATGAGGTAGTGTCTCTTTCTCATTTAGTATGCATTCATCCAGCGCGCACCAACACAACACACGGTTAGTACAGTGAGTTAGGTTGGCCTGCTGTATTTGGGCAACAGAGGAGAACTCTAGTGTTTTGGATTGTCCAAACATGTGTCACTGTTGTGCAACTGATTCATTATAATCAGCAACCTCAAGTTGTCACGCATCTTTCACTTGGCGGGCAGAATTACAAAGTTACCAAATCATGCTGTGCTTGCAGAGACAAAGCTGGACGCACACAAACACAGACATCAGCTCAGGTTCTGATGTGGCTCACATCCAAACACCCAATGAGCCAGTTCCATTTACCTCTTTATTTGTGCTGTCTGATTAAATTTCACAAGGCTGTTGCTATTAGCTCATACTAGTTTGTGATTATGAAATATCTGAAAAACAAGGGAGACCCATTATCACTGTGTAGTGCATCAACCGAGTGCAAACTATTTTATGATTACATTGTGTAATTATTGAAGACAAAAGCTAATTTCACTAATGTTGTTTGGCTAATAGTCAGAGCCCAGTACTCCAATATTCCTGGAATGAATCAGAGGAAAGGAAGAGGATTCCAATTAAAGCTGCTCCAACTATGAAACCATCAGGCAGCCACATAAATAAACAAATAAATAGATAGATAAATAAATTACAGGGAAGAGAAAACGATTACACAAGGCCCCTGACAAAAAATGATGTGGGCAATTTTTGTATCCATGGTAACTGACTTTTTCTGTGTCACCACTTTTGTTATGGCACAGGCACAACCCGGTTACATACGGTCTAAGCTGTTGCAGGTGATGCTGGACTATACACAAGTCCCCCATTCATAAACAACTGGCCATGCTCATTGGTACAGAATGCCAGGCGCTCATTCACAGACTGATGTACACCGACCGGCCCCTGCACACATATACTGAACACGCACGCACACACACACAAACACACACACCTGCTGTTAGCAGCTCACGCTGATCACACTAATATTAAAACATACTCTGTTAATTAGCTCCACAAGTGAAATCCTGCACAAACAAATGTCGAAATCTAACTGACAACCATGCTTAAAATCCTTTTAGCACAAAAAAATGCATTGTTTCCATGACAACTAGACCTCATGGCACACTTTAGGTTGTATTTTTACGATCAGTTTCAACATGTTTAAAACAGTGTGGTCAACTAGTCTTTGTCTGAACATCTACCAGGTTCACTAGTGACCCATTTAAAGGTTGGGGCTACATTTCAGCTATGTTTGAACTGATGTAGTTTAGGATGTGTATTACCCCAGAGCTAAATACACAAATTAGAAGGTCCTCCCTTTCAAATGAAGTGTAATATGTGAATTTTGTCCAGTTCTTCTGTTGTAAACCTAATCCTAATGAAGTTCCATGACAAGGATGGATATTAAAGGGTTAAAAGCTCACTCAAATTAAAGGCAATTACACCAAGTTCTTAATATGGAACTCAAAAGAAAATCATCAATAACATCTGAGTTTTGAATAGTGTTTACATACCTCTTTTGGGATGAAATTAGATTACATAACACACTTTGCTGATAGCTGACAAGAAATTATTCTGTTGCAGCATCCACTTTCACCTTCAAAGTAATAAGTAGGCCTATCGAACTAGAATAAATAATACAATATAAAATTGCACTAGTAATAAAATGAAAATCACAGTAAGTGCTAGTGGACATAATAAGTGAATGTATGAATAAGTGCATGCTCTAATACAATAAAAGTACAGCTGTGACCAGGTGATGCGATAAGGGTTCAGTTCATTATAACCCCTACCACAGTTTTTTCCTAACCATACCCATTTTTTCCCCCTAAAAGTAACCATAACCTTACTGATGACATTACTGCAGCTTAAATGCAAGTGAAGTGACTCCAATTATACTCCAACTCCAGTTATATGTTTGCATCTACAAATCAACTACTTTTTGAAGTGGATTAAAACAAGGAGTGTATAGAATTTGCTTGGTGACCACTGGCAGTTGTACAAATGATTCCATGGAGGATAAAGTGCAATGAGACATCCTTAAAGGAGACAAACCTTAGAGACAACAAGAGAAAAAGTACTTACGCATGCCCCCGCCCCACAACTTTCAGCTTAGTAAGGGATTCACTTGTAACTTTAAAAGGAAGATAACTGTAAAACAGATTAAACTAAATGACTGTCCTTCATGGGTAGTTCAATCAAACGAAGACAAACATTCTCCTGCCCAAGTCTCAACTTTCAATCTTTTCAAATAAATTTCAAAAATTTGTAAAAAAAAATATAAAAAATCCAAAATTTGAGATTTAGCCACAAAACTTGGCAATGTACTTGTACAGGTAGTAAAGAAAACGTGTCAAATTTGAAAAGAATTGTACTAATAGTCTTTGATAAATCGTCTGGACAATATCTTGGACAGACAAATGGACATAAAGACAGAGTTCCTGGTATATACAACATATTGGTGGACAGGGACTTTTTGATGTAAAAAGCCCAAATTTTCCAATTCATAACCAATATTTTTGTACATAAACCTAACCAAAACACAGCCATGGTATAGTCACAGTCTAAATACAAAAGTTACATGCTATTGCTTTTTCAGTGGTATTTTATGCTTGTATATCTTGTACTCTTTATATGCGTATGTACTCTTGTACATATATATGCTTATATATATATATATATATATATATGTATATATGTGTGTGTGTGTGTGTGTGTGTGTGTGTGTGTGTGTGTGTGTGTCAGTGTGGGAGTTGATTCCATCAACTGTACCCCAGTATCACCAGAAAAGCAAAAATACTAGTCACTTTCAAGTGGGATTAAAACAACCAATGTTTATGTACTTCTTTGGTAACCTATGGTAGTTGTAAGAAGAATTACATGTGGGATAAAAAAAGTCTTCCATTAGTTAGGTGATTGTCATTAAAAAAGGACAAAACATAGAGCCAGGCAGTTAGAGATGGCTATGGCAAAACAAAAAACTCAGACCAGTGTTGTTTCACAGCGAAGGCTTCTTTTGATCCATTCATTACGTAAGACTCTTATTGTAGCCCTTACTGGGGTTTTTTCTAACCTTGACTAAGTTGTTCTTGTGCCTAAATCTCCGTATAACCTTCGGCGTAACTTTGTCACAGACTAAATTCAATATTATCAGTTGTATTTGGCGCATTTTGTCTTTGTATGCCATTCTGTGTGATTGTAATCGACGTATTCTGTTGTTCAGTTGAGAGGACATTTTGGATGATCAGCTACCACAACATTAACTTTCCAAGTTTTTGTAATGTGTTGGAAACGTCATACTGACATATTCCAGGGCTTATCAGACAAACACTTTGACTGACAAGAAAACACAATAGAAATCCACAAGAGCATGATTCACTTGTAATGTTTTTATGTAGCTTGAGATAAGATGGTTGGTGAAGTAAGTAGGTGGGCTGCGTTCATCCTAATGACAGCGTGATGAGCTCAGAGGAGAGGCCGGCCTACAAGACAAATTCCTTTCTTTCATACAATGATCTTGAATGAGCCACTGCCATAGCAAAGACGTTGCTTTGTAGCTACAGTGCGAGGCTTTATATAGTCTCAGGAAATGAATCACTCCATCAATAAATGGCAACAAAATAAACAGGGATGTATTCAAGGCCCTCTATCTGGAACAGAATGGTGTGATAGCTGGCATTTACTGAGTTATAGATATTCTCTCTATCTAGTCAGTCTTTTTACTTTGTCTCTCCCTCCCTCTCTTGCACTCTCCACCCCCTCTCGCTCTATCGCCCACAGAGAGTGGGTGACCTGGAATGAGCTCTCCTACAGACAGGCACTGCTTCCTACAACCAGACAGGGGCAGTGTGTAGTGCTTGATCTTAAGGCAAGGTTGAGGCTGATTCTCTATAGACTACCGTAGCCATACCGTCACCCCATTTAGATTTATAGGCACCTTTGAGAGCCGCTCATCTAAAAAGCTGATGGGTGATTACTTCCTGTCACAGTGCTGATCACAGTGAAAAGTTCACGAGCACAGAAGCCAAATCAATTAGTTGGGAGTGATGCACTGCTGTGTCGTTTTCATTTGGCCACATCAGCAATTATCCTTAGTCTGAAAAGGTCAGTCAATAATTTAATAATTAATTATAGGTAAGGGTTTAGAAAGTCTTGAAGCTTTAGTAAGAGATTTCTTTATGTAAATGTACTATTCTCATTTTCATAGTAAAGTGCAAAATCAATTTTTTCCAAAATTAAAAAAAAAAAAAAAAAAAAAAAGGTGAATTAAATATGGATAAAATAAGTGGATATAACCTACCACCTGAAATTCTAGGTTAATGAGCAGAGGTTTGGGAATTTGAATAGTTTATATTCTGAATGAATTCAAGGTTAGATTTTATGCATTTAAATGAATGACTTTTTCCCTCAACTTCAGTGGGTAAGGGTGAGTGGAGTTCACATCCAGACCTCCAAAAGTATTAAGGTTTTAGTTGCAAAAGCACTTCAGTTAAGGTAGGAAATAGAATGCAGCTTGGTTTAAATGTCTATTGTGTAACATTTACAGACATTTAGACAGATCTGCTCACACAGATGACATCTAAAATTCAATGTGTTTTCATTAGCGCATAATCACCTGAAATTAACAATTGTTTTCATCTCAGATTGAGCTAGGAGCAGATCCTTTTCAACAGTCCATCATGTTTCACTTGTTTCAGCTACTTTGTTTGGGGAGTGTGATTTTTATGACAGGTTTAAAGTTATAAAAGGAATAAAATTAAAATAATGTGATATAAGAAATGACTCGTGCGCTGTCCATGGTGCTGAATAACACTTTAAACATGTCATAAAGTTCTATAATCAAGGAAAATGTGACTGTACGAAACAATAACTCTGTTTAATAACTTAACCACTAATCCTATCAATACATTTAAATAATTGGTGTAAAATGCAGTTTTTCATCTCTTCATGGTCAAAGTGGAGCTCGGAGCCCGGCTTGGTTCCAAGTTCTGTAAACGAAACCGGTTCTCGGAACTGGATCCACGCCGGCTTAGCACACCGGTCTGGTTTTAGAAATGACTACACACATGTTTACTGCTGCTTTGTGAAACGAACATGTGTTTATATAATATAACTAATATTACTGCCACTACTTTTTTCACTGGAAGCACAAGTGTATTTAAGTTTCTTTATATATAATTTAGATTTAAGTGTATCACCTACAATATGTAGTGGTCAGCTCAGATACAGACAGTTTTGAGAGATGTCAAGTTCCCATGTTGTGGCAAAATCTCTAAAGTTTATTAAGACTGCAATCCAAGTAACCTGAACCAACAGTTTTAAGTTAAGTTTGTAATTAAACCTGGCATTGTTGCACAACCTCAAGGCCAACTGAAGTCTGTGTATAGTGTGTACACTATGTGTAGTCGTATGCAGAAGGAGTCCTTAATACTTTTTGGATGTTTGTAACCATTTATTGCATTCTCGTGTGGACAAAGTCTTCCATTTGTAACATTTTAGTATTAAAGGAGACATACTGTGAAAAGAAGGGTTTTAGTTTCTTTTTCCATTATAAAACAGGGGTCTCTAGAACACTCTTTCAAGAGAGTGCTGAGTGAATATAAAGCAGACAATTAACCTGCTTCACATGTAACAGGTAATAAATGTTTGTTCCGATCAGCCTGTTACACCTCTATTTAGTCACCTTCTCCTCTATGGTTTTAGACAAGGACTGTGATTTCAGTATGAAGCAAATTGCCACACTGATATAGATACCACAGAGGTAATATAAAGCTCCTGTAGAAAAACCAAGCTGTGAGTAAGTGAGTAGGTCCTGTGGCTGCCACCTGGGATGCCAAGATTCAACTCACATAAATAAAGTGAACTCTTCTTTTCTTTGGATTTTTTTTTTCAGTTGCAGAAAATACTAAAATGCAGGCAGAGTTTATTCAAACATTAAACATCATCAGCTGACTGAGGGAGTCTTGTACAAAAATACAAAAAAAGTGCATAGAAAATTATAACCCAGTCTTGTTTAGTCCAAGTCTGCAGTCAATCAGAGCTAAGCCTACTTGATCCCATAGTATTAGGCAGTGAGCCGTTTACCTGTGATTTGCACAATTAATTTTCAAAAAGCACAGCCAAAAAAATGGTACATGACTTGCTCAAAGCTGTGCTAATCATCAATATATTTTTCTCTTAACTTGTCACAGCCTAATTTTGGCTAAATCGATCTGTTTTTCACCAAAATGAAGCGAATCATCAATTAACTCTAGAGGGTCCCTGGACGTGTTGGTGCACCCTGATGACATGCACGATTAAAGATGATGTGGCAGCAAGATGGAGCCTCGCTGAAACTCAGTTTCAATTTGTGTGGGAAATGCAGATGTCAAACTAATACTGTGAATTCAATAATGTTGAAAGTGCATGGAAAACCAAAGTTATGAGACACAATAAAAGCATAATTCTTAAGCGATAGTGTCATTACATTTGGTGCGCGTTCAGTGCAGGTAGAGACGATAAAAATGGGCTTCTAAGGGAATTTCTTGCAAGAACAAACTGCTTACATAAAAGAAAACATATCACCACGGTTCTTTTGGTGGAAAAGTGCATCATATGGACCAATCAGAGACATCCATACTGGGCCACGCGTAATCTAGTATACCACGAAAGTTGTAAGCATAACAGTAAGCGAAAAGAGACATCAATAGAATTACCAAACTTCAAGATTTCAGAGATCTGTGCATATTTAGCATTTTTTTGAGTGAGTAATTAGTGTGTTGTGTTGATGCCATTGGTGGTTACATGCAGATAAGAGGATAGAAACAAATCCAGGTGATAGTATAGAAGGGTGCAGACAGTAGCAGCAACGCACCAACTACACGGGGTTTAGGCGAGTAAGTGCAGAGAAGGTTTGAGTGAGGTAAGTCAAGCAGGTACAGGTAGTTGTTCATGGAAATCATCACCAAAAGGCAAACACACAAAGCTGACATTCACAAAGCAAGAAATGAGGTAAACTTGATAGCATGAATAAGCAAAAATGACAGAAAAGAAAACATATTGAATCAAATTCTAAACTTATTTTCCATGTCAAAATATAACATTTAACATACCAGAATGCACTAGAATGCAGGATTTATGGTCTATTTTTTCAAATTTTTCTTTCCCACTAAGACACATGTTGGTACCCTGTTTGTATTAACCCTGATTCATAAACCTGCTCCAATTTGTGAAGTATTTTAAGCTGATCCTACAATATACATTACAGGGAGATGTGAGACTCATTAACTTGTTGAGTGTGTACAATATGTCACCTTTAAACTGCATGTTTTAATGATGAGGCAAAGACAGCACCTTGCAGTTTAGAATAGACTGTAGCTTCATTTAATTAAATATCACTAAATAGATTTGTTTTTATGGAGTTATATCCACATCCAAGCCCTCTTATCTGTCCCAAAACCAATCACTAAAATGTCATCAAATATACTGTACATATAAAAATAGTTTCAGTTACAGACAGCTGCCAATTACCATAAGCCGTTAAATGCTAAAAATGCAAATTAGGTGCTCCAAACCCAGGGACAGATATAGACAGATATAATAGAGGAATGGGTTAGCTAGTAGGTAATAGAGAGCATAGGTCCTGCTCGTTTCAGTGTGCCCCACTGGAACTACCTTCAGAAAAAAAATATAAAAATACAGTGACCAGCGATGAGGGACAAGTAATTTTTTTGGATCTCATTTAAATTGTGCCACCATTTACATCAGTGGAGTCTGTTGAAAAGATAATTTTATGAGAGAAGAAAGTCACAGTTTATGATTAATATAGAGCACTGACCTCCAGTTTTGGTTAAAATATTTCAATGGACTGAATATCTCACGGTGGTGCAGTGGATAGCACTCATGCCTCACAACGAGAAGGTCCTGGGTTCGATTCCAACACCAGTCAGTGGGACCTTTCTGTGTGGAGTTTGCATGTTCTCCTGCGTGGGTTCTCTCCAGGTACTCCGGCTTCCTCCCACCATCCAAAGACATGCACCTGTAGGTTGATTGGTTAATTTAAATTGGCCATAGGTGTGAGAGTGATTGTTTGTCTATGTGTCAGCCCTGTGATGAACTGGCGACTTGTCCAGGGTGTACCCTGCCTTCGCCCTAAGCAGCTGGGATAGGCTCCAAGCGACCCCTGTGAGGATAAAACGGGTTCAGATAATGAATGAATGGATATCTCACCTCACATGATGGACCCCTGTAACTTCTTCATTTGTTTTCTGCCTCTTTCTCTCTCTCCCTCACTCTTTCACCTCTCACCTAGTTCCTGCTCCCGCCTCTGATTAGCTGATTCACCTCACCTGTGAGCACACCTGTGGCTCATCGGGGGAGGTGTATATAGTGTCTGCTCTTCCCTTCATTTTCTGCCAGATTGTTGTTTGCTTTTGCAACACTCTCCAGTGTTTAGCCTGCCTGTTTTGTTCCTGATCTGATTGTCTGTAGTCCTGATCCCTGCCTGGCTGACCTCGTCTGCTGTCCAAACCCTGGTAACAAATCTGTTTTGTGTGACCTTGATTCTGGATCTGCTCTCTGGCTTCTGACCTGCTTTCTGCCTCAACGACGTCTCCTACCTCCACTTCTGGATCTGTCTGCCCTGTCCGGTTCTGACCTTCGCCTATCCCGACTCTGCCCCTGCATGCTCCTCATCGGTGGCTCACAGGCTGTGAGTGTCGCCCAGAACACGGTGTGGAACCGTGTCTTTCTAACCTGAAGCGTTCCATGTACTAGTGCTGCTAGGCTCACAAAGGACTGCTCTGAACTCTATTTCTCTGTGCCTTATGGTAACAAACTGTACTAAATTGAGTTCATCTTGTTGTGGGTTGCTTTTGGGTCCAAAACAGTGCTGGTTTCAACCCCTAACACTGCATATTTCACCTTGTTCTTTGCTTGTATGAAAAAAGGTGAAAATGTCTAATCTGGTCATGTTGACATTGCAGAGGCATCTTCACACTGAACAGATCATGTAAAGGCAGTAATTTGTCACCTCAGGTGTGTACTTAACATTTCCTTATTTTCACAGTCTGATAGTTTTGACACAATGATTTGTTAAATTGACAAACATGTGTAAATGATGCATACTTTCAAGGGGATAAAAAAAGACTTGACTCCTGCCATTGACTGCAATACAGTTTTGTTTTTTTTCTAAAATCAGGTCTCATGGGCAAAACTAAAGGGGGCTGGAATTCTATTTGTAACAAATGAATGGAATTTTATATGGTTGGTTTGTAATAAATTTTGTGTTCTATTAAGTAAACCAATTTAAAATCCTACATCAGAAAGTTTGGAAATTGTTAACCTATTAAATCCCACATAATTCATTTTTCCTTAGTTCCAAAGTTTATACCTGGGGAAAAAAACCACAAGGCCAGAATTGATCAATGCCACCTTATCTGAAAGGTAATAACCTCTAGTTTCAGAACATTTTGTTTTTTAGTGTGGCTCAAATACAACCTGAACTACATGCACTACACCCATCAGCCTTGATTGCGATCAAGGTTATTCTTTCACTAATTGTTTGGGGGCTCAAGAAAACTAAAATAAACTTGGCTACTCAACTGTTCAGAATGTAAGCTTTACATCCTGAGACCCAGGAAATTGAAAGTTTTGGCTTTTTTACATTAAAGAATTGTCTTGATTGGAAACTGCATAATGCAACAGTTTTTACAAGAATTTTGTATTTTTCAATGGAATATCCTTTGCAACGGACAGCTTTTTTTAAGTAAAACTGAAAATTTTGTCCCCTACAAAGGACAAAAATGTATTGATGGGTCTCTGAAGGATAGATTTTTTTTTTTTTAAACACCTTTAGGGTGCAGCTTGGACACATCAGTGAAGGGCCCAGGGTCATTGGGTGTTTTGGGTCTTTGATCTTCAGACACCCTCACCTGGGCAATCCAACTGGGGGTGATTAGACCCCGGTTTGTCGAACCAGTGTGTTACTCCATGCGTCTACCCTCTTTATCTATAGCCACCTTCAGGCTTTTTGAGTGGCCTCCCTGATGTTTCTGGTGGCTCTTCACCCTAACCCTCTGATGCCAAGGAGCCTGAGTGCCTGATGCACAGATTGGCCTAGAAAGCCCCTGCAGCCCACTTCTACTGGTTCACAGTGGGCCCTCCAGCCACTCCCTCTACATGACTCAACCAACTCTGGGTATTTGGCCTTCTTCCGTTCTTGGGCCTCTGCCATCCAGTCTTCCCAGGGGACTGTAAGTTTCAGCAGCACAGCTTGCTTCATTGAGTCAGATATTAAGACCAGGCCTGGCCTCAGTAACATCCTTGCTATGCGCTCTGAAAGCTTCAGCTGCCTCCCAAGGTCCACCTGCAACTGCCAGTCATTGGCTGTGGCTAGCAGTCCAGTTGGGGCTTTGCAAACTGCCTGCAGTTTCTCCCCTGCCCTAACGAAGGTGTTGTACCTAACTGGGAACTGAGGTTTGCTTCACTGGATCCCGGTGTAGATGGTGTCTATTGCTTTCAGCACCTGGTCATGGCACCACGTGTACTTCCCCTCTTTGGGGCAGCAGCTGAAAATGTGCTCCAAGGAACCCTGTGCCAGGCACAGCTGACATACTGGTGTTTCTGCTAGCCCCCAGCAATGGAGACTGGATGGACTTATGAGGACATCGTACACTGACTGGATCAGGAACTTGAGTCTTGCAGGTTCAGACTTCCAAAGCTCTGTCCAAGTGATCTTCTGGGCAGATGCGTAGTCCCAATTGGCTCATTGCTGGCGCATGGCTACTGTCCTGCTTTGGTGTTCCTCCTCCACCACTGCATGGATCTCTCCCTGCACAATCTGTCTCTCTTGTTTCTGGGCTTTGTCGTGGTGTGGTCTTGTATGGCCACCTGGTCCAGCTCGTCCAACTGCCACAGAACCGATTAAGACGTCATGTCTCAGCCTTGCTTCTGCCTGGCCTACTGCCTCCTGCGCCCGCCACTTCCTCCCAGTTCTGACCATGATGCTGGTGGTAGCGACTCTGGTGTCAGCAGAGTCTCATGTAAAGCAACACCTCCCTGGCTCTGGTGACTTTGAACCGGTGAACGGAAGCTGAAGCTTGTTGGTGTGCCCATACAGGGCGATATTGCTTAGGCTATTCGGCAACCCCAGCCACCTGTGTAGGTACTGGCTGATGTTGCATTCAAAGCACTCCACTTTGGTTAGCGGGGCTTCGTAAATCAGCAGTGGCCACAGAAGTCTCGGCAGGATACCATGTTGATATACCCATGTGTTGAACTTCCCCGGGAGGCCCAGTTTGTCCGCTGCTGATAGCCAGGTCTCCATGTGGGTTGACTGCACTGATGCCCTATTCTTCAGGGTGCTGTTGAAGATTTTGCCCAGGCTCTCCACAGGCTTCTCCAGCACTGATGGAATGGGAACTCCATCCAAGCTGAAGCAGTGTTTGTCCTCCACTCTCCCCTTACTCAGGACCAGGGACCTGGACTTGCCTGGCTTGAACATTATATAGGGTTTGGCCTATATAGATAAAAGTTTTATTTTAGAACCTTTAATGTATTTAACATATGGCAACTGAACAGCTCGTAGGAATGAGGATGTTAGAGCGTTTATTTTTTTAGACTTTCAGATATATACATACTATTAATATTGTGTCTGTTCATATTTTGTCTGTTTTTATTTTATTCTACTTTTTGTTCTTATTTTACATTTTATTAAATTTTATATTCTATTTTCTTACATTTTTTTGTGTTCTTTAATTTTAGATTTGCTCTATTCTTATTTTCTGACACATTGTTTTTTATTCATATTGTTTGCACTGACTGGAGTAGCACTGATAATTTCACTGAACACTATTCTGATTCTGACTCATTTTAATGGCAATATTTCAACCTTGGATTGGAGCTAATTTCAAAAATGTTACTCTCATGTATGTAAGACTCCAAAATATGTATAGTTAGAAGAGTTTGTTTTGTTTAGTTTTCTGGAGGCCTTGAAACACTGTTGATATAGTATGTGTCAAGACATGTTTATGATGTTCCAAAACAATATTATACTTAAACATGATTTGCAGAAAGGTGCAATGACAACATTTTATTCTGGTGACTGGGATGTAAAATGTCCCCCCATGCAAAGTTCTCACATTGTTGTCATAAAATGTTGAAAGAAAGTAGGATCCAGCTGATCAAATTCCTATTTTTAACTCACCCACAGCTTTTCTGAAGGGTTCTCTCAAGTTGAAAATCTCCAGAGGTATGGAGAACAGTCTTAAAGCTGCAGCAACACAACATGGCATCTCACATGTGCAGCATGACCCACCTGGAGTAGCAACCTGAAACACAAAGGCACAATTTATGCAGAAATGATGTCATCCAGTTGATCTGGGAAAGTGCACATTTATACTGTGTTGGTTAATTTGCACTTGAAGCACTTGGGCACACTCTGGTACTCGATCTGATGGCAAGGAAATTCACAGGACCACAGGAAATCCCATTTGTATATTTAAAGTGTTAAATTGTTGCTGTGCTAAGAGTATGCAGTCTGTACTAAGGGCACTGTAGCCAAGGAGTTGGTGCAATAGAGCGTTTCAGGGGTGGAGGCAGTAGCCAAATCGTACTAATTGGCCCAGTCCGCAGAACAATTTAAAATAGCTCATCTTGAGGCTGTAACATTTTATGGCCTTTCTATTATCAGGGTAGCCAGAGGGTGCATTAAATATCTTACTGGCAATAACAAAAGCTTGACTGTAAGAGTGGAGCATTTTTCACCAGAGGATTAACTGATGTCTCCAGATAGAAGGACAGACTTTATGACATCTAACAAGATGTGTTTTTGTTCTTCAGGCTTGTTGAGCTCGTTTGTCTACTACCACAACAAACTCAGTTAAAAACTGGATGGAGTTGGGAATGAGCTTGCATGACCTTGCAAATATTTACCACTGACCAATAACAAACGGCTTCTAAATATTAAAAACCACACAAAATGTTTTTGTTTTTCCATTAACATGAAGAACTCAAAAACTCTAATAAAAGGAAAAAAACAAAGAAACTTGCTGTTGTTGATTTAAGACAGATTGTATTTTGGCAGGGACTCGATGTGGGGATAACAGTGGATTATTGGGATGAATCCAATAGTCAGACAATAACATATCCTACCAGATTGACCATTAAATCCACTGCTGATAGGGCCGAACACTGGGGTTAGTGGAGAAGGTTCATATCTCCATATTAGGCTCAACCTACAGCCGGTGGGCCAAATGCTTCGAATCTGCCCTGTGGGATGAATTTGTGAAATGCAAAAATTACACTGCAGATAATAACAAAGGCATCACAGTCATTTTAGTTCAGGGGCCACATGCAGCCCAACTCAAACTGAAGTAGGTTAGAACAGTAAAATACTATCACAATAACCTATTAATAATGACAACTCCAAATTTTTCTCTTTTAGTGTAAAAAATAAATTACATTTAAGTGTTTACATTTACAAACTATCCTCTCAATTCAGTATGAATAACCTGAACAAATGTGAACAACCTAAAATGTCTAAAGACAAGTAAAAGTCATTTTAACAATATTCTGCCTGGAACTAAATGTTTTGTGTATTCGATCCACTGTAATCTGTAAGTTATAATGCACATGTGTAAATGAGAAGTGGAGGCATAATATTGTTAAAATTTCACATATTTTTATTGAGAAATTTTAGGTTGTTCATATCATTCAGATTTTTTTAAAGGATAGTTTGTAGATGTAAATATTTTCATAAAGTCATTTTTATGTTTTTCACTCTAAAATGTAGAGAAAAGGGTTTGGTGTTGACATTATTTATAGGTTCTTATGTTGTTATTCTACTGGTCTGGCCTACTTGAGATCATATTGGGCTGTATGTGGCCTTGAACTAAAAGGATTTTGATATCCATGCTTTAATCCAGAGCATTTGGTCTCAAAGGGTTCATGAAGAAAACAGTAGTCAGGTATTAGCTACTCCCTGGATAGGAGAAAGAGGTAGGTTTATTACAATACTTGGAACCACAAAAGACACCTCTTGAATCCTAACCTGAGAGGATACTGGTGAAACGTATCATTCACCCTGTGGATTATGTTTGAAGTAGATGGTTTTGTCTGCATCACTTTTTAAAATCATTTGTTCAAAATGTTCTGCTGCCCCGACAAAAAAAAAAGTCTTTCACCAAGCAAAATAGATAAGAGCCTTCCTTTGAATAATTACTGCAATGATTAATATTTTTTAGCTGCACAGTGATGCAGTAAGGAGCTTCTCATTTCTGTATCAACCATCAGTTTGTATAGAGCTTAAAGATTGTACTGTTTCAGTGGGAAAAGGTCATGTGGTCTGATGAGTCCAAACTGACCCTGTTTCAAAGTGATGGTCCATCAAGGTGAGAAGACAGGTGGATGAAGTGATTACCCATCCTGCCTAGTGCCTACAGTGCAAGCCTGTGGGGGCAGTGTTATGATCTGGGGTTGGTTCAGTTGGTCAGGTCTACGTTCAGTAACATTATGTGTCCATAAAATGAGGTCAAGTGACTACAGACTACCATATGACCAGGTTTTACCAGCTGTTGGTTTGTTTATTCTCCACTGATGAAAGACATATTCAGAGATGACAATACCTGAATTCATCAGGCTGAAATTGAGTCGACCTGAACCACACTGAGAATCTGTGGGATGTGATGGAGAAAACTTTACACAGTGCTCTGACTCTCAATGATCACAACAAGATCTTTGTAAAACATAAATGCAGCTGCAGATAGAAATAAATATGACATTAGCCAGGACATTGCAAAAGCATTCTATGACATAAACAATCCAATAGTATTCCACAATTAAAGCTGAAGGTGGTCCAACAAAATATTGCGTTCAATAAGTGAGATTTGTTCATATTCATGTGAAGTTTGTGTACAAGTCTGTTTTTTGTTGGGAGACATTTGTTGATGTTAACAACTTATAAGTAATCAGTAGCTCACTGAAGGCTCAAAGAATAAAAATCATGAAAGTTTTTATAACAGAGAACAGATAAGATAGACACAAAATGATTGTCAATCAGCTGTCAATTAAACCAGTTATGCTGCCGACTCTTTTATTAAGACAGTGATGCAGAGATAACAAGCACAGCATAGATTTGAAAATACCAAGGGGAATAACCAGGCTTCTAAACACAAAGAAGTATGCAGTTATCAGGAGGAGAGGGAAAGTTGTCTCATTTCATAGGGGAATATTTCAACCCTTATCCCTTGCAGCTCCGTTTCAAGGGGTAATGCCAAAGGCAAGGGCCAAGGGGGAAGGGTAAGGGGGAGGCCAAGGGGTGAATCTGGATTGGGCCCAACACTATTCACACACAAAAAAATGTAAATGTGCAAAGCCAGCACCACATTAACTCTTTACATGAAAAACAATAAATGCTTTCTTCCTTTGTTTGCATATCTCAGTTTTTTGTTTGTTTGTTTTCACCTCTGACTTAAATAAAGAAATACTTAGAAGTCCATGTGTTGATAAAAAGTCTGCATTCTGAATCAACCTTTCTTTTTTTGGCGTTAGCTGACATCTTCATGGGCTGAAACTGACCAACAAACCAATCTGTGCATAAGCTAAATGTAGAGAAAACAATGTTTCTGCTGGTAAGGTTTTGCCCTGCCACCACATCATACATTTCATACAAAAAAATCATCACCATCGTGTTAGACTTATCATACATATGTATAATATATAATAGGCCAGTACAAACGTTCCGCCCCCTCAAATGAAAGATTGTGAAGATTCAGGAGCAGGAGATGTACAGTAATTAGTAAAACATGTTAAGTTTTGCTTCCTCAGTCTGTGCTGCCCCGCCACGTATATACCCCCCATAAGTATTATAAGTAGGACAGAAACCGGCCAACCACACATCCCCACCCTCCACCCCCCATTCCAACTGTCATGCATCCCCCAGATTACACAACGCCACGCCAAGAGATCAATTCCACAGGAAACACTGGAAAATATGCACAAAAAACATTAATTTAGCAGATCCTATTACAATGATATATATTTGATTGACTTTTAATTTGCCAGTGACCTCATGGGGGCCAGGCAGGGTCAGCCATTGGGCTGCATGTGGCCCGCGGGCCGTATGATGCCCAGGTCTGATCTAGGAGAAACAATTGTTCAGTGTCTACATGCTATTCTATATTTTGCCATATTTTAAGACTGCATAAAACAAATGGGCAAAGCCACCGTGATAGTTTTTGATCTGCCATTTTCAACCAGTGTGCATGCTGTTTTTGAAGAGACTGGCAACACTAACACTAATTTACTGACAGTAAAAGTTGAAACATGACATGAAAGACTGTAAGGCCAAATCATGTGATGGTCTTGTTGGTGAAAAATTACACTAGAGCTGAAAAGTGGTTTAAATAAAAGCCTGTTATTTGTGTAGTCATTGGTGTGTTTTACACAGAGTATTTTCAAACTGTTTACTCTGTTGTACCCAAGCTTTGCCTTTTTGATGCACACTTTGGCTATTTTTTTTTACTTCTCATTTTATTTCTACCTCTGCCAATATATACTTATAATAATAATAATAATATTTTTTTTGGTTCATTTATACATCATCTTGTTATTGTTTAATAGCAGACCTGCACTCTTTAACCTCAGAATCTGTCA
>JAPTYQ010000001.1:25332709-25344919 GCA_029814465.1 Ostorhinchus cyanosoma
CTATCTATCTATCTATCTATCTATCTATCTATCTATCTATCTATCTATCTATCTATCTATCTATCTATCTACACATAGTCCAGTTTGTGGGTCTATCCATCCCAGTGGGAGCTCTCTTTGCTTTCACCTTCTGGCCTACTGCAGAGACTGGGTGTCTCGGAGCAGCTGTTCCAGCTCCACACTCAGCTGACTTCTTCAGGAGAAAAACTAATGTTGGTGATCTGCTCGTCAATGTGGTGCCTGCTGCCCAAATGGCAGAGCATGGGAGCATGGTAGTAGGAAACCTCATGGCTGCATCCATCTCTTAACTCTGAAATGAATTTGTAAATTTCATCTGCTGAACATGAATAGTGAGATCTATTATCTCTAATGCCTCTATTCTCTCAAACATTTCTGTTTAGCCTGCACCAGCAATTTCAGCTTCAGCACAACCATCAATATCCTTGTAAAGTGGATTTTGCTCAGGGACTTTTTTTTACTATGGTACTTCTCAATTAAAATGGTTGACTGAGGGGGATAATGAAAACAGCACACCCACTTAGATTTTTTTTTAGTCAGGTTAATGTTCAGTTATCTATATTTAGCGAGTCGTTACTTTGAGCCTAATGTTCAGTCATCCAGATTTATTTCTTTAAAGTATTTGTTAACTTTGACGTCAATGTCACTTCAACAGTTTATAAAATTCCTAATAAAGATAAATATAGTTAAATTGGTCATCAAACAACAATACATGGTTTGTGTGGTTCTCCCTTTATTGAAGATACTATAGTGTAATAAAACCTATCAACTGGAATCTAGTGGAAAACCAGAATATATTGCACTTTTTGGCAGTAAGACACAGCCATCTGTAAAGGTAGGATGGGATGTCACTGGATTACTTCATCTCTGCTGAATATCTGCGACAGTGGGGTGGATACTGGCTGATTAATCAGTTGTTCACGGCTGAACATTACAGTGTGTAAGAGATAATGTGAAATTGATCATTAAGCCAGTCATTAATGTGAAATAAACCCTGAGTGGGTGAGGCAGAGAGCTGATGGGAAGGGAATAGTGACCAGTATGTTGTACATTATCCAGCTCATTACAAAACTTTCTAATACAAATATCAACAATTTGACAAAAAAAAAAAGTTAGATTTGAAAATCAGTGAATTGCTTCTGCTAAATAGTCCATTAGGTTCTACAGCTGGAAAGAATATAACATGGAAATAATTTTACTAATTTGTTATATAGTTATAACTTCCGGGTTAATTTAAACAGAGATAGAGTTTGGACTATGCTTGAAGAAGCAAAAAAACATCTTTACTATTCAGAGATTGCAGAGAAAATCCACCATAGTACTTAAATAGTAGCTTTTCAAAAGTGAAGGTCATCTGCTATTCACAACATTTTTATTTCATGTTAATTCATTGAACAGATTTGTTTCATGTTCCTTGAAGCTACTGACTAACGCTGTACTAATAGAGCTCTAGAAAAAAATAAGAGACCACTGCAAAATTATCACTTTCTCTGATTTGACCATTTACAGGTATATGTTTGAGTGAAATGAACACTTTTGTTTTATTCTGTAAACTACCGAAAACATTTCTCCCAAATTCCAAATAAAAATATTGTTATTTAGAACATGTATCTGCAGAACACAACACATGGTGAAAATAACAAAAAGATCCAGTGTTTTTAGACTCAAAAAATACAAAGAAAGCCAGTTCATATTCATTTCTAAACAACACAATACTAATGTTTTAACTAGGGAAAATTTCAGACATCAATATTTGGTGGAATAACTGTAATTTTCAATGACAGTTTTCATGTGTCTTGGTTCTCCTCCGTTGCTGTTGGATGACTTTATGCAGCTCTTGGCAGAGAAATTCAAAAGGATCAGGAATGTTCCATGGCTTGTGTCCATCCATGTTACTCCAGAAGTTTTCAGAGTGGGTTCAGGTCTGGAGACTGGGCTGATCATGACAGGGTCTTCATCTGGTGGTCCGTCATCCACACCTTTATGGATCTAGCTGGGGCCAGGAGCATTATTGTCCTGATAGAAGAACCGGTCCTCAGAGTTTGGGAACATTGTCAGAGTAGAAGTCCAGTAGTTTATTTTTTGATTCCAATTCCTTTTGCAGCAGTAATAGCACTGTTTTTGCCTACTGTAAGAAGATGGTGATGGCCACAGTAGTGGTGTTTATACTTCTTCTTCTTAAATCAGACATGAATCAGGTGTTTATTCAGTAGAATAAGGTGTGCTTGTGTTAGAAATCAACAGACACAGGAATGGAATGGCTGTCATACATGCACACATGCTGATTTCACAGGAAAACTGCAGTGGTCTCTTAATTTTTTCCAGAGCTGTATGTCTGAAATTATGCAAAAATGTATACTATTTTGTCAAGTAACCACAAAAAGCCATCACAGCTCCTAAACCCTCCACAAACACAGAGCTCATCTGATATAATCCAACTTCCAATGCCGACCTATACATATGCCTCTTCCCCCTTTTTCTACCATTTATCACTGTTCTCAGAACCCTCCCCCAGCCCTCTTTTTTCTACCTTCTCCCCCTCTCTCTCATTACAAGGACCAGGTGACAAGGAGCTGAAGCTCACTGAGACATGCAACACTCCAAGTCTCGCTCCTCCTGAACCTGAATATCCCTCTTTTATCCCTGCATTCAACCCTGTTCATCCCTTCACTTTTACCCTATTCAGTACACCTATATTGACCCCTCACATCCCTATATCCCCATCCTTCAGAACCCGTTGTATAATAAACCACTTCACATCTATATGGAGTGGTTTTTGTTAGATTGAAAGGTATTTACAGCCCTAAGCAAGCTGCTGACTGGAGCCTACAATTACTGCAGCCAAATCAAAATCCAGATAATGCAGGTAAAGGCTTTGCTCCAGTGGAAAGAAAATAGCGGTCTGGCTGTTGTGTTTCTGCCATTAAGTTCTATAAAATCAAAATAGAATTGCAAAAGAGAGCATAAATGTGTACTGTTATTCCAAACCAGTACCTCTCAATGTTTTTGAGTTTGATAAATCATTTTTAGTTGTAAGCCTTAATGATTCACTGTAATATCGAAGACATAAGGGGAAAAATCCACAATTTCTACTGGCAGAAATCTGCTTTCTCTACATTCCTATTATCACATGATGATGTGGAAGGATGATTTGGAATAGCTGCTCTAATCTAACTCATATTTGTCTACAGGAGAGACTAGTCTTAAGTTGCGAATAATTTTACTGCACATCAGCAGCTGTATTATGAATCTACTGTGCTGTGTGCAACTAACCTAAAATTGATTAAGCTACATTGCTCATTAGAAGCTAAAAAAAAATAAATAAATGAAAGCAGTGTCCTGGTTTTGGGTAGTAAACAAGCTGGCAGGCTGGAGAGCTGACTGCACTGATCATGACTGTTCAGTGTTTTGCTGCCAGCTGTTGCAGAATGACAACAATATATTAAAATTTGTTTATCCAAAACAGTGCCCATTTGCCTATTGGTTAAAGTCTATGTAAGTCACTGTTTCAGGAACAGAGCTAAAAATAGCTCCAAAATAGCTAAAGGCTTGTTTGTGTAAAAAAAAAAAAAAAAAAGGAAAAAAAAATCAGTGAGGTCTTGCATCGTGTCTCACCACAGTAGGTTTACATCAAAGCCAGAACCTGTTTGGATGCGGACGGCCAGCCGGTCATGTGGGGGAGATGGCAAGGTCGTCTGGGTTATAGAGTGAATCCGGTGGAGATGCAGCAGTTTGCGGCTCGGTGCTGTTTGTTTGTTGTCAGCCGGGTCCATCTGGCGGGCAACAGAAGGATTGCTCATGTGGAGAACGGTAATAGTACATTTTCTCGCTCTGACTCTCACCTTCATCTGTTATGCTCCATTTACCCCTTGAGCCATCTAATGACACACTTTCCCCTGTCGTGTTCCGTCCGAAGAAACGACATGTTATGGATCCAAGAGTACTCTAACAGACCTATATGAAAAAAACTGACAACAACTGAAACGTTTGACAAACTTTTCTATCAGTTTCAGCGTCAAAGAACACAAAACAACGCTTTTTTTTGGCTAAAACACTAAGCTAGGCTATATCACTTTTAAGCTAGCAGTTTGTACTTATGGGAAAAAATATTAACGTTAAATACATCATATACGTATTAATTTGTTTATTTACCACTGTGTGTACATCAGTCAGCGTGTACCACCACCGTGTATGACCGACACTGCCCACCCGCGGTGCTCATGTCTCACCGGCGTCTGTGGAACTCAAGCCCCCGGCCGTTCACCGAAGAATAGCGGTCGTTAAATATTCATCCTCCGTTCCCGGTGGCACACTTTTCATCCCTCCTGACCGACCCCTGCTGCTCTGAGTCCTGGCAGAGGAGCAGCGGGGACACGGAGCTGAGTGAGTGATTAAAATTTAGACACGGTTTTATTTAGTGTGTTTATTTATCTTATTTTATTTTTCTTATTTATTTATTTTTTTACCTAAAAGACGATGGGGAAACGTGACTACGGAGCTCCAGTGACGTGAACATGTGGAGGGTCTGGTTGTGCAGCTGGAGCAGAGGTAGGCTTTGTGCATCCACTGCTTCCTCCACACATACTCTGCACAGGATCGAGATGAGACTGTTTGCTACACACACTATTATTTCTCTCCTACAAGATAAAGCTTCTCCCTGGAGTGTGTCTACTCTGTTTCTGCAATTCCACTGTCTCCCCTTACCTCTGTTTATAAATGACTGCGTTAGGCTATGTAAAACGATGCCAAATGAGTTATTTTTCTGGTCAAACTAAGCACCTGCGGCAGAGTTGTAAACTTACCTGACCAGCTTTGAGCTATTAAGTGCTGCAGGTGTAATACTGGTCCACTAGATAGCAGCAGATTACTGTGTGTGTGCGTGCGTGTATGTGTTTGTGTGTATATTAAGTGACAAAGATGGTCTACTGCTTCCCCTCAGGACTTGAATGCTTTTGATGAGCCTCATCAAGTCCACCTCGATCATAAGTCTGCTTTTCTCTCCTGGGCATGTATCCCAGTTTCTCTATGTTGTCTCTTCTCTACAAATTCTATCAAAAGATGGAAGACCACCTGCCAGCAGCGATTGCTTTGGGAAGGAAACAGACTGGCTGCAAGTCAGAGCTTTTTCACATTTGATGGGGTCTATTCATTCGGCTTCAAAGGCGGATGTGTGGTTAGAGACAAACCGTGGGAAATCCAGGGAAAAATTACTCTTTCATCATGCTCTTGGCCTATCTAACACACATGTGCTCCCACTCACTCATGTAACACTCAAAGACAAATTCACACGACTGTGCGCTCAACTCTGCACATTTTCTATCTTCATGTGCTCTTTGCTGGTTAGTAATGATCAGATAGACTTACACACCAAGACCAAAAGATCAGGATCTGGCAACTTAACACCTATACCCTGTAACAGGACAGATCTGGCAATCCGACCCCTTCCTTCGGCAAGAGAAATAATTTGGTTGATGGCACTAATAATCACAGCCCTGTTACTGATCCTTCACTGCTGTGTGTGCGTGTGTGTTTGCAAGAGTCATTCCTCTATTATTGATACCTTGAGGGAAGACGTCATGTATCTAACAAGTGGGTGTTTCTCCTTCCTCTGCTTCTTCTCCTGCTGTTACGTATGTGAAAGTAGGTTGGTGGTGACTGCTAGCTCTGCTCTGATGCTGTTTAAATATAACATTTCTTGGAATGATGTGTCACTGCTCTTTGCTCATACACATATGCAGCATTCACCTGCTAGTATATGTTACACTTGGAAAAAGGTGCTGTAGATTCAGGTTAGATTGTCTAAAAGTGTGTCAGTGTTGACTTCTCCCATGCAAAAGTTTGCATGTAACCCATTGATGATACAGAAATGATCATGAATTGTTTTGTATTTGATGGCATCTTACAGCCAATCAGGCTTATCTTTTGCATCCCATGTCATCTGTCTGTCTGTCTCTCTCTGTTTCTCGACCTTTTGTATTATTTATGCCCCGCCCCCTCAGCAGCCCAGAGCTCTCAAGTTTCACCTGTAGAGCCAGATGACAAATTAAGACTCCTTCTACGACCCGCCGCGAGGAACTCCTCAAACGCACATACACATTTATACCCACATGCAAACACACACACAATCAGGCAGCCCATCTGCCCTTCTTTCTGTCTTTCTACCTGACACACACTTGCTCACACGCGCACGCATACTCCAGCACACACACTCTGAGGAGGGCCGTGTGAACAGAGCACTGTGTTGAGTGAAGGAATGTGTTGTAGTGAGCGTCACTGGATGGAGTAGGTCCGAAGAAGAAGCTGAATGAGACCTCAAGACTTTGTCCAGGGGTTGTTTGCAATTTGTCACCACTTTAGAGGAAACCTAAAGCAAGGATATAACAAACTAGAAGACTGCAGAAACCATCTGAATCACCTCCGCCTCACATCCTTTTTGAAGATGACAGAAAACTGTCTCGATGATTGAACGTGGTGACGCTGCCAGGAGAGTTTATTTTTAACCACAACTCCACAGGTGAAAAACTGGACCACAGAAGGAAGTATAAGCTTGGGTTTGGGTAATGCTTGCAGATTTTGTGTGGTTGCTTTTGCAGTGTTTACAGCTACTTTCACAGAACATTAATGCCACAGGGATCTTGCTGTTGGGAACATTAATAAAGGCAACAACTGTTTCTGTAATAGTTCACATTAAGGTTAAGCTTTACAAATATAGTGGATGATATACATACAAGGGCAGAATTAGGAATTAGATTTGTTCCTACTTTTGAACTTGTTGACCCTTAAACCTTACTGTGTAGTTGAGCATCTCTTGGTAACAGTAGGTGGATTCTGCAGAAGGGGTTTTGTAAAGGTCACATTTGGTATTTTTAAGGAAACAGACATCTTTGTGTTATGATTAAAAGTCTGAAGAATAGGGGCAAGGAATCTTGAACAGTAGCAATAAAAGAATAGGAGTTTCATATTTCAAAACGGAAATCTGTGTAATGTGAGATTTCATGAGGTTCACAATCAAATGTTTTCTCCTCAAAAAAATGATTCTGCCTCATCATCTTCATCATTTTATCTTTGAATTCTCTTTTTGACCAATTCCCTATTTTTTTAAAGTCTTTTTTTTTTACTTATTTAAAAACTACTCTTGCACAGCTCTCATCGGGAGCATTTTTATCTATTGCATCATGAGGCCAGATATTGCTGCAGCAGTGAAATCCAGTTTTGGCAGCCAGTTTTAATGAATCAAGTACTGATAACTGATAATGGAAAAAACTGAAGTAATGGAGTCAAAAACAAAGGGCCCTTTCTTTCTGCAATGGCAGGTTACTGGTTTGCTTTGATATAGTTGATGTCAGTGCTAAAACAGATGCAGCATGTTAGACTATACATCTCTATCAGATCTCTTACTGGTATTAAATGTTCAACTGTGAGACAAGAGCCTGAAGTCGAAAGGTAGTGAAACATTGTATTTAAGTAAAGGTTACATGACAGTCTGTGGAGGATGACCTTGTTAATTCAGCTACCCAAGCTGAGTAAATGTGTTTTAGTATTGTTACATGAGTGGGGACGTGGCATCAACATCAGAGCCAAAATATAGGGTGGGTGAAAAGTAACTAGGCATTAGAAACTGCTTATAGAATTTTTAGTATAACTGAAGTCATGATGAAAGCATTTTTTAAACAGGCAACACTAATGGGGATTTCATATTTTCTTATTTCTTATTTTCTGATTGTCTTATCCCAGATGACATCCTTCAGAAGGTTGTTCATTCCATCCCTTTCCGTTTGAGGAAACTGGTTGATGCAACCGATGCTTACGTTAAAATATGAAGATTTACTTTGATTTTCCCATGTAATGAAGAACACGTATCATTCATTTCAATGAATTTGTAATAGGAATATGGATTTTATTACCAATGTTTGCTCTCTAGTTACTTTTCACCCACCATGCACACCTGCTGGAATTGTTATTATTTTTTTTATTAATTTTTCCTTTGGGCCTGAAAATTATACTGACATCACCAATGCATTTCTTCACAGTAGCCTTCATGGGGACCAGATTTGGGCAGTACAGAACTACTTTGGCCAGGTGGACCTGTCCTCGTGCTGAACCCACATATAATACAAGCACTGAGTCAATCACGCATATCTAAAACGACAAATCTTCTTCCTTTGGAAGGTCAGACTCTTGATATTTCGTATTATGTGATACTATCCTGATACTTTGATGTGGAACTAAAAGTGGTTTCTCTCCATGTAAATGTATTAACATTTAATATTTTTGTATTCATGTCTTTGAAGGTTTATAACAGTATATCCTGTGAGAGGGCATGGTGTGATACTAGCCACTTGTCAAAATGCCTTTCAAGAAAGACCCCAAGAAAGATGCCAAGAAAGGTGGAAAGCCTGAACCAGAGAAAAAGAAAGAGGAGGAAAAGAAAGGAAAGGATGACAAAAAAGGTGGAAAAGATGACAAGAAGTCCATCAAGGATGATAAGAAAAGTGCCAAGGATGACAAGAAAGGAGGGAAAAAAGGAAAGGAGGAACCACCCAAGGGAAAAGATGATGGAAAGAAAGGAAAAGGAAAGGGGAAGAAGGATGAGTCTGAGGAGGAGGAAGAGCTCCTGAGTGATGAGGAAGAGGATGAAGATGTTAGTGATGAAGATGAAGATGAGGATTCAGAGGATGACAGGAGAGGAAAGGGACGGGGGGGCAAAGGGGCTAAAGGAAAGAAAGGAGGTAGGTCTAAACGAGATGAAGACTCAGAGGAAGAGTCAGATGAAGAAGATGAAGAAGATGAAGATGATGAAGATTCAGATGAACGCAGCAAATCCAAAAAGAAATCTAAAAGTAAAGGAGGGAAGTCTGGTACTGACAAGAAGAAGAAAAAGAAAAAGGAGGAGGGTCCTAAAGTTCCAATCAAGGAAATTCCAAAGAAAGGTCTGAAGAACATGTCCAGAATGTTCATGAAGTTTTCTGGCTTCAAGAGGCGCAGGAACAGTAGAAAGAAGCTAAAAAGTACTTCACGATTATTTCTTGGACTGGGAAAGAGAAAAAACCGCCTTGCTAAGAAGAAGCGTCGCAAATCCATGCTGAAGATTCGTTCTCGTTTCTTGATGAGATTTAATGCCAGCAAAAAAAAGAAAAAAGAGAAGGAAGCCAAAGCGAAGGAGGCAGAAAATGGTGGGAAAAAGCCAACTTACATGCTGGTTCGTTTGGGAGGTGGAAAAAACACAGACGGGAACACAGGGGGCTTCTTTAAAGGATTATTTGATAAAAAGGATGGTAAAAACCCACCAAATGGTTTTAGGGACAGAAGTGTGTTACTTGGAAGGGTTGCAGCAGCAACAAACTGGCTGACCCAACGTTTTCTGTCAAATAAAATGGGTAATGGACATAACGGGTGGGGAGGGCGGAGAGGATACAGCCGACGAGAATATGTGCATGGTTACCATAATGATGGTTATGACCAAGGCGGGGACATGTATGGCTATGACCAGCATTATTCGAACCACCAGAAAGGTTATGGAGGCTATGATGATGAGTATGGTGGTTATGGACAGGAAGCAGCGGCTGGATATGAAAGTCAGGGTCAGTATGGTTACTATGACAATGGAACAGGGGGAGCAGACTATCAAGACCTCGGATACTATGAGGAAGAAGGGATGTACGATCCAAATGCAGAATATTATGAAGGTGGTCAATATGATGACGGTATGGGGGACTATTACAACCCTTATTCCACTTCCCAAGAATACTATAACAATCAGGAAGCTGATTATTATGATTACCAGCAACAACAGCAAATGGCAGGATATGGCGATGAGGGTCTTGACTATTATCCACTAATGGGTGCAGACCATATGTATGCAAGTGAAGTAGATGGATACTTTGATCCTCAGACTCAGGTTTATCCAAATGATATGGGTCAAGGAGTTTACTATGGTGATGGGCAAGCTTCAATGGGTTACTATGATAGTGGACAGGCAGGATATTATCAGAACCCGTATGGACCAGCAATGGGAATGCAAGGAGGATTTCCACAAGATTATCAACTCAACTATATGGATACTGGCATGCCCCTCCAAGACTTCAGCTCCCAGCAGGTCATGGGATTGCCACCAGGAGGCCAGCAGATGTTGGGCTTTGGAGGGCAGGGGATGGACCAAGTACAGGCTATGTATGGGAATCAATTTGTAGGCCAAGGTCAATTGGATCAGTATGGGGTAGACACTGGTGGGATTCAAGGAGGTGATATGACATTCAGAGTGCCTAGACCTCAAGTTCGCCTTTTTGGGAAAGAACGTCTAGATGTACCCCTCCCACCTCCACCTACCTTGCCACCTGATCCAGAATTTGAAAACATGTCAGAAATCCAGTATGAAGACCAGATACTTCTTGCACCAGGTCAGTTTCCTGACACAATGTCATTACAGCAACAAATGCCGATGGCATCACCACAAATGATGATGCCTTTACAGCAACAAACTCTAATGCCCCCTCAGGAACAAATGATTCCCCCACAGGTATTGTCACCCCAGCCACAAATGATGCTTCCAGAACAGAGCTTCTCCCCCCAAATGATGCCTTCACAGGCTATGTCACCACAGCCACAGGTGATGTTACAAGAACAGAGTATGTTTCCCCAAATGATGCCAGCACAAGCTATGTCACCACAGCAACCAATGATGTTACCAGAACAGAGTATGTCCCCTCAAATGATGCCATCACAAATGCTACCACAGCAACCAATGATGTTACCAGAACAGAGCATGTCCCCTCAATTAATGGCATCACAACTTATGTCACCACAGCAACCAATGACATTACCAGAACAGAGTATGGCTCCCCAGATGATGCCATCACAGGGCATGCTACCACAGCAACAGATGTTCTTACCGGAACAGAGCATGTCCCCCGAAATGATGCCACCACAAATGTTACCACAGCAACCAATGATGCCCCAACAAGTTATGTCACCACATGAGCAAATCATGTCCCAGCAAGTGATGGCACCACAGCAACCAATGATGGCACCACAAATGATTTCACCACAGGTATGTTTAGCTCGCCTCTTTGCTTCTTGATTCTGAATATCCTTACAGTCTTCAATATAACAGGGCACCTCTCCGGTGGGAGTCTTGATTTTAAATATCCTCTCACTCTTCACTATCAGAGCCGCTATTGAAAACACCAATAAGCGTATTGTTCCTTATATCTACTAAACCCATTCTAGAGGGAGGGCTATGGTATCTCTTAAAAGGTTCTCATCTACTTCTTAATACAAATAAAGTGCAAAGATAATGGTGTGAGCAGCTACTTTCTAAAAAGAGTTTTAGTCTAAGTCCTTTCAGCATGCACAGAAAACTGGCATATTTATAAAAGAAAAATTTTTTTTAAGGTGAAGATGGCTCAACATGGGTCTCTGTTTTAACCTTTTAACCACCAAAGTTGCAAGCAACATAAATGAATGAAACAGACAGCTTTTTGAAATCTTGATATCAAAATTCAGTATTAAAAAATAATAAGTTGCCCTAAAGGGTTACAAATTTGGGATTCCTCCACATCACAAAATGTATATTGAAATTTTCAATAACATCCTTTAATCAGTGGGTTGGAGCTCACCTGTTCGTCATTGGAGTCCTTCATTTGGAGGCAAACCTGGTGAACGTTCCAGGAACTGTAACCATTAGTGTGCTATCCTATATCGCTTTGTTGAAATATCCAGCAAACATTTTTGCTTCTACCTTGACTGAGTTGTGTGTCACTTTGGATTTGGACTAACATGATAAAACATCCAAGGTGTGCAGTAACACAAGAAAAGATGGTATGACAACAAGATAAAGAGGAGGAAATATGGACCTCTTCAGGTGTCTTTTTTACATGGTACAAATCATTGTCAGATTCTTATATCACTCTGCAGAGTGGTTTTGTGATTCTTTGTCCTGTGAACGACCTTGAACAGCCCCTGTCACACACAACCACCCCTTCTCTCACCCCCCTCACCCAAGTCTCAACGTTTTGCCAACTTTGTAGCAGTTTTCAAAATCAAGCAGTGAGTGGAATTAGATTCAGAATAGGTGTAAATTTAGTCTCTCCTATACTAAAAAAAGAAAACAAACACAAAAAAAACACTGAGCCAGGCACACAAGACAGGATAAATTAAAACATTATTCAGAACTCATACTTCTTATGCTGGGCT
>JAPTYQ010000001.1:25345019-25359757 GCA_029814465.1 Ostorhinchus cyanosoma
AAAAAAACACTGAGCCAGGCACACAAGACAGGATAAATTAAAACATTATTCAGAACTCATACTTCTTATGCTGGGCTGGGTTTTTATGTTTGTGCTGCACTGTTAGGGGAGAGGAAACAGAGTAGGGAAACTTTAGTGTAGAAATTGCTGTTTCTCCTAATAATACAAGAGGTCTTAATACTTAATTTCTTTTATACTGTTAAATAATCTCTCAAATAATTGAATCTTGACAGAAGTTAAGTGTAAACAATGCATATTACATTAGGGCAAAAGTGGTATTTTATTTGGGGAAAAAACACTGTTGTGTTGTCTTGTACTGAAACAACTTTCTAATCAGCAATCGGTAAATGCATGGTTATAATTGTGAAATCAATTGTTTTGCTTTTTCTTTTTTAAATAACACCTTCACAATTTTTGTTGTTTTTCCAGCAGCAAATGATGGCAGAACAAATGATGATGGGTCAGCAGCAGGCATATGGCCCTCCATCAATCCCTACACCAACTGCAATGATTATTAAGCAAGCAGGTATGTCCCCCCTTCCTGGCCGGCGCCTGCAGCCTTCTCCAACTCCATCCCGTCGCTCTGTAATGATGCCTTCACCAATGATGCATCGCCATCCTGGTGTCATGCCTTCTCCAGTAGCTTCCCCAATGCTACTACCTAGACGAACGCCTTCTCCACAACCTATGCGAAGTGGCTTTGTTAATGTCCAAAGAGCGCCCTCTGTTATGTCAAGACGGATGTCACCTCCTCCCTCCCCCATGGGTTCCCCACTGGCCCATCGTAGAATGCAGCCTCACAGACCCTCATCTCCCCTGGCTCGAGCTCGGCCACCCTCACCCTCTCACTCAATGATGCGGCGTAGTCCTCCACCTTCACCAAGAACCTCTATGATGCGGCGTAGTCCTCCTCCTTCACCAAGAACCTCTATGAGGAGGCGTTCTCCACCCACCTCACCACGTGCCTCCATTAGGAGACGAAGTCCCCCTCCTTCCAAATCACCCGCTCCTGCTCCTGCTCGCAGTCCATTTGGAACGCGGAAGCCACAGGCACCTGCCTCCCGTCCACATTCCCCAGGGCGTGCATCTCCTGCTCGAGCTCCCTCTCCCTCCTTTTCTCGTCGCAGTGTATCCCCTGCAGCCCCCCGGCCCGCACCATCACCATCGTCGCCCGCCCTCTCCCGTCGCTCCACTCGTTTGCTCAGGGAACCTACCCCTTTGGCCAGGCCTAGGATGGGCGGAAATGTTCCCTTAGGTACAGTGAGGCCATCTCCTATGGGTCTCCGTGGGCGCCCAGTACCCCCACCAACCCAGAATGTCCGTCCATTCCGTGCCTCCTCTATACGGAGCAGTAGGTCCTCAGTTCTTACAATAGACTCCTCCCTACACTCTTCACCTTTCCACTCCCCTCACATGGTACATCGTGCCCCTTTGGGGAGGAGGGAATCTGGCCGTTTTCCTCCCCGCCCTGTGGCTCGAGGACGCCCTCTGATGGCTCAGCAGTCTTTACGAAGGATGCCTCCTGCCTCTCCTCAGCCATCACTGAAACACATGCCACACCCTGCATCTTCACGTATGTCTCCTCGACTTTCACGTCAATCATCACCACTTCCACCTCGAGCAGCTCCTCCACACACTTACACACCAGACATGTATATGTCTAGCCCTTATGCTGATCCTTACATTGATCAGTCACAGCAGTTTGTTGCTCCCCCTTCTCCGATGCTCTCTAGGGCTCAACAGAATCAAGCTATTAGAGGTACATCGTACGCCTCTCCTTTGCAAAGACCAATGTCACCCTATGAGCAGCCTATGCCCCCTTCTTCTCCGATGCTGTCTGGAGCTTTACGGAATCAAGCTCTTCAAGATGCATCATATGTATCTCCTTTGCAAAGACCAGTGTCACCTTACGAGCAGCCAATGCCCCCTTCTTCTCCAATGCTGTCTGGGGCTCTACAAAATCAAGCTGTTCGAGGTGCATCCTACGCTTCTCCTTTGCAAAGACCAATGTCACCTTACGAGCAACCTATGCCTCCTTCCTCTCCGATGCTGTCTGGGGCTCTACAAAATCAAGCTGTTCGAGGTGCATCCTACGCTTCTCCTTTGCAAAGACCAATGTCACCTTACGAGCAACCAATGCCCCCTTCCTCTCCAATGCTGTCTGGGGCTTTACAGAATCAAGCTCTTCGAGATGCATCTTTTGTCTCTCCTTTGCAAAGGCCAGCATCCCCCTATGAGCAGCCTATGCCCCCTTCTTCCCCAATGTTGTCTGGAGCTCTTCAAAACCAGGCATTAAGAGATGCGTCCTTTGTGTCTCCACTTCAAAGGCCTGTGTCACCATATACCCCATCTGTACCTTCATCTCCAATGCTCTCTGGGGCCATAAGACAAGGTCAGGCATTAAGAGGTGTGAGTTCTTATCAGCTTCCACAGCTTCAGTCACCATATGGTCCAACTGTTGTGACACCATATGATTATATCTCTGAACCTGCCCCATCACCTTTACTCCATGATGCCTTGCAGCACCGAACTGGTTTGCAGGGTGTCTCTTCTTTACAATCCCCAATCATGCAGCAGCGTAACCCTTATGCTCCAGCTGGGCCTCAGCTCCACAGTGCATTACAACAGAACCCAAACCTGCGGCAAGCATCATTTCAGTCATCAATGCAATTTAGGTCCCCATACGCTCCGTCTTCACCAAGGTTAGGGGCTGCTCTGCAAAACCCACAGCTGATGCAGGCGTCATACCGGCTGCCAGACGGAGCCTTGATGTCTCCATATGCAGATCCACACACCTCCCCAAGGCTTGGTGCCGCATTGCAAAATCAGCAAATTCGTGGGGCCACATACACTTTGCCTGATGGATCAGTTATCAGAGTAAGTCTTATATAAGATTTATGCTTGTTAACAATAATGTCAAGAGAAAAAATATAGCTGATGTTCAATAAATGTTCATTCCAATTTCAATGTCCTAGATAGCACTTGGACACTAGAACTGCATTATATTCCTGCATGATATGGTAATATGTGAATATGTTATGCACAATTAAAAAGTACAGGGGCTGACTCTTGTTCTGCATCAGATATATATATATATATACATATTGCACAATTTCTAACTGATTTCTTCAGTCAGGAGCAGAAATCAACCTTCAAACTCAAAAGACATTATCATTTGTCTGTCATTGTGATAATTGTTGATACTCACTAAAACATTTTTAGCATGTTATACACTACAGATTGTGCAAAAATCTTGCTATTTTATATTATTTAAAATATTGCCAAAAGTGTGTGTGTGTGTGTGTGTGTGTGTGTGTGTGTGTGTGTATGTGTGTGTGCGTGTGTGTGTATGTGTGTGTGTGTGTGTGTATGTGTGTGTGTGCGTGTGTGTGTCTGTGTGTGTGTGTGTGTGTGTGTGTGTGTGTGTGTGTGTGTGTGTGTGAACAAACATAACACAGCATAACACAATAGGCTATACTGGATACATGTGCTGAGGTTTTATGTTTTAGTCAAGTACTACAGTTAATGAAAACCATCAATTATGCTTATGAGGAGAAAATAATTTATTTGATATTTAATGACTCAGTGGTTCTAAAGGTTCCAATACAAATTGGTGTATGTGCTGATTAACTTTTATCCAATTAACTGTCTCATTCACGCAAAGGTAAACAAAATGTTTACATACTATATACTTTCTGTTCTCCGAAGTCATAACTGTCCTTCCTAAACTCTCCTCACAGGACCCTCGGAAGCCCGTGTCTCCTAACCTTTCCAGAGCACTTCAGAACCAGGATCTCAGGGGTGCTTCATACACTCTCCCTGATGGCACCATTATAGACCCCAGAAGCCAAGTAACCTGTTACTCTGTCAAAATTAAACTCTAGTTATTTATTTATCTCTAAGTTGAAGTTGGTATTAACACTGTGATTTTTTTCTTCTGTCTCGGTTTATGTAGCAATCCATGTCCCCAAACCTTGCTAAGGCACTGACCAACCCAGCTCTACGGGAAGCTTCCTACTCCCTTCCAGATGGCACCATAGTCATTGACCCCAGGAAACCAAAGTCCCCAAACCTTACAGCAGCTCTCTCGAACCCTTATCTAAAAAGTGCATCTTACACGCTGCCTGATGGAACTATCATCATTGATCCTCGAAAACCAGTCTCTCCAAACTTAGCTGCTGCCCTTCAGAATCCAGCTATGAGGAATGCAAAGCTTGATGCACCAGACTGGGTCAATGACCCAAATGCCCCTATTTCACCAAACTTGGCCAAGGTTAGCTATGGATATATCTATCTGTTTTCCCTCGCTCTCACATTACCTGTCTGCCATGTGTTGATCTGTTTCAGATCTATATCAGAATTTGTTAAAAATTACAGTTTTGGGTTAAAAAATATTTACACATACTTACGCACAGCCAGCAGCCTTCTCATTTTAAGTATGTAAATGTTGCTATACTTAATTTGACATTTTAATGAGATAGAATACATATTTGAACATATTTTAAATTGACAAACAAGATATGTATGTGGTGCAGATAAAGATTATATCATATATAATCTCATATATTGTATATTTATATGAACTAAAGTCACCTGTGATACATAGGCTCTCCAAAACCCAGCCTTGAAAGGAGCTACATACACACTCCCAGATGGAACTGTTATAGTGGATCCAAGAAAACCAAAGAGCCCGACCTTGACAGCCGCCCTGCAGAACCCCTACCTAAAGGATGCGTCTTACACTCTGCCTGATGGAACCATCATCATTGACCCTCGGAAACCAGTTGGGCCTGACCTGTCTAAAGTACGTACCTGTTATGCACATATATTTCTTTTTAATATGTAGATACAATGTAGTACCTATTTTTTTTTGTTGCCATTTACTATCTTGTGGCTCTTGGCATTTTAAGTATAACTCCTGAGGAAGTTTTGCACTGTGTTTTATAGACTGTATTAGCAAAGTGAATGTAGCCACTGTGATGTCACGCATGTGCTTGAGGACAGCTGTTTGAAGTATGCACTCTAGTGTGGAACTACCAAATATATAATGTTTGAAAACAGTAAATGTATGGAGGAAGACATGATGTTATGTCAACCAGTCCAATCCAAATTAATGTTAAAATTAACCAATATAACTAGGCTATGCTTAGAGGTTAGATATTCTAAGTACAGGTAAACTTAGAAAAAATTTGCATTAAAAAATTCTCAGTCATTGTTCTCAGTTTCAATTTCTTAGTCTTGTAAATGCAATTTTAAGCATAAATGCAGTACAACTGTTAGTCAGGATGAACCAAGATGAACCTGTTAATCAAAGCCAAACAACGAGACCAGAATGACACACTGAAAAAAAGAAGTGATTGGGTTAGGATTTCTAGGAAGACATTGCCCCTTTTTATAAAAGTTTCTGTCAAAATTATTTAGTTGTATTAGTTGTAGTAATATTATTTCTTTGAATGAGTAAATTTAATGTCTGGGGTTTCACTTATGCCACCTGTAGGCTCTTATGAATGAGGGCCTTCGTGGCGCATCATACCGGCTTCCTGATGGTACCCTAGTTATCCCTGGTCAGAAGCCCAACCTTTCATCTGCTCTGCGGCTGAACAAGGGACTGAGAAGTACAGATCTCTATCAGTTGTCGGACAAATCAGTACTCTCAGGTGTTCCCAAACCTACTCCTCCCAACCTTTCCAAAGTACTGATGAATGATGAGTTCCGTAATGTCCACTTAAGGTAGGAAGCCGCTCTGTATTATTTTAGACAAGGAGGGAGACCATGTTGCACCTTCTTCACTGAAACACATTTCTTTCTCCACAGGCTGCCAGATGGCTCGCTTCTCACTCGCCGGTTCCACAACCCAAGTTTGTCTGATGCCATTCAAAACCAGCAGCTTCGCTATGCCTCATACAGAGTGCCAACAGGACTGCAAGGTGAGGATAACCGTTATGCTGTTGTCCCTCCCTATGGCCCACGCTCAGGCCACTGGGCCAGGGGCGCTCGAGGCGGAGGGGAAGGGGGGGAAGATGTTTGGGCAGCTGAGAGAGTTTTGCCACATGGAACAGTCCAGAATCTGTCAAAGTGGTCCATGTACCGGGAGGATGGTATATTGGATGGATATTCACCGATGCTGAGAACAGACGGGCAGCCTCAGGACCCAGACTGGACCCCCGACAGAGAAAGGGTACCTGGACAGAACTTTTATGATAAGGTATGAAAAAGAGCTCATTTGCTACAATTATTGCAAAACGACAGAAGAATGTGCTTCTTAGAAGCAATCATGTATACAGTGCATAAATTAAATGGGATTTTCTGTATATATCTGTTGCATGTAAACAGTATTAATGGAATTTCTTTATTTGAGACGAGTAGGGATGTGCTGATCCGTTAGTCAGTGTTATGTGTCATCAATATGTCTGCCACCAATTCGTAAATAAGATGACATTCAGTGATGGCAGTGGTCAGTGTTTATCTGTTAGTGTTTAAGATTCTTGTATAATTGCAGCTGAGCTACTGTATCTGACTGCAGCCACAGTCCATTTAGTTCTTTTTCGGCTGGGCTAAGTCCATTTCAGTATGCTTTCAAATACTTCTCCATATGTTTTGCCTGAAGCCTCCCTTGCTGGTGTTGTGTGTGCTTGATGGTAAGAACATGTGGATATAATTTAATTGAAAGCTATTAGTTAATGTAATGTTAACTTTGAGTTTTAACTTCGAGCAATTAAGCCGCTAGCAAGTAGTGACAAAACACTAAGAAAAAAGTACAAACAAATGACGAGTCTGTATCAACTTTTGACGAAATTCTTATTTTAACCATCTGTATAAGCCTTGATTTTCAGAATTTGTGCATCCCTAGTGACGACATCAGATTTAACCCAGGGATAAGGAATTGAGAGCCAATTCCAAGTGATAGTTCCATAATATCAAGTGAATTGTAATCATACCTTTGAATTTATAAGTTAATTTTATTGGTGAGGGTGTCATATCAAGAACTGATTGTATACCAAATGATGGCTGCTGTCAGTTTTAAAAATATTGAAACTGCTAAAAAAAAAAGACTGGATTAGCTATAATCAAGGGTACAGAGTGTGTAAAATACTTATCTCAGTTGGATTTTTTGTAAGAGTAATTTCAAAGGAGTTTAGTGATAATGTATTCCTAAATCACACTGGTTAGACTGTAGTTTACATGTAAACACGTTAATACAATGCTTGTTGTTTTGAGCTGGAATATTCCAATTCTACACAGACACTTTTGATTACTACAAACATAGATAATGAATATTTGCATGTTATGTGTTTTTCATCCAAAAGTAGCTGTAGATAGATATAAACTGGGTTATGCAATCAGTTTAGCTTGTTTTTCTAGCAGCTGTGCATTGCAAAGCAATGGGATGAGACTTATTTCACTTTACAATTTGAAACTTGTTACAAAAAAGACCACAGCATGTGGCAGCATTTCAGATTTCAAGATTTTTCACACAGAAAAGTTATCCAAAATCAATAAGTAAATCTGTAAAGAATCAGACTGTTGAGCAGAATAGAAGTATCCATATGACTTGCTATTTATCATGATATATGTTTTTTTGTACCTTTGTCTATGTTCAGGTCTACTGTATTCTAAGCATGCCCACGGCAAGCCACAGGGTGAAACGCTGGGCAGATGGGATGGAGGACATGACACAGCTGGCGTAAGCATAATCCACTTTTCACAAATAACCAAAGAGCAAACACACAGGGTTGTAAGAGTATGAGACTTTCACTATAAAGTCTTTATTAATAGTTCATTAGTAGTGTAATATTTTTCTTGTTTTGGTTGGTTGAGCAACTGATTTTTAAAATACATTTTCAAATATATAGGAATTATATGTGAAAAATCAATAAAAAGTAAGAGCGGGTGTACATTTCTCATTTGAGTAGAAGAAATTAGAAGGGGAAATGAGCAGGATATTTAAAAATGAAATCTCACTGTGGAATTGAATTAATCTAATTGTGCTTCAATTTAAACAACATAAATGGGTGAGAAAAGTTCATACATATGAGATTCATATTTGTATTTTTAAATACCTTAAATAAACAAATGTATTTTTTTCATATATACCACAATATACTTTGAAATTGCACGCAACTACAACCCTGCAAACACATGTAAAACAATAGGAAGCATTTTTTGGTGTAACAGCTCATATCTAATCATTTTCCTTAACATTGGTTACCTTTTATCTAGGAGATCATTCTTGAAAATCAACATGTTTTTAATAATGTACCTCAGTTCTTCTTATTAATGATCATCATACACTGAATTTTACACATTTCCACAGAGAAAGCATATGAAAGTAATTAAAAAGCAATTAATATTGATGTCAACATTATTTTGAGATTTTGAAAGTGTGTACATCATATGTACTCAGGGCATTGTGTGAGTTTACTTTAATTTCCCGTGTGTTTAATTCCAGTGAGCTGAATGAGAACATAGTTCTAATGAACCTGAAGAAGCGCTATGACCAAGAGCTCATATACGTACGTGGAATTCCTCATATGCAGATTCAGTAACTCATATCACCAAATTTCACACACACAGCAGGCTGTATACATTAATTCACTCGTCTTTTCCCCACAGACCTTCATCGGCAGCATCCTTGTGTCTGTGAACCCCTACAAGTTGCTCAACATTTACGGCACAGACATGGTGCTGCAGTATGATGGCCGTGGCCTGAGTGACAACCCTCCGTAAGACCTTGGTGTTATGTGCATATTTGTGTTCATTCATGTGCGTGTATAGACA
Source organism: Ostorhinchus cyanosoma (assembly GCA_029814465.1). NCBI lineage: Eukaryota > Metazoa > Chordata > Actinopteri > Kurtiformes > Apogonidae > Ostorhinchus > Ostorhinchus cyanosoma. Next base: position 25,353,798 of record JAPTYQ010000001.1, read on the forward strand.
CAGGCAAACAGTACTTAATTACCTCTTTTATCTGGAAAATCTTAACTTCTATGAAGATTTTGAGTATTTTTTCCAATGTGAAACTGTATGTTTTAGGGACACATTGACTATTCTGAAACATGTCTATATAATTAGAATAACACATTTAGAGGACTTTGTATCTATGGCATTCTTAGATCTGTTACATTTTTAATAGTATAAAATATAGAAACATAATTCCAACTTCTATCTGAAACATTTGAATGTGTGTCACTGAATGTGATTGTACTGTTATACATGTGTCTACATGTGTTGTGCGCTGCACTCTGAGATATAGTATGATGGTAAATAGAGGTGCAAATGCCAGCACTCTCAGGTGTTAGTGAGAAGCTCCTATTACACTGCTGTTGGTTGGTTGCCAGGGGAGAGTTTGGTTATGGATTTCACTACCACTTTACATGCAGATACACAAACACAAACACACACTCAACACATGTACTTAGATTTAATGAAAGCTTGCAGATGCATTTTATATCAAGTTAATGTGTTTTTCCTTTTATTACAGGCATCTTTTTGCCATTGCTAATTTATCATATACCACCATGATGGATGCCAAAAAGGACCAGTGTATTGTAATCAGGTATGAAATTACACTGTTTCTGGCAGTTTTTTTCTTACACTCCTGGTTAATGAGTGCATCCTCCTCATGAATAAATAACAGGAGCTGTAAACAAGTCAAAGTAAAACTGGAGTAAGCGATTCTAATCCAGTGCACTTTTAGTCAGATTCAGCAAATATCTTGTCATGTTTTGCTTAGTGCTTGCATATGGGGAAAAAAATGAAGTAGTTTAATCCATTTAACACTATCCCAGTCAATCAGCACTTGGCCATGAAAACATTTTTGGCTTGTTACAATCATAGAATGTTCATATATAAAATGTGGGCATAGCAAATTTGACATCACTCTTTGCTTTGTGGAAGTTTGGTGTTTTGACTGTTGTCTTGTTTTTTTGGATCTATAAGTGTGTATATTAGTTGAAGAGGGTAGAGCTGATGAAGGGTGGGGATGATCCTTGCTAAGTTAATGCTACTATTACTTTACCATAAACACCAACTGTGCTGCTGTTTGTCCATTGTGTTTGATAACTATAAGATATCATTTGCGTTACATAAACACACTAATTACTGCTGTCGCGTCTGTTTAGCAGGTTAACTGATAGACATATAATCCAATGCAATTTAATGCCAAAATCAGCTAATATAGCTAAGTTATGCTAGCATGTTGAATATTATATTTAAACAGCAATTCTCAAAGTCAAACCCCACATGACGTGGCAGATATGAAAGGCATTCACCTGTTACTCAGAATGGACAGACTCTTAATTATGCATAATCTTCAGCCTTAATGTTTTTTTAATAGGGAATTTATAAACAAATCCAGTCCCTGTACAGTTGTTATGAAGGCAGATGCCTGTGGAGATTGGCTTACTTTTGGAGCCAGCCTCAAATAGTTCATTCAAGGAAATGAGGTTGCCATTAGGTTACAACAGGAACAGGACAGGTGGTACTGATAAGATTAATCAGGGATCTGTTCTATTTAAGTGTCCCAGAAAGCTGGTCAAAAGAGCAACAACAAGGTTCCCCAAATTGGTACATCTACATGAAGTTCAGCCATTCTTATTTTATGTCAGTTTCACCTGCACATATCTTTGCATTGTCAGAAGGTAACTGGTATTAGAGTTTCTTCAAAATGCTTCACCTCTCATCCAAAGAGTCTCCACTTCTATCAGACTGGTTAGGAGACCCAGTTTCACCTCTTGCGTGAACATTCACCTCTTCAGTGTAATTGTGGCCAAATGTAAGCTCCTGGTACTGACAGTCATTAGACTCACATGGGTCAAGGTGTGTCAACACCCAGCCACACCTTGGCCTGCCAAACAGAGCAGAAGAAGCCTTTTGGATGAGAAGTGAAACGTCTTCAAGGAATCCTGTCAAGTCCATTTGCTTTCTTCAGTAACCAAGAATCTTCATAGATACTATGTTTTCATACATACTAGTATGTTTTGTCAGAGTGACTGCGGAGAAATGGGTATATTCTCATAACATGTAGTTAGAAAGAGCGCAGATGAATTTAGGAATGGTGCTTTGAAAAGTGCACTGAAATGATTGGTGTTTCTTTGGTACCTACCATACCTTCAATATGAAGAACTGCATGTTTTACCTTGGATTTTTACCCCATCTCCCGAAGGGGAGGCAAGGGGCATTGTTTGTTTTGGTTCAATTTTTTTGTTTGTTTGTTTGTTAACACTCTAGCAGTAAAACTACTGGTTAAATTCATACCAAATTGGGTTTATAGATTGCCAGTGACCCAGAGTAGATCTCATTACAAAATTCATATTTTTTATGAATTTTAGACATCTTTTTTTTCCTTCCCATTTAAAATGGGCGACATTTCAAATGTCTATAAAAACATCAAATTTGTTTCAATTTGCTTCCAACATGGCACATATATAGTGGCAATTAATATGCTGACATCAGCACACACATCGACATGATGACATCAGCTGGATCGATGCCAAAATAAGCTACAGTACATGTGAGGGGCGGGATTTGTTGTACTTTACACCACTTGTTATTTATATATTGATTTATTGTCATCACAGTGGAGAAAGCGGGTCAGGAAAGACTGAAGCTACAAAACTGATCCTGCGTTACTTGACAGCCATACATCACAAACGCAATGTCACACAGCAGGTGGGTGCCAGTGTCCTTAGTAAATTCCCTCAAATTATCCATATTGTGATTATTTCTTGCTAACACTATTATAACCATCTTTTCTCTTTTATTTTTGTTCTCTGCCTTCTCCCATCAGCTAGAGGTACAGTGTCTTCCCCTTTGTTTTGACACACTATGATATCTATCACTGTTGAGGGTTGCCATGGTTACATGTTTTTGTGGTGAATGATCAGATATTAGAGGCTACACCCCTGTTGGAGGCTTTCGGGAATGCCAAAACAGTGCGAAATGACAACTCTTCACGCTTTGGCAAATTCACCCAGATCTACTTGGAGGAGTAAGTACCAGTAACATTAAGCCAATTTATTGAATAAACCAAAGAGGAGATTTATGGATGTGGTGAAGGAGGATATACAGGTAGTTGGTGTAAAAGAAGAAGAAGCAGGAGACAGGGTCAGATTAATCCAGATGATTTGTTGTTGCAACCCCTAAAGGGAGCAGCCGAATAGTACTTGTTCAAATAAAGAGCTTAAAGCAAATGGTTTAGGACAAAAAATGTGAAAATCCCATTTTTTTCCAAACATGTGAAATTATGATTGATTTTTGAATGCCATTATACAAGTCTAGAATTATTGGTTACTATAACTGTATTTATTTATTTTTTTTATCATGATTATTCAGTCAGTTAAATTTCATTTATCTAGCACCAAATCATAACAAAAGTTATCTCATGGCACTTCACATTTAGAGCTGGTCTAAACCAGACTCTTAAGCCAATTTACAGAAACCCAACAGAATCCTCCAGGAGCAAATCTGGGGCAAACCCCGACTCCTGGAGGATAGACATTTGCCTTGACCAGTGGGGTTAAAAAGAGAGGGTTAAAGGGAGAGAGAGAGAGAGAGAGAGAGAGAGAGAGATTTGGAGAGAAGGAAGGAAATACGGGGAGGCACATGTCATGCACTGTAAAAAAAAAAAAAACTGTATATAAAAATTTAAAGCAACTTTCTGCAGTAAAGATTTTAAGTTTTATCAACAATGTTGCAGTTCATGGTACCAAGTTAAATTGTTCTGTTTTCCCAACAATACATAGTATGTTCTGCTAAAACTTGCTGCATAGAATTCTTTGTTGAGCCAACAAAGATTTTTGTTCCCCAAATAATAATAATGGATTACATTTATATTGTGCTGTTCTATGACTGCATGTATGCATCAGTTCTCCTATTGGTTACTCACACACGGTCGTGGCTCGGGAGGTAGAGCAGGTCCTCCAATCCCTGAAGGGTTGGTTGTTCAAATCCCGCTCTGTCCGAGTCAATCTGTTGTGTCCTTGGGCAGACACTTCACCCTTCTTGTCTCCAGTGAATGAAAGGTGTGTGCGCTTTAAATATTGCTTCATAGAAAAGCATAATATAAATCTAATCCATTATTATTTGGGGAACAAAAATCTTTGTTGGCTCAATGAAGAATTCAATGTAGCAAGTTTTAGCAGAACATACTATGTATCATTGGGACAACAGAATAATTTAACCTGAACTGCGACCTTATTGAGAAAACTTATAAGTCTTTAGTACGGTAGATTGCTTTCAAATTTTAAATTATCCCATATGGATAAATGAGTGATTAGGATGAAGGCAGGAGAGAAGCAGAACCACAGCAGCAGGTCCAGAGATGATCCAGGGAAAACCTGTGAGGACATAAAGCACAGAGACTCTAGGGAAGAAGTCAAGTCAGTAACATGTATTTGCTGGGGTGTGAATAGAGGAGGAGAGAGGAGGTCAAAGAAGAGGAAGAAATTTTATTAAGTAGATTGAGTTATGGTTGAGATATTTCAAGGAAACTGTGGTCAGTCATTTGTTTACAAAAGACTAGTCTCCTCGGAAGAAACATGAGCCCACGTAAAGCTTGGCCTTAGCTTAACTCAGGTCAACGGCATACACATGGTTATTTCCACATTGCACACACACAGTGGGCTTAGTGGAGAATATGCTAACATGTCCCAGTAACACAGTTAGATGAGTATTTGATCTTCGAGAACTGTGACAGAGAAGATTTGAGCGCATTACCCATGCATGACCTGTTACTTAACTCGGACTCGCTGTGTCTGTGTGTGTGTGTCTCCATGCTTGCGTGCGTGTCTGTATACCTATGTGTTATTTACAAGGGGTGTAATCAGCGGTGCCATAACGTCTCAGTACCTGCTGGAGAAGTCCCGCATTGTCTTTCAGGTGAAAATACACAAGCGCGCACACACATGAACTCAAACACACATTGAGCAGGTCAGGCGGAGTCTCCTTTCAACTGAGTCACCATAAGAAAGAGGAGATTCTACAGGCTTCATGAGAGGTGTAAAACAGCTCTTCATCTTCATCTTCAGTATCTTTATCTTTAGTTAACTCACTGTGGTCAGCAGTCATCCATCCTCATGTCCTTTAACCCTTATGCCTCCGTTGCTAGAGATATTTTTTCTGTGTTATTGCACATTAGATTTTTTTATAAGGGTGTGATTGTTGTATTATTATTATTATTATTATTATTATTGTTAGATTTTGCATGTTCAACCTTAGTTCCTATGACAGATATACTATAAATGTGGGGTTGTCACAATTTAACATACATGAGTTTACAGTAGAGTTGCTAAAAAAATCGCAGTAGGCCTATATGTAGTGTTTTTTTGTTTTGTTTTTAAAGGAAAATAGAAAACATATGGTTTATCTGTAACTGAAGTATAAATGAGCGGTATTCCACAAAGCAACCACTTATTTTGGGAGCTCATTCAAATTTCAGAACAGCAAACACAACACTATCACAGGGTTCCCGCAGAGTCTTAAAAAGTCTTAACAGTCTTGAATTTGCAAATCTGCATTTAATACCTTAAAAAAGTCTTTAAAAGGTATTAAATTTGATATGGTAGGTCTTAAATTATGTTGCCATAATCTTGTTGGCTGTATTGTGTTTAATGTGTCCAAGCAGCAAAGAAAGTAATGTTTGTCAACTCAGTTCCACTTATTCCAATTTATACTGAAATTAGGAACCAATTATCACTAACTTCACACCCCCTTGTGAGAAATGACTCGGACTGGTGGGAATCAAGGCATTGGAGTAAATACATTCTCCTAAAGTCTTGTAGTCACAAATTTTAGGCTGTGAAATGGGCATTAAATTCTGAGTAGTCTTAAAAAAGAAACCTGTAGGAACCCTCTATTAAATAATTAAGTGTGCAGGACTTAGTAAATAACCTTGATAA
>JAPTYQ010000001.1:25366916-25382749 GCA_029814465.1 Ostorhinchus cyanosoma
CACACACACACACACACACACACACACACTAGGTAATGGGGAACAGGTGGAAACAATCAGGGTGTGGGGAGACAATCAGACAAGGAAGGGCAAGTTGTCAGAAACAGAGGGACAAACCATTAACAAAATAAAAGTCACAGGACAAAAATCATAACTATAATCTTGTCGTGACAACACAGTTAAATATGCCGGTAGGTTGTTTCTGGTCAGCTCGGCATTTGTATTTACGCATACTTTGAATACCTAAAATATTTATAAATGCAAGTATTCACCTGGTAAATGACAGAATACTCAGGTTTTAATTCCTTGTGTTTCTCTTGTGTGGTTTCTCTCAGATTGTGTCGAGCCTCTTCATGAAGCATTCAGAGTCTCTGTCTCAGCAGAAGTCGAACGCACGTCGTAACAGCGCAGTTCGCCGTTATCAGGCCAACACAGTCAGCGCAAAGTTTCAGAGCAGCCTGCAGGAACTGATTGAGAAGATGCAAAGGTCTTAGTAGAACTCCACCCTTTATAATGTTTGCATGAATTTTGAAATATCCTCATCTCATCCTCTTCTGTGGAAATGGAGAAATGTAATACTGTGTCAGAAATTGCCCAGTTCTGCTTTTTGGATTCATTTACCATCTAATTTTAAATATTTATTAGGATCTCTTCCTTCTAAATGTAATATAAGTTAATGTTGGAAAGCTGATGCTGTAGTTGTCAGTGGAGAAATACTCTGCAAGTTCAATTATATCTGTCCAAAGTATAGAAAAACTTTAGAGAGAGTTTATGATGTGAGGAATAGGGCACGAGTCATTTCAAACAACCTAAAATTTTGTTTCTTCAGGCAAAACTGCAAAGTTTCCTTAACTTTCTTGTAAAGTGATTAAAAATAGTGTTTACTGTTGTTTGACAGATACTTTTACTTTATTTGAGCCTAATTATGTCTGCGATATATGAGAAGAAAATCACTCTGTAGATCACTTTGAAATACTTAATGTCTCCAACAGCTATAAAATTTCCTTTCCTTTAGGGGAAAATATTTCCTTCCAACAAATCATTCATCATTCATTTGCTCTGGTTTGTCTGTGGCAGGTGTAACCCTTATTTTGTGCGATGCATCAAACCAAATCATCATAAGGTATATGTGCAAGTTGGTTGATGAGCACAGGTTTGCAGTGTCAGTTTACATTTATATAATGTATAATACACAACTCCTGACTTTGTATCTCTGCATTGCATCTGTGTGTAATTTGTGTGCAGGAACCTGGTGTGTTTGACATGGATCTGGTCAGCACTCAGCTGCGGTACTGTGGTATAATGGAGACCATCTATATCAGGAAAGACGGTTATCCATTCAGATTACACTTTCAAAGCTTCCTGTCAAGGTTGGTCATATCAAACCCTCAGATGTTTCTCTCCAGTTATTAATTTGCATTTTAGAACCATCTGCAAATAAATATATGCTCATTAGAGTTCTTACATTTTTATTTTTTATGTCTATATACGCCCACCCCATAGGCCAGGGGTATATACAGTAGATGGACCAGGAATTCTGTCCATCCTTCCATCCTTCTGAGATTTTTGTTCATTCCATTTCTCAGACACTATTCACCTGATTCTTTTCAAATTTCACACACATCTTCTTTACCCCTAGGAGCAGTGCACTACCCAGTATGATGGTTGAATTTAATTCAACTTAGACAATTTGTCCAACCCATTTCTCGGCCACCATTCATCCAATTCTTTTCAAATTTCACACACATGTCCTTTACATGTGCCTTACTCTCAATTTTTGCAATTTTTTTTTTTTTTTTTAAAGATTGAAAGTTAAGACTCAAAATTGATCCCTGGGTCGGCAGAGTATCAGTGATCAGGAGGGGCAAAGTGTTGTTCCACCAGGCAGGGGTATTAGTAAGCTCTGCTAACTTTTTCACTTGTTTTGTTTTCAGTTTAGTTTTACTTAATTTTATTTGTGCATAATTTAAGGTTTAATTATTTTTGTTTAATTGTGTTATTGAAAACTATTTTATATTATTTTTATCTTAGTTTTCTATGATTAAATAATTTTTCACCACTAGTTTTTGTCTTGATTTTCAGAAACTTTAAGCCCTAATGCTCATTTGAAGTATACAGTATTAGATATTTTTCAGAGCACTTCAACATCCCCTTAAAACGTCTTTCTAGAATAGCCTTGTTTCTACTCCGCCTTCAAGTCCCATTTCCAAGCTGTCAAAACCTCCTTGCCAAGCGCTAAAAAATCTTTTTCATCCTGGCTTGAGTAGATTTCAGACATCTATTTTCTGCTGTTGAAAAGACAGATTTAACTGATCTTGTAGCATCTTTGACCGCTGACTACTGAATTAACCTGACTTACGATAAAAACAATGTCAGCCTCCAAAAGAGGCCGTCACTAAAAACTTAGGATGGCATTGAAATGCGTACTACAGCTGTCAGTTGTACTACTCTCATCTTTGTTTAGTTTGAAGTCAAATTGCAGTTTCTATGTTGTATTGTGTACACAGGTATAAAGGCCTCCTCTGCCTGAAAGTGTGTCCACCTGCAGAGGCAGAACATTGTGTCATTATGCTCCATAAGCTTGGTCCAGTGAAACCTGGTTCATATCAAGTGGGCGTCAGCAAGGTGAGTGGGTAGTGTACATATTCAGATACACAATGTACAAGTTTGATTTGATCCTTCAGCTCTAGAAAAACTAAAGAGACCAGTGCTATTATTATTTATAAGTATGTGTGATGCAGTGGTCGGACTATCAAACCTCCATGTACATGAACGGGTGCTTTAATGGTTTTTTTAATAGACACTCATACATCTTCAGACCTGGTGTTTGGTATCCCAATAATATACACCTGGATGAAGCAAATACCTGGCCAAAACTGTGTTTTTGAACCAACATGGCAGATGTAGTGTTGGATGTAGTGTGTAGATTCAAGAGGTTATTACGTCTTTGTCCATTTGGATCCAAAGAGAAGTGAAGTGAATCCAAAGAGAAGTGAATATATTTATGTGTCAGCAATGAACCCTGGAGGATGAAAGTAGTCGATATGCAGACAAAGCTTTTGATTTATTGGAAATGATCTTGATTTATAGGGAACTGCCTTCATAAATGAATCATTTAAGTCCACAAATGTCAAACGTTACAAGTCAAAAGGAGTCACGCTTACTGTCCAATTATGATCAACTGGAGTATGATAGAAAATCAGAAGCGCCCATACAATAGTGGCAGCAATGATGAAAAGGACACTGTCATCCCATCAACACTCAGGCACATCTCTACAATACATTGAGGTTCTGTTTGGCATTGAGTGTTCTAAGAAGCCCTGACAAGGATGCAGCCTATAGAATGAATGACTTCTATGTGTGACATCATCTACCCTGTGTGATCTGCAATGTGAAAAAAATCAATCAGATGTAACTCTTTATAGATGGCAAAAGACACAGAAATTTTCTGCATCAGCACAAGAACACAGAACAAAATGTCATAATTTTTATAACCGGCTATTGAAGTGTTCAAATGAAAATTTTATGAAAAGTCTATTGAGGTAGGGGGGGGGGGGAACTAGAAGGCTTAGCTTTTTCAGGGATTGGGAAGGCAACAGGAGGCTCCTGATGCCATTAGTGGGCGTTTGTTCAAAAAAGGTTGAGAAACGCTTGTCTAGAGCAAGTTTGCAAAGTAAAATGACAGGAAATGGCAAACATGGGACAAAACTTCCACATGAAAAACCAAATTTTAGACTTCCTGTTGGTGAAAGGTAGTATAGGGATCAAGAAACTTGTATCCCCCCATCAACCTCTGGATCACCTTCCAGAGGTTTTCACAGGTGTTCCAGTCTGATCAGTTTGAGGGGTCTCTTAACTTCTTCCAAGCTGTACAGAAAAATAACTACCGTTGGGTTTGAGTGACTGTGTTCATATGTTTGTATGTGTTTTCCAGATTTTCCTGAAAGAAGAGCTGTATCAGTTGTTGGAGGGGAAACGTGACAGTTTGCTCAACCTTGCCGCCATGACACTGCAGAGACATACTCGCATGTTTCTTTTGCGACAGAGCTTTATGAAATTAAGACTTCGTATAATGCGCTTTCAAGCTCGCTGTAAAGGCCTCGTGACCAGGTAAAGTTCCCTGAAACCTTCTGACATGAAGTCCTTCTTTTGGTGCTTTAACTGCCTTCATTGCAGAACAAGCTTTGCTCTTTGAGTCTGGAGTTTCAGTCTTGAGAGCAGCAATTTAGGCTTTAAGTGTTTGGTTTCGCAGGGTTAAACAGGTCGGAACTTATCACAGATAGTGTGTTGCTTTTATCCTTGATGTGAGACGATTAGGCCAGACGAGTCAGGTCATGCTGATCCATCACTGTCACTCTGTCGGAGTCTGAAAATGTGACGCAAATTTGCATTTTATTTAAATGTGTAAAAAAATACTGAATTAATGAAGACATTAAAATGGCACTAAAGTCAAGGTCAGACCCTCTGACTCTAAAATGGAACAGAGATAGCTGGTCTCATCTTGATGAGGTTGGGGAAATGAATCATCAGTGCATCGTGTTAGGACATGTTAAAAACGTGCACTGAAACTAAATGTGATTAATACAAAATGCACTTCACCACTTGGTCCATCTATATTTCCATTTAGCTCAATGTACTCGTTAAAATAATAAAGTAGTTGCTAAGATCATCTAAAAATGTGAAATCTAATACTGTTTCTCATCACTGGGTGTAGGATTTTCTGTAGGGGTACCGTAATACTCTAGCAAATTAACAACTATAGGATATTAGTAGCAGTGATCCACATGATCTAGGCTACATTATTCTAGATAATGCTGTTATTGTAGTACATATACTGTTTATAATTAGTGGACAGGGGAACCGTGACGTCACCCACTGGTTTCTGAACTGTTCATTTGAAGTCAATAGTTTTCTCCTTAGCTATTGACATGTTGGCTTTCAGAGATGGAAGTGACCATATTTGGACAAAAGGGTGAAAGGTTAGCGCCATCTTCAAGGTGTCATGATTGAGCCAAAGCTAAATATTAGCTTACTGACTCCATAAACAGTAAACTTCATCATGTGCTGTGTGACAGTCATTTTACAATCTGGAACCTGTTAATAGCCACAGTGGAGAAATATGTCAGGAAAACAAACATTTTTATTAAATGTACAGAAAGTCTGACTCAACAGGTGAACGAGCTCTCATACAGACCTGTCAAAAAACTGTCTTTTTTTTAACCTGAGATCTTATTAACACAGCAATGACTTAAAGATGGACCAGCAGATTATTTATTAGAGCTTTCAAAGAAAATGGACAAAACTGTTTTAATTAATATTTTTGAGAAACGTTTACTCTAAACCTATGGGTGTCAGGGCTTTTTGAAGGCAACTCAGTCAGTCAGATTACAGCTTTAAGATACTTCCGCAATGGTTTCATGTTGGAGCTGGCTGAGGTTCTCGCCTCTTGGGTTATTACACTAAGCTAAACCTCATGAATGCTTGTATGTGACTATGAAATGTGGGCTGGGAGCTGGTCATTTATTGAAGTTAGCTAAATCCACTTCTAAGCTTCAGACTGGATTGTGCTGTGGCTCAGGAGTTAGAGCAGGTCTTCCAGTGACCAGAGGGTGGGCAGGCTGACTATTTTCGGAATGTGAAGGAGTGTTTGGTGGTGGTCGGAGAGGCTGTGGCATGGATTGGCAGCCAGATTTCCATCAGTCTTCCCAGGGCAGCTGTGGCAACAGATGTAGTTTACCACCACCAATATGTGACTGTGGAGTGAATGAGTAACAGATTCAAGGAGAAGCCCTTCTTTGAGTGCAGTGAAAAGCAGTATATAAATCCAATCTTCTTTTATTATTATTATTATTATTATTATTATTATTATTATTATTATTAATATTGTTATTGTTATTATTGTTAGTATTAATATTAATATTAATATTAATTTTAATATGCCTAGACTACAGTCTGTACATTGATTTACCTGTGCTCTTAAATTCTTCCCAGCGTCTCTTCTGCTCACCTGCAGCAGAAACAGATGCGACGATAGCTACTGGTAGAAAATGACTTTGCAAACATCAGAGAACAATGCATAGTCCAACACAAACTTTAAATAAGCTAGAAGCTTGTTTAGCGCTAAAATATTGCTTAGTATATCAGAGTAGAGAATGTTGCTTATTTTTTTGGGATGGAATGAAGTTTTATATACTTTGTGATTTTTAAGCATGATTTTGACTTAGTTTGGTGTTTAATCCATTTTTCTGTTCTACAACAAACTCAAAACACATTTATATCTGAGTTACACATATTTTTATGTATCACACATGCATTTGCTACCAACTCATTTTACACAAACATTTTCTCTGCTCTTTATTTTCATCTATATTAATGAAGCAAATCAAGTAATTAACACTTTTCATGAACAGGAAAAGGGCTGTTCTGAGGAGAAAATATCTCATCTGGTTCCGCTCAGTTGTGCTGCTTATTGTCAATCGACAGCGGTACATGAGGGTATGTGTACAAAGACTTTTTCTTGTCTGAGTGTTAAGGGGAACATGTCTGTGGAGATCTACTGTATTTTAAATGAACAGTTGGGTGATGTGTGATACTGTTGTCTTTCTGTCAGACAGTGGTGCACCCTGCCAGGAAGGCGGAAGAGGTGAGTAATATTTAACACCCTTAGACTCCTGAATCTAAAGGTGCTTTCACACCTACCTTGTTTGTTCTGGACCTTCGGACATTTTTAGTATGATCCAAAACATATTTTCAGGCACGAAACCTTCCCCCAGTCCAGGGTGAGCTCAATCTGGAAACTCTGAAATACAACTAAACTATACCCGGTTCATTCACTGTGTGAAAATTAATTTTAGACATTACCTTAGGTTAAGCAAGGCTATTATCATAAAAAATGAAGTAGGGAGAAAAACAAGATTAAGAAGTTATACTTATTATACTTATAAATTCACAAAATGCTGTGCAATCATCTATAAAAGGAAATGCAGTATGTAGATGATGACAGGTGGGTGTTGCAGTTCATTACCAAATTGTAGTGTGAAAGCAAAACTAACTGGGTTAAATGTATATAGTATTAAAAAACAGCTTAGTTCTGAGGGGCAACATGGTGGTGCAGTGAATAGCACTGTCGCATCACAGCAAGAAGGTTCCAACCAGGATCCTTTCTGTGTGGAGTTGGCATGTTCTCCCTGTGTCTGCATGGGTTCTCTCAGTTCTCTCCCACCATCCAAAGACATGCATTAGTAGATTAATTGGTAACCTTAAATGGCCCATAGGTGTGCTTGTGTGTGTGATTGGTTGTTCGCCTCTGTATGTCAGCACTGTGATGAACTGGTGACATGTCCAAGGTGTACCCCACCTTTGTCCATAGGTAGCTGGAGCCTATCCCAGCTACCTTGGAGGATAAAGCGCTTTAGGAGATGAGTGAATGAGGTGTGAAAATGCCCAGAGTCTAAGCGAGTCATTTTTGGTTTTGATGTTTAACACTAACTCTTGGTATTTGCAATGTACGCAGGATCGCATCAATAGAGAAGTGATAAATGTGACAACACTGCCCATCCCTGCTGAACTGGCAGCCCTTCTGCAGGCAGCTTCAGGTAGACGCACACACTCCATCAGGGCTAAAAATAACCTTCTACCAACAGATGCGTTCCATCATGTTTGCAGGTGAGTTCTACAATATTTACTGTTGTATTTGTGTGGTGACACGTTTCTGTGTGTGTTCAGGTGGTGCAGAGCTGCACTCAGACTGCTTGGCAGTGGTACAGGCTCCAAAGGTTCAGGTTGAACCTCAGATGACCCTGCCCCTGGATATCAACAACTACCTCATGACTCACTACATCCGAGCCATATTTAGGGTAAACACCCGCTCACAGTCAAATACACACAAAAGCAAATTATCTGTATTTGTGAACATGTGAACACAACATATGTTAACCACAGATAAAAGCCTGTAAATCACTGTATGGTCATTTGTAGGAGCCATTGTTTGGGATGCTGACAGCTCCGGTGGAGAATTCTCTGCTGAGACTGGATGAGGAGCTTAAAACCGGAGCCCTGAATGTTTTTACCCTGGTAATGCTGCAGTCAGATATTACTGGGAAACTCTTGTATCCAGGGGTCTTCACAGCTACTAAATTGTTGCATATCAAGACATTAAACCCAGATTAATTTGCTTATTCAATGTATATTTATAATCCTCCTAAATCTGCTATACATGTGCATGCAAATTGTATCCATCCCTTGTTCACAACAACAGAATGTCAATGGAAGCACATAATCCGTAGGGGCTCTTTACCTGACACAGTAAAAATGTTTAGATTATGTTTATGTCAAAGATATTAATAACCATATAGCTCCTGAAATGATCCATCATTAACATAAGATCCTTATGATGCTGAGGAATTTGTTGTCCACCTCCCAAGCAGCTGCAGCAATAATAATCCATCCAGAGTTTATTGTGGCTCAGAATAATCCATAAAATATTCATAACCGTCTATACCTCATTCACCGTCATCCTGCCACAGTGTTAGATTAGGGGTTCCTCACAGCTACAACCTACTGTCTCTAAACAGTCACAAAGCACTGTTTAAAATGGTTCAAGTACTGTTTTAAGAGCTGTGCATAGGTCACATAGATGCCTTTGTATTAATTCTTCTAAGTGATCAAAGCATGTCTGACTTGGAACAGATGTTAAATTGATTGCGCTGTTTTAAGTATTCAGTGTTGACTCTCCTGTGGGAACTTTGGTTTTGCCTTCCAGGGCTCTGAGCCATCACTAAGCTGAAAACTATGAATAGAGACGTGTGGTTGCATCTGCAAATAGCTACTTCTAATAGTAATGAGTTTGTAAAAAGGTTTTTCTCTTAATGCTACTTTTATTGAACATGAGTAAGTGCAATTAAATGAGATTTAACTCAAGAAGAGTGCACTTGGTAGAAAACTACAAGGGAATTCAGAAAAAGAGAAACACTGCCATAAAAGCCACCAGAAAACACCTACTGTCACTTTGAAGATGCTCACATTAAGGCCTAGAGGGTTACAATCAACACATCACCAAAGTCCAGCTCCAGTGTGATTCACTGTGCATTGACAATACTAATTTAGTATTTGGATTTATGGCGCATTTAAGCATGCAACAACAACAACAAAAATTATTAAACTGAGATGTAAATTTAAAAAAAAAATCATTCATGTCTTAATTTTGGTTCATTAATCTGACCATATAGCAGTAGGTAAATGCTTTGTATGTAACATATTGGAGAAAATAAAGTGAACATTAGTAATAAGAACAATGATTTCTATAAACAATAAACCTGAAAAAAAATCAATTACTGTGTAAGTAATTGAATATTCACATTTTCATTCATATTATTAATACCCTACATACATTGTTTTTCCAATTCTGATTTAAAATTGATTTAAAATTGCCTTTACACTGGCCTCAAAAGTCTGTCAAAGTCTTGAACTTTAAAAACTTGACAGGTAAGGTAGGTGTGTGTTATAAAGGCTGTGTTTGTGCCTTTACAGATACTAAGGTTCATGGGTGATCCTAATCTGAATGGGGCTCAGGAGAATCTCTTTGGAAACTACATCATCCAGAGAGGACTCGCAAATCCCAGCCTCCGAGATGAGATTCTGGCTCAGGTAGCCAATCAGGTGAGTCCCAGCCTCTATTACTCCATCAGTTCAGCTTCAGCACGTTTTAATAAGAATTTCACATTATTACAACCATGTTTTTCTTTTGTTCATTTTCATTGTTTTGCATTAGGTTTGGAGAAATCCAAACATCTTGAATTCAGAGCGTGGGTGGCTGCTCCTCTCCTCCTGTCTTTCTGCTTTCTTACCCTCTCAAAGGCTGGCCAAGTACCTGCTCAAGTAAGACACAGTCGCAGGGAATATGTTTTATAAAATGTCATCACTGTTCAAGTATTCTTAGTCATAAATTCTGTATATTTCTATTCATGTTAATGTCTTTTAAGTAGTTATTATGCACACATTTTAGCCTTTGTTTGTTGTTGCTGTAGGTTTGTGTCTGACTATGGACCTGAGGGCTATGACTGTGTGTGTCAGCACCGTCTGCTTCAGGCTCTGCAGAGGCTCAATGTGGGACCTGAGTACATCCGGACGTACCCGCCTTGTCTTCTGGAGTGGACTGCCAATCGCAAAAGAGCTCACACGGTCCTGCACATACACTGCTTTGACAGTAAGGACACAAAAACACACAATAATTTGTCACCCAGAGTGATTTTAGCTGATTTTAAAACAGTGATAATACTGCAGCATAGAACTACACAGGCTGTGTCAGCGTTTTACTCTGCACTCTGTGAAGTGTATTTTTGTACTGTTTGTACTTGGTAGCAGCCTATGATTTTGCTGTCTTTTATCGAACATAATTATGTACTCTAACCTCATACTAATGCTATTGCATTGCCAAAAAATATTGAATACATTTCCCTGTATGTTGTAGTTAATTATTACATATTGGTTTACATGTTGTAAGCTGCTAAAGCCACAGCTGCATTTTGAATGGTTAACATTTCTCTGTGGCTTTTAGTACAATTTCTCTGACTTTCACAGTATCTGTAAGACAAATAGAATTAAAAAGCTGATTTTATTTCCATTGTGTGTCCATTTACACTAAAATTAGAGTCAACTATAATAGCGATGTAGCATTCGTCTATACAAGTCGAATTTAAGCTGAACACATTTAACAAAAATATGAAGCATTATATGTAACACAACACATTCAAACAAACCTAACTACTGTGTTAGTAAACTTTACAGCACATTTAATAACTGGTCAAAAACAACTGTACATTCTGTAGACAGCAGTGTCCCATTGGCATTTGTTTGGATTCAGAAAATACTTATCACTTACCAAAAACATACTCCAATGGAGTTTTTTTTTTTTTTTCAGCCAATGGCTACTGTCACAGTAACGTGGCACAAAATATCAGTTTGTCTACTGCCTTAGAGCCAATCAAATGTTAGCATTTGTACTAAAGCCACTCATGGATACTGTTAGATGAACTCATTAGCCTCTTGTTGCCACAGTACCGTATACTTCAGTGCATTTTTTGTGCATTTTGCTGCCACAGTACTGACGCAATTGATGGAAGAAACAACAAATTAGTGATAGTATATAGTACAGAATAGAGACTATTGTTCGAGATACTCTATATGTGGTTTTATGATGTTCCTTGCTCTGTGCAGTCAATGAGGCTGGAGAAGGTGGGCGGAGCTACATGTTAGATGTGGCAGTGTGCTGTGTGACTTCTCAGTTCTGTCTCAGTTCTGTGTCAGTTTAGTGTATTGAGTGCTGTGGTCCGAATTCTGCACTCTGAACATTGTACCAGTGTCTGATTTATATCAATGCTGTATTTACCTACTGGCGGTCTTGGCAACATGTCCCCTTGCTCCCGACCCCTGTTTGAAAATCTTTTCCAAAAAAATGTAAACGTGCTACTTCAACCAGGAATTTAACCCCAGTTTTCCACATTGCAGTCCGATATGTTACCAAGTGAGCTAAATCTCTACTGGTTTAAGTCTGACCTATTTGCTATCTGATTGCCTTGGTACTTTTCAGGACGTAACAGGTTACCAGTCTAGATATAACGAGGGCGCTGATTGGCTCTGTGGTAATAGACAAACTGATATTTTGTGCCACAGTACTGTCAGTAACCATGAGTTATCAAGTCCAAATCACATTCAGAATTACCTGACATTTGTTACATACATCTTATATATAAGTTATGTCATGTAGAATATAGATGAAGGGATATATTTCAGTTCGCTGTGGTAAAATGTTTCCTGCAATGAACTAGTAACTCATCCAGGGTGTACCCCACCTTCATATGTTGATAGCCAGGACCCGTTGGACGATTAAGCAGTTTGGAAAATGAATGAATGAATGTTGTAAAATGCATCATTACTTAAACTCCAACACTCACAGTTTGTAAAGATCTGTTTCTAAATTTAAATGTATCACTGTTGTGTTACACTAATGTATTACTAATTACTAACTAGAGTCGTATTTGTACTACATGTTGGATTCTAGCTGTGGGGTAGATCGTTCCAAATCTAAAGTTTATTACATTAAAATGTGTTGAATATTGTCAAGTTACATAAATTATTGATTAAAAAAGTTAAAAATTAAACATCATCCTGTTGGCAACCAGAAGCTGGCTGTGAACCACAGCATATTTACTTTCAATCTTTCAATCTGGAACATCGTCGCAGGTCGTTTCCCTTGACTCTCTTTCCCATTTCCTGTCATTACTAGATTTCTACTAATTAAAAAACTAAAATACTGAAAAAAGATCAAGTGCTTTGTTCTATTTTGGCTTTGATTTCCTCTGTCTGAACCACCCTGACAGTCTTTTCTGTCTTGTTTTCACCTGAGCTCACTATTCCGCTCTGAAGAGTTATCTGTCTCTCATTTCCTTCTCTCATCCAGCTAATCTGTCTTGTGGCCTTTTGGCAACTGTACTGAGGATAAAACAACACCCGATACTCGCTTTGCTTCACCGGCTGAGTTTGTTGGCGCTGGTGTTTGTGAGGTTGTGGGTAATTTTGTTTAATGTTGGAGAGAAAATTACTAAACATGAAAAACTACGCTTCAATTTTTTCAGCTTTCTGGGTTTTTTTTATTGCATAATGTTTAAGTAAAGTGTGTCCATTCTTCCATAGGTGTGTCCTTCCTGTGTCCTCTACACTCCTGGACAACGGGAGAAGAGATGGCCAAAGACATCTTACACCACAGGTATCAACTTACTCTAAAATGTGTGCACCTCAATATGAAAAGGTTAAAAAAGCAAATAAATTAAGCTGAATATATAGGCACAGTATTCCCATTATGAAGATGCAAAGTGCGTGGATTTATTGATTTAAATGCATCAGAAACAATATGGTTGCAGAGATGTGTGGAGTCTATTGTGGTTTAATGTAGTTGCATTGTTGTTATTTTTTTGTTATATATGTTGTATTTTCATTACATTGTGTCTCTACAGCTGTTACATTACAAGTTTTACCAAATTTAGTGTAATTAATTTTTGATCTTTTTCTTTTACATTGACAGATAAGAACATTTAGCAAGCAAACAAAAACAAAACCATACTGTACCACAATAAGTTTTAGGCAGTCCCTTGGCGTCACATGTTTTAGAGGCACTATCTGACCATGAAAGCTCTGGGTCTAATAATCCCTGTGGTCAACATGATTGACAAACTGGCTGAAAAATACCAGGGCACGCAAAAAAAAAGTTGACGTCAGTGTATAAACAAATGGGCTTAATGTGTTTGGATGACTTATATGAAATGAAGTTGGCAAAATGCAATGTTTACTGCCACCATAGTTAAAGATGTACTTAGACTCTTAAGGAAATACTAATAAATCAAATTCAAGTAATTCTTTATAACAGTGTTAGGAGGGTCATGATAATGTAAAGGGGCGTTTGCTCAAAAAAGGTTGAGAAACACTGCTTTAGAAGTACAAGTCCTACTTGAAAACTAAAATAAAATTACAGAATTATCAGCAGCAAAATACATTTTTGTTGCCTCTGATTTATATTTTCCTGTGTTCCATCATTAGATTCTTAGTAGTGACGCATGTTAGTCTTGGTTCTACTGGACGTGGAACTAATCTGACATACTTAAATGCATCTTCATAAACAGAGACACCAGATGAAACTTATTTTTAAGTTTGTGCACTTTTTGATGGCATATTGGAAAATCTTAAGATTTAAAGTGAAACCATGGGAAAAGTGTCAAGGGAAAAATCACTTTTTGGTGTTAACACCTCACAGATGACTGTAAAGTGAGCCAACTGTACTAAAGAAAAAGCCTGGAAACTAATTCATCAATATGTTGTATTCTATATATTTGTTCTATTATTTGCTGCTGAAAACTTCATCTGAAAAGTATCTGAAGCTGTCAGACAAATGTAGTGAAGTAGCAGTGATGGGATGCAATGAAGTAGAAGTACTGTATTACTTTTTAGCACTAGTTGACAAACATTTACAGAAGAATATGGGGTTGAATAATGGGTAGAAAAGGTTTTTGCACAAACAATATGATTTTATGTCCTTGTTTTTGTGTGTTGCTTGCTTACTTTATGTGTGTGTGGTATATAGAGGTGTGACTGAGGGTCGTCAGGGCTGGTCGGTGCTGCTGAAGGAGTCCGCTCAGTGGGTGGAGCTGGAGGGATCAGACTATGTCCTGGACTTGATGTCTGACCTGGAGCTTCCCTCTGACTTCCCCAAACACAGCAGTTACTTCATCATTTCTGCACAGGAACCAAGCAGAGTGCGGCCTAATGCCAGCATGTGAGAAACACGCATGTACCCATGAAGCATCAAACACAGTCTCAGAAAGAAGATGCAGTTCTTGAAATGTGCTTCTGTCTTGTTATCCTGTTTTACAGAAGCCTGTTGGGTGGTGGCTTTGATAAAAATGAAGATGTCATATCCTCTACTATACCAGGCTTGGAAGGAATCCCTAGTCAAGGTAACCATGTACATTAACACATACATGCTCACAGATGTATGGTAGTTACTGTCTGTTCAATTATATTGTGCTCAATATGATGTACACTCAGTAATGGCAGAAGCCCTATAATGTATAATAATTTGATAATTTTATGACTGTTAGCATTCGACATCACACTCAGTCTGATTATATTAAAACCCTGAGAATCTGACACATTTTGCTTTAAAAATTTGCATCCCATCATCCATGTAGAATTGCAGGCATGTGTTTATTGCAGCAAGGTGATGTGCACATTAAGACACAAAAGTTGAGTTCTTCAATAGTAGTCACTTGGCAATCTTTTCACTGAATCGTCATAAAAATGAACACTTTCAAAATTTTTTTTACATCAAATTTAAGAATAATTTTTGTCCACAAACATCCCTGCTTTGTGTCCACTCCACCGACAATGACGCCCTTATCATCTGACAATGTTCAACATGTCAAAACTAGAATGGAACTCAGAGAACACAGACTTCCATCAGGGCCAGTGGTCCACTGTTGCTCTCGATCCATAATATTGTTTAAAAAAAAAACAACATACCACTGATCATGACCCATTTTTCTCCTTTGGTACTGTTTGTTAGTTTAACCCTTTGCTTAAAATCTCAGCTGTTCCACCACTGATGAAAACATGACACTAACAGAGCTTTTAGTTTGATTCAAAGTTATCAGTTCTCCAACATCAGCATTTTCCTAATATTATGACAGTTTGTGTTGGGGTAATGCAGAGCAGATATGTTTAGCCATAACAGAAGACACTTTTGATGAACTTAGTGAGTTTGTTTATTTTAAACTTTGTTTCTGATAGTCGGTTGAAGAATGGAGAAATGGAAGGGCCCATGTACAGCTACATAACAGACCATAGAGCTGACGTGCATGGGCCCCGCCTATTCTAACACCTCAAAATGTAACCTGTCTCATAAAGCAACCGTTTTTTGAATATCAGATCTTATTAGGTGACATAATTACTTCATGGATAAGGTGTTAAAGATCATCACAGCTTGCCAGATGGTTATGACATTAACCATATTCATAAAATGGGGGTTTGTTGAATGAATGGAGCCACTTTTTAGATAGGACTCCATTCAGACAGAACAGCTTCTGGTCTTCTTTGAGGACCTCAATGCTGTAATGTGGAAAGGGAAAGGTCATTTCAGGTTAGAGGTGCAGAAGAATAAAAATAAACCTCTCTTCTTCTTCTTCTTCTTCCTCTTCTTCTTCCTCTTCCTCTTCCTCTTCCTCTTCCTCCTCCTCCTCCTCCTCCTCCTCCTCTCCTCTCCTCTCCTCTCCTCTCCTCTCCTCTCC
>JAPTYQ010000001.1:25382759-25398080 GCA_029814465.1 Ostorhinchus cyanosoma
TCTCCTCTCCTCTCCTCTCCTCTCCTCTCCTCTCCTCTCCTCTCCTCTCCTCTCCTCTCCTCTCCTCTCCTCTGACAGACTTGGAGCCTCAGAGAGGGATGGATCGTTATCTTGATAGCCTGTTTGACCCTGTACTCTCTGATGGAACTGGAGTAAGTTACATAACTCAACGTGCACTGATACACTTGACCAATTGAAAAGCAATTTCTCTTTGACGTACATTCCGTAAAACACTTAAAGCTGGATTTTTACAGGATGACAGCTTCAAGTGGTGGAAATATATAATTTTTTTGGGATTTAAACTTCACATCTGTGTCTGATTGTTCTTGACCATTAATTTTTACTTCACTGCTGCTATGAAAATGATTGTTGTAGAGATGTCTGGAACTTGATGACTGAGTTAGAGCTCTTTGTATTTAGTTGGGGCATTGATGCAACGAATGCTGGCCCTCTTGGATCTATCAGTCTTCAGCTGGGACGGTGATGTGGTGAATGTTAGCCGTGCTATCGGATGTAGGTGACAGGAATTAGCATGTATCAGATGTGTTCTACAGACCTCTCCCGCCCAGCAACCTATTACGTTACCCAGTTACCGTAACTGTCACAGCCACAAGATCCCCACGGTGATTTCCCACCCAGGCAACGCGAGGATCTGCTTACGAGGAACTGACACTCTGGCAAATAAAGGGCTTACTATTTAATGAGACATGGCCTACAAACACACACTCCTGTGGATTTATGGGTCAACGGTTGATTTGTGATGGAGAGGCGTGCACATTTCACAGCGGGTTCCCCCAGAGCTCACTGTCAAAAAGGACACTGGTGACAATCACATTCACACTGTGCTGTTTGACTTGTCAGATTGGAGATTTTTGCTGTTTTTTTATATTGCATTCAAACCATACAAATCTCTTCAAAGACAGACTGCATTAGAAGTGGACATAGCCACCATATCACCCTTTGGTTTGTGGTTTTACGTATGGATGTAATAACAGAACTGTATATGGTGCTATCAGTTCTGGCTTCTTTCCAGGTGATCAAGTGATAACAGAAAAAAATGCAAAAAACGTTTTCCCCATAGAGCATAAACCCAAGAGAAGGCTATAAAACTGAAAGGGCTCACTTTTAGGAGTCACCAATGACCATATTTAGACCATATGTGTCCGCTGCCAAAGCTAATGCTAGTTTTAACTTATCATGCTAAGTACTTCAACTCCTTGAAAACATGTTAGCATGTATAATTACATTTGACTCATTAAAAAAATCAACTTTAAATACATTTCAGATGTCATTAATTAGCACTAGTTGGCCTTATTAGCAGTGTTGCATAGACTCCATATGATGTTAACATTAGCTAAAGTAGAAAAGAAATGTTAACAAGCCAGGTTTTGTAAATAAGTGCTGGTACACTTACATTTACTTACAGGAGTTGTATAAATATTTGCCAGCAGCTGGGGAATTCACTGAATTGAATTAAAATGAATTCAGTTTTGTATATGTAACTCAATATCAACCATTTTGTACAATATACAACACCCTCTGTCCTTACACCCTTGGTTTGAGTGTAAAAAAAACTACCCCGAAAAAACTCTTCATTAGGGAAAAAATGTTAGAACACTCAGAAAAAGCTACAAAGTGATTCATCTTTTTGGTTTTTGGCTTAAGTTTTCAGCTGCAAGTTGGGGTTTTCACAAAACTTAATCTCTTATCTCACAGGAAGCAGAATCAGCTGCTGGACTGGCTAGTAGAATCCGGGGTGCTGGGGGTGTCGGAGGCAGTTTCCAGCAACAACAGCATTCAGGTGGACCCCCACCACCACCTGGAGGTCTGATACACACATCAACGCACATACACACCAACCACACAAGGATTCACATATTACATTATCTCCTTAGATAATTAGAAGGTACGACAAAATGCACTGCAAAAAATTCGATGTGTGTGTTTTTGTTTCCACAGCTGTGAGGGTCCTTCCTGTGGGAGGTGTGATGTCGCCTCCTGTTGCGTCAGTGGCACCTGTAACACCTGGTCTGTATCAAGTGTGAAGAAAAATATGAGGAAAAAAAAAACACTTGTCTTACATTATGTTTATTTCACTTGGTCCTCTTTGCTGTGTTTGCCCTGCCTCCTCCAGATTCCCAGCAGGCTGTTTTGGCCCAACAGCAGCAGGCGATTGTCAACCAACAAGCCATCATCATGGTAAACCCTTTGCCTGAATCTGCTGATGTCTCTAAGCCTAAAGTCTAATTTGCATTTAACCTTTTACTGTCTGCCCTAAACAAAAAGTTAATATTAGTCTCTCATAGGATTACTGTTATAACACACTAAAATGTGTTCTGTCAGTTTGACATAAATGGAGTTCTTGGCTTTGCTAAAGGCCTTCTTCAGATGTGTGAGCTTTCTCTGCAGCTGCAGCCACTACCAACTACAGACTCTAGAAATCCATTTCCATAGAAATGTCTTCATACATCACTTGGTTACAATATGTGTCATCCAATTTTCTTTGTACTGACTCCTCTGCTCAAATGGAGATCAAACAGTGCATTTCTTGGGAACTCCAGCCTCAGGAATCAATTTTCCTTGTTGTTTGTCTTCTTCTTCATCTTCTTTGCAGCAAGCGTTAGTAATGCTGCCATCCACAGACAAAGGACTTTATTATGGTTATTTGCTCACAAATCAGTATGTACTTATGCTTACATCAAGGACAGCATCTGAGTAGGTGGTCCTTCGGTGCAGCCTAGGACACACTTAAGTTCATACTGGATAAAGAATGTGGTCAAATGTGCTCCAGATGACACCTGAATATGGTCTAACTGCTAAATGTTTCAAGTGCATTTATACCTGACCTTAGGGATGGCCACTTGGGATTAGATCACAAAAAGTATCTAAACAATACCTTAGACCTCAGTCGAAAGGGAACATATTCTAGTTTTTGTTTTAAACATGTGGCTAAAACACAACCTAAGCTACAATTTTGCAATCTTAAGCCTTACCCTGACCATAAACCTTTAAACAGGTAACTCGTGACTCGGTGAGTGATGAACAGTTAAAGGAGTTCTTTGACAATTTTACACTAAACAAATGCTCCAACTAACAACAACAAAGATAACAATGGCCGAGAAAACACCACCCCCTCAACACAGCTTCTCTCAAAATTATCAGTCACTGAAAAAAAAGCTTAATGTTTTCTGTACATCTGTGGCATCTTTGACATTTACCCTTCAGTCAAAGACTTTAGACAGCCAATCAGGTTAACACTGCTGTCTTCAGAAGATGTGTCAGTTTACATTTTATTTTATGGCTCAGGTCAGTTTTTAGCAAGAAAACAGTCCTAGTGTAGTATTTCTTTTACTACATTGCCAGTGGCAAAGAAACATGAGTACAGCATTAAATTTTGATTTATTTATTCATTGAGAGTGTCCACCAGGGAAGGCAACAGCACTATTTTTCTGTTTTTATCACTTCTTTGGCTCTGAACATAATGTCTTACTGGCAGAAGGAGGTGGTCATGATAACAGTCACTTTGCTAAAAGCTTTACTCATGATTACATTTCCTGTTTACTATTGTGTTTACTGTTCCTGTCAGAGACTACCTGTCCTTCTAATGCAGAGGTTACTTTCTATTTTGCACATGTCTAGCTGAGGGCAGATTAGATGCTACAGTGGTTCATTATTTGCTTAAGTGGTGAAAATGGTATTACAGGTCTTTTGTATCAGGCCACACTAATAGTTTAGTTTAGGGGTGTCAAACATATTTTATTTGAGAGGCCACATAGAGCTCAATTTGATCTCAAGGAGGCCAGACATGTAAAACAATAGCATAATAATCTATAATACTGCCAATTCCAAATTGTCTCTTTGTTTTAGTGCAAAAAAGGTTACATTACATTACATCCTAAAGAATAACAAAGTCGACCCCTCCATTGCCAGCAACTACAGACCTGTGTCCAACCTGCTGTTTTTAAGTAACATTTTAGAGAAAATAGTTTTTAACCAGAGCAACAATTTTATTATTTCTAACAAAATGTTTGAATTTTCTCAATCTGGTTTTAGAGCACACCACAGCACAGAGATGGCTTTGGTTACAATTTTAAATGACATTAGATCCAATATGGACAACAAAAAGCTTTCCATCTTGGTCCTATTGGATCTTATGACAGCATTTGACACTGTGGACCTCAGCATTCTCTTAGATTACATAATGCAGTTGGTCTCTCTGGGTCTGTTTTTAACTGGTTTGAATAATTTTGAACTAACAGAGATTTTTTTGTTAGCATTGGGGAACACTCATCAAAAAGGTCCAACCGTTTTTTAACCTTTATATGCTGCCTCTAGGACAGGTCATCAGGAGACATTGCATTAACTTTCATGGTTATGCTGATGACACTCAACTTTATATTGCCGCAGCAAACTTCCTCCAGCTCAACCAGGGAAAACCGCGGTTTTAATTGTTGGTCCTGAGGCTCAGAGATAGAG
The DNA here is from genome assembly GCA_029814465.1 of Ostorhinchus cyanosoma. Classification (NCBI taxonomy): domain Eukaryota; kingdom Metazoa; phylum Chordata; class Actinopteri; order Kurtiformes; family Apogonidae; genus Ostorhinchus; species Ostorhinchus cyanosoma. The sequence goes on from JAPTYQ010000001.1 coordinate 25,387,236, forward strand.
GCTCAAAGCTAAGCTCCAAACCCATTCAGTGGACCCTTCTGAAAGGGTTAAAATCCTGGGTGTTTTATTTGATTGTGAGCTTAGCTTTGAGCCACACATACAGTCTGTCACCAAAGCTGTTTTTATCATTTGAAAAATATTGCCAGAATAAGAGCCTTTCTCTCACAAGCCAGTGCAGAGACTCTGATACATGCATTTGTCACAAGTTGCATTGATTATTGTAACACTCTACTTTCTGGTCTTCCTAAGAAGACCATTGCACCGCTGCAGATGCTCCAAAACTCAGCAGCCTGGCTGCTGACAAGGACCAGAAGGAGAGAGCATATCACACCAGTGCTCAGGTCTCTGCACTGACTCCCTGTGAGCTTCAGGATCAATTTTAAAGTGCTTTTATTGGTTTTTAAAACTCTTAATGGTCTTAGCCCTGTTTATTTATCTGATGTGCTTTTAACATATGAGCCCTCCTGGACCCTCAGGTACTCAGGTAGTAAATCTTAACTGCTCCAAGAGTCCTCTCCAAAACTCATGGTGAGGCCTCATTCGGCTTTTATGGCCCCAAACTACAGAACAGCCTACCTGAGGACCTGAGGTCCACTGCAAGTGTTCATATTTATATAAGTAAACTCAAAACCTATGTTTTTAGTTTAGCTTTTAATTAAACTCTTACTTTTTAACATTGCTTTACTCTGTTGCTTATATTTTTATTTCTATTTGCAACTGCAGGACAGTGGGGGTTGATGTAAAGCACTTTGTGCTACATGTAACGTATGAAAAGTACTATACAAATAAAGTGTGATTGATTGATTGATTGATTGATCATCAAAATGTGTACATTTATAAACTGTCCTTTGTGAATAACCTGAACAACCAACCAAGTGTAATTTTAGCAATATTATGCCTCAGTTTATTATTTATACATGCACAAAACATTTCATAACAGGCATCTGCAACTGAAACATTTATGTAATTATATGATCAAAACACCTTGTCAAGCCTCAGTGATACCCTTGACTGTTAATGGCTTCTGTGCAATTTTTGCACTTGCTAAATTCATCCCATAGGCCAGATTGGATCCTTTGGTGTGGCGGTTTTGGCCCGCAGAGTTTATGTTTGACACCCCTAGTTTAGCACATGCAAGACAATGGCAATGCACTGACATCAGAGAATCTTTAGCAGAAACATTACTAAAGCTCCTTTTACATGTCTTTTTTTTTTTCTCAGGCCCAACAGATGACCATGCAGGCCATGGCGATGGTCAGCAGTCCAGTATCAAGTCCTCCCACCTCTCCAATCACAAGTCCTCCCATGAGCCCCCTGCTCCCTCACCCTCCCAGCCCCTACGCCCCCATCAGCCCCTACACTGTTGTACCTCCCAGCCCATATGCTAACATCCCACCCAGCCCCTACGCTAACTTTACTCCCACCACCTATGCTACAACAGATATGCCGCCCAGCCCCTATGCTCCCACATTTTCACAGGTACAGGCTCCACAACAGTCTGCTGCCGTGTCCCAACCTCAGCCAGAGGCACAGACGCAACCTCCAGCCCCCCGCCCAGACACCACCCCTCAAAACACCACCAAAACAAATACAACTGGGGCAGCACAGCCTAAAGCTAACACCACTGCACAGGTCAGTAACTGTGAGACATCGAAAGCACAAGTCCAAAGGTCACGTTATATAACTGATTTAGTTCTACTGAGCTCATAAAATATGTTATGTTGCTGTTCTAAAATGAGGGGAAAAGATGGCTCACAAAACAAGATCCAGATCCAGTCTCCTTAATTGGAAGGACATGAATTTGTTTGTAATAATAGGACAAACTGTTTACTAAGGATGAGAAGTTTACGCTGGCATGGATGAATGGACTTAACACCAAACACTATCACTGCAGGATCCAGGCGAGGAGAGTATAAAGGATATTTTTTTGTAGCTCTTTATAAATTTGCTTCCACTTTTTCATCTCAATGTATGCACTAATGTATTCCCAGCCCTTTAGGATGCATTCAGCTCAATAGCCTCTGCTTTAAAAATTCATTGAAGAAAATCTATGGCCATCAAAACCTTTCTGTTTCAGAGCCACATGGGTTTCTTTCAGGTTTCTCTGCAGTTTAAAAAGTACAGTGTTGGTCCCCGAGCACCTTCAATGGCAGCTCACTGTTCCTGATGAGTGCTAATTGCTAATACTAGGTTCTGAGTGTATTTTGATGGGTAAAATGCAGAGACCAAATTTCCCTCCAGGGATGAAAGAAGAGTAACTTTTTAAAAAGGGCTTCGCAGTAGCTGCCAATTCATTGACAGTGATAGTAATGGCATTCTTTATTATTGAGTAAAAATGAAGATACTTAAGATCTGATTTACCATCTTAACATTAACTATATGAATGGAGCAGTGTGAAAATGTGTAGAAAATCAGTTCATTTCAAATAACACAATTATCCAAAACATTTCGTGGTTGGCTTGTCACCTTGCCACTTGTATTTTTTTTTTTTTTTTTTTAGCATAATCAGTGCAATTTTAAGAGAAATTTGCCTCTCCATTTCAGTACTGTTTAAAGGGCAGAAAGGATGTTGACAAAAATGTATTTCGCATATTTTTGTGACATTTCTAGTGCTAAAGGCACCAAACAGATCTGCTGTGTTTGTGCAGCACAGTGCCCTCTTTCTTTCCTCTGACATTGCCCTTGTTCAGCAATCCAAATTTAGCGTGTCCCCACCTTTCAACTTCAAACTCTGAAGTCTTGTCTGTGTGGGTTTCTGATGTTCAGTCAGGTAAGGACAGTGTCCCCCGGAGGAAGGCTCCTGCCATCCCTGTAAACAAGGACAAACCAGCCAAGAAGTTTGGTAAGAGAAATAGACACACACACAGAACATGAGCAAGTGAGACAAAGACTCCAAGTCCCTTCAACTGAAGTAAATTTAGCTGAGCTGAGTAAACAAATGAAACCCTCCTGTTGTGTATGTGTTGTAGCCCCAGTGGTGACGACTCCTCCGCCCCCTGTTGGAGAGGTCGTGAAGTATTCAACTCAGAGTTCAGACCTCATTGTCCCAAGTCAGGATATCCAGGGTATGTGATTTTAAAAGCTTTTATCCGGATTGAGCAAACAAGTCTGATACATTTATTTAATTTTAATTGTCTTTTACCAAGACAATATTTAAATCACAGTAAATGTATGTGTTAAAGTTGTTTGTTCAACCATGAGGACGGCTTTAACAGATACAAGAATTTTAATTTGCACGCTCTTGTAACAAGGTAATGTTTAATCCTGCCAGATCTTATATTACATTTATGTTTTTAAAGAAATCATCAAAAGGTACAACTCCCCGCCTCCACCACCTGAGCCACTGCCACCTGGCAAGAGGTGAGATGTGACAAAAAACACAAACACACTCTCAGATTTGAAGTGTAAACACAGTCATCATAATCTCAAATGGAGGATTTTTTTCCCCTTGTAAATACAGCACAGATCAGTTCAGTCACCAAATGTTTACTGTTATAAAGCCCAGGCTGTGTCAAGCCTCCTACAGATAATGACTGTGCTGATGCTGCTCTTACAGCACCAGGATGACTGTGTTTACACATGATGAACACAGACACAGCGATTAAACACTTTACATCACATTTGTATTTAAAGCATCCTGTAACCTTCAACTTGCAATCTTGACGTTTTTAGGAGACCAGAGGGGAAGTTTAAGAAGAAGCAAACTCCTCGTGATGAAGCTTTACAGATCCTGAAACCCCAGATGGACAACCCACCTGCTCCACAAGTACACACAGACTCACACACACATAGAAGGGGGCAGTGCAGTGCATTGCCGTTACAGTAATATTCACACTGGAAGATATTAGAAATCATGAAAAGAAATATTTTTGTGTCTTGTCTAGCCTAAGCGTCATGTTCCTCCATCTCCATCTGGAGTGAAAGATTCAGGATCTAAGCCCACCAAGGCCCCAAAGGCAAAACCTCCAGAGCGTCCTCTGCCCATACCTCCTCCAGGTAGGCCTGTCACAGTTATTGCATTATCACCTTATCATGGTTATTTGAATTATTGTGATTATCATGTTCTGCAGACAAAAGAGCAGGAAGAGACAGAAATGTTAGATTTAAACCTGTTATTACACAATTGTTATTATTACATATTAATTATGTTATTACATAACAGAGCTTTAAGATCCATTAGACCTTTAATTGGTGCTCTGTTAGTGGTGTCATCTTACAGGTGAATCTTAGGTGACGTTTGTCCCTAGGAATTTCTGGCTGAAAGGATTAAAACTGAAATGCGTGTTTGTGTGGGTTCTTTCTCCCACCATCCAAAGACATGCACTAGTAGGTTAATGGGTTAATCTAAATTGCCCGTAGGTGTGAATGTGTGAGTGATTGGTTGTTTTTCTCTATAAATGTCTAGGTCATTATTGAAAAAGAAAATCAGTTCTCAACTAACTTACCTGGTTAAATAAAGGTAAACTAAGTAAATTCTAAACCACACCCAGAATACAGACCTGAACCCAACTGAGAATCTTTGGGATGTGATGGAGAAGATTTTACACAGTGGTCTGTCTCTCCATCATCAACGCAAGATGTGACACTGTATAAGCATTGTGTGGCATTAACAATTCCACACAATATGTCCTGTAATCACAACCAAAGGTGGTCCAGAGAAATATTGTGTATGCGAATTTTTTAGTCAGGCAGTGCTTATTTTTACAGAAACTGTGATGGTTTCCTAAATATAATAAAACTGCTTCTGCAAACCTAACATTTTTATGATCGACTTCAAAATAGGATAGGTTTCCATGGATTGCGAACCGCGGTCTCTTTTGTACAAGCCATTCATCCATTCAGCCATGACAGTGTCTTGGATGCAGGTTGTAAATTGATCTTCATAATGTATAGAGCTAAAGCATTTCTGCCAGACGTCTGGCTCACAGGATGTAGTCTACCGGAATAATCCTCCCATAGAGTAACTTTTTCAGTCAACCTATTTCCTCTTCCACTGTCTGCATGTTACTATTTTCAAAATCACATTCATTATATGAAAGAACAACAACAATAACCTCTGGACTATGACAACACACTGAAAACAGTACATTTTGTTAAACATATAGCATATGTTTTATGTTGTGTTTTAGTGCTGCAAAGATGAGTGTGCTTCATTTAAAGGAAAACAAATCAGCTATTTCTGTTTGTCCAGAATGATAGTAGATTGACCTATCTCCAGTGCTGAAACATCTCTAAGCTTGTATGGAAATAGTTCTGGCGATGCAGGACTACTCTGAAATCTAACTTCTCACAGTATCATTACACTTTCCTCGTCTGCCTTGGATTAATTGCACCGAATCGGAGAATTTTTGGTACCAACTGTTTGCCTCGAGACACTTACCTTCTGTTGATACTGCAATATTCACATTGTTTACACTTTTTACAATACAATAATTTCTTCTGTGCCTTTATATCTCAGTTGTATATGTGTTATTTATGACTCAGATTCAGCTTTATTGTCATTCGATCAATGATACATGATAGAAGAAAATAGTTACTCAGGTCTCAGTTTTGTAGCACAAGAAAGATAAAGAATAAAATAGAGAATAGAATATATAAAAGGTAAGTAGGGTAGAATAAAAAATTGCATAAAATATACACAAAATAAATAAATACATTCAATAAATTCTTGATATGTACAAAATTACACAGTGTTCAGTGTGTAATAGAAATGTACAGTTATCGATGTGTTCTCGTAATTCACTGGCTCTTCTTCATTCAGTGCACTGCATGTGTATAATTACTTTGTTACAGGCTTTTACTGTAGTAGTGGCTTTAAATGAATGGAGGAAGGCAAATTGTTATTCACAGTCATTTGTACAACAATTAAACTTCAACTGATATTTAATTATTATGGCATCCCTACCTCAGCGTACTTACATTTATATGGGGAACAAGTAACAAATTCTTTATTAGCATTGCAAATAAAAAGGTCAGTAATGCATTGCTTTTTTTTTTCATATTAATACTCCATCCATTCCATGTAATCTACCACCTATGGATAAGTGCCTCATATACAACCTCACTTCAAGTAATCCAAACTAACCTTTTAATGTTGTTTAATCAAATATAACTCAAACGAACCACCCTGTAGATGACAGGATGACGTAAATCCCCTACTGTGCTTCATAATTTTAGCTCATTTCATTCAACCATATTGGAAAAACAAGATAAAAGGCATATGAAAAGTACAGGATAGAAGTTAATTGGGGTGAAAAAGGGGGAAGCGGCCTTAATGTGACCCATCAGACTTGTGTGATGTGTGTTGAGTCCTGTCATGTGAACATAAGATGCAAAAGGATTTAGTAGAATGAAGTAGTCCAATTAGTGTCCTACAGTTTTGTGAAATGAGAGCGCTGAATAGAAAAAATGTGTTTGTTGCAGTTTCTCGAGAGCTTCCAGTGGAGACAGAAACCATCCAGACGCAGCTTCATCAGAGCACTAATGAAGAGCATTACACCTACACTAATGTTCCCTGGAGATTGTACCTCAGGAAAGAGGTTCATATAAAAACATACAGAAAAGTCGGTATCACTGTCAAAATGTGTGTTTTGATCGTGAGTATTTTCCATTTACTTTTTCTTCCAGGTCTTCTATCCCAAAGACAGCTTCAACAATCCTCTGGTGTTAGACCTCATTTTCAAACAGGTAATGTTTGACAGAATGCATGATCATTGCAGTGATTTGTTTTTTTGGTTAAATTATTGAGCCAATCATGCACTTTTTTACTTTTCAGCAGCCGTGCTCAGTATGTTTCTATCACCACAGAGCAGCGTTACCTGCTCACCTCTCGTTTGTTCTCTCCTGCAGATCGTGAATGACACCCTGTCAGAGGCATGTGTTCGCATCACCCGGGATGAAAGGCAGAAAATGAAAGCTCTTTTCGGTAGTCTGTCTGTTCTTCCTGCAGACATCTTTTTAGTCCTTATGCTCTAATACAAACACATCTCTTTGACATTCATGAGCCTGTGTGTCTGTTTGTGTGATTGACAGCTAAACATGGTGTGCAACAGAATATGGATCCAGTGGAAGAGTTCGTGAAGAAAACCATTGTCAATGCAGCCAGGGAAACCTGGGAAATCTACTTTTCCCGCCTGTTTCCAGCATCGGTGAGGACACAGACAGCTTCCCGATTAACCTTGCCAGGCCATTGCACAAATTATTTATTAATATAATCTTTAACTCTTTAAATGCTATGCATCATATGTGCATTATATTCATGTTTCTCCAACTTGGGTGTGTTTCTGCAGGGTAGTGTAGGAACAGGTGTGCAGGTGCTGTCAGTGTCCCACAGCGGCATTAAGCTGCTGAAAACAGTGAAAAGCAGCGCTGCAGCTCCAGACTACTTCAGAGTTTTGCGACCATATACGTAGGTATCACTTCTTGTTTGTTTTTGCTAACACTTACTGATCACACACACTCAGAGGTTCAGTGTTTGATGTTGACCTGAATGCCTTGTTCAGGGCCCTGGTGCTTTGCTAGTTGTTGAGAGTGTATGTCAAAGCTTGGCAGTGAAATAAATATGAAATTTCATAAGGGAATTTTTCTGTGAGCAGGTGTAGGAAGACACAGAAGATCAAGGAAGACTCAGAAGACTAAAGATATATTACACAGGAAACATTTATTGGAACGAGCTCATGAGAACAGATTTCTCAAAACAGGAGACTGAAGAATCTAGTTCTAAATCCACTTCCCATCGTACAATGTTATATATTTAAAATATCAGCTGGAGACAGTGTTTATATGTCTATATGTCTATGAACCTTGGACTGTAGATCCAGATGGAAGCAAAGTTTGCAGAGAACAGCACATGATGACCTGCAGCCGGACCCCAGAACCAAAACATGACTAAAACCATGAGTTATGTTATCATTTCTATAACAGTTTTCATAAGTCTTAAGTCTCCACTAAGAGAGTGACCTATAATTTAGAGTAGACAATCACCCATTCTTGGTTATTCACAGGCTCATAATCACCCCAGTGCTACAGTGCACTTACTCATGGAGTTACAGCTTAAACAAATCAACAAAGAGTTAGATAATATACATATAACCTGGTAAAGTTAATGGTTATAATAAAACAGAACTTAGAACAATGTAATTTGACAAAAATCTAACATTTTGAGTCACTTGAGATCGAGACTCAACGTAAGTCAGAAATTTTCTCGCAAGCATCTGCAGCAGTTCTCAACTGCTGTCATCTTTTCATAAAATGTGAAAAGCTTGAAAGACTTTTATTGTTGCAGATAAAATTCCTTTAATCACATGCAAAACATGATTCTTATGGGTCAGATCTCCATTCCTATCCATAGTAGTTGCATCACTAATTAGTTTCAGCCCTGAAGAATAAGGAAATAAGTCATTAACCCTTTTAAAGAGAAGTCAAGGAATGACATTATCATGTAAAGGTATCCCACTGTGCAGTAGTTTATCATTATTGCACAGTAGGATGATGAATAATGATGACTGAAAATTAGTTCCTAATAAATAATTTGCATTAATTTCAGTTACATATAGAACCGCAGTGAGCATTATTGTTTACTTGAAGACATGCATGCATTAATCGACTTCTCTGATGTGCATTTTTCACTCCCTAGGTGACAATAATAATCCCGCGACATATATTTATAATGTGGTACTTGGAAATCGTAATTTTTATAAAGCTTTTTTGTTAGTTTCACCTCTGATTTGAGTTTAATTTTTTAACTATAAGTAGTAGCTGAAGCAACATCAAATTTAATTAATAAAAACGTTGTTTACGAAAAGTCTCATAGTGTGAAAAGATATTTTATTCTTGTAAACCAGAAAGTATTTATACTGGATGAAATCTTTAAAGGCAAACACTGAGTCGGTTTAGTCGTATTGTAATGTTGTGTTGTTCATTGTTGTTTTCAGTGAATTTTTGTGATTGTATTTAATTCATATTTCATTCAGAAAAGCAACAGAATTATTTTTGGCCACTAGTTTTAGATTTAGTCTTAGTTCTAGTTAACTGTAATAGCTCTGATGAATTCAAGTGAATTTACAGTTTTCTGTGCTTTTTTCAGGTACGCAGAGATCCTGTTTGTCACCATCCCATCTGAGAACATGCTGGAGTTCAATCTGACCAATGAGAAGCTGATCCTGTTCTCAGCAAAAGCTCCACAAGTCAAACATCTCATCGACACCTTCATCAATGAGATCAAAAAGGTAGACTGCGCTGACATTTAGTAAACGATTTCAGCTAAATGCATCTGTTGGGGCATTATCTGTTACTTGGAGAGAGTTTTGAAATGCGTTGGGGGTTTTTTTCAACTCAAACATACAAATTTGAATTAAATATTAAAGGTTCATTTACTTTATTATCCCTGTAGGGAAATTTGGTCTCTGCATTTTACCCAGAGTACATACACACACATTACTTATCATGAGCATTAACGAATTAGGAGCAGTGAGCTGCTATTGAAGGCACTTGGGGATCAACTCCAGATCTTCATCAGCACCGTGGTCAGGGCCACTGATAGGAGAATTAACCAATATACATGCTTTTAATTATTAAAATCAACAAATTAAATCTTCATTTCTGTATATTGCAATTATTCTTTTATTTGTATTCTTCTGTGTATTTTATACATTGTCTGTGTTATCTTGTACAGTGTCCTTGGGTGTTGTTAAATAAAATGTATTATTATTAGTAGTAGTAGTAAATTAGTATTAACAAATGACACAAAATCTTCAAAACAATATAAAAGCTGGTGACTTCCTTTTGCATGTGCATCCTTCTGCACAGTGTCACCAAAATCCAAATATCACAAAACACAAAATGGACCCTTAATGTGCAGCCTTTTGCAATATATTTATATTATTTCAAAGGCTTGAAATTGTCTTTAATTGTTTACCTCTATTGTTACCTCCGCCAAGGAGGTTATGTTTTTGCCGGCGTTTGTTTGTTTGTCTGTCTGTCTGTTTGTGTGCAACATAACTCAAAAAGTTATGGACGGATTTTGATGACATTTTCAGGATTTGTTGGAAATGGCACAAGGAAGAAATTATTAACTTTTGGGAGTGATCCGGAAGAAATCCTGGATTCTGGATCACTTTTAAATGTTGCGCTTGATGGAGGTCTGCGCTCTCCGAGTGCTTTTCTAGTTTATTATATGATGTTTGTAGTGTACATTACTATATTATTTACGCAACATTTACGGACTTACATTAACTGCTTGGAGACATATTTTCATCAGTCCTTAAATTAAACATTTACTGTAAATGTGTGTCATTTATGTTAATTATTCATAAAACACATACAGTAACACAAACTGCCAGAAATTTGTCTAAATTCTCATGGCCCTTATTACCAGTTTAATACAAATATACTTAAACTAGAAACATTCTGGAGGGTATACAAACTCAGTCACTAAATCAGACGTCTCTGAAACAGGTAGTGGGTGAAGCAGCAAATCCAAAATATTCAAGACTTCAGTCCAAATATATGCAGTTAAGATGGTGTGTAGAACATTTGTGTGAATAACAGATTGTGCTCTTTTCTTTCTTCCTGTCAGAACTCAGACTACGTGATTGCAGAGCGTAACTTCGTGACAGACGACCGCGCAATGCTCAATTTCCACAAAGGTGACATCATCAGGCTGCAAGTGATGGATGGACTGGAGAAAGGTGAGACGCTGAAGTACATGAAGTGGAAATCCTGTTATCGTCTGGATGAATCCATACAAATGTGATATGTGTGTGTGTATGTGTGTGTGTGTGTGTGTGTGTGTGTGTGTGTGTGTGTGTGTGTGTGTGTGTGTTTTTTGTATGACTCTGTCTCTGT
>JAPTYQ010000001.1:25419663-25443687 GCA_029814465.1 Ostorhinchus cyanosoma
TGTGTGTGTGTGTGTGTGTGTGTGTGTGTGTGTGTGTGTGTGTGTGTGTGTGTGTGTGTGTGTGTGTGTGCGCTTTCAGGTCTGGTCAGTGCCTTCCCCATGTTCGGCTCCTCGTTCTTCTACATCCACAGCAGCAGCTCCACCACCTTTTACGCTCCCTGCATTGTTGCCGTCAATCAAAACGGTCTCCATTTCCTGCACAAAAATACACACGTAAGAATCACGGTCAGATTCACAAAACGCAGATACGACTCGGTTCAGAAAGATGGAATACAGCAGCAGAAGTGGAGTCTCTGAGTGTTGTTTGGTCTCTGTGGTGCAGGAGATGATGGCAGTGGTCCCCCTGGTGGAGGTGCAGTCCAGCCGCACCCAGAGGCCCACTGCTGGAACCAGTTACCCGTATGTGGACCTGACCCTGGGGGACATGACCACGCAGAGGGTGGTTCAGCTGCAGCTGGAGCAGGTACGACACACACACAGTCACATGAAGGTTCCAGTCTATGTCAGTCCTTGTGGTTATGCTGGTGTTGTGTCCGCAGGGCCTGGAGCTGTGCCGTGTCATCGCCATGCAGGTGGAAAACATGATGCTGGTACGGGAAAAGAGGCTCACCCTGCCACCCAGTGAAATCACCATGTTATAACACATGGTCCTTGGCATTAATGGAATCATGTGTATAAACTCATATGAACTTAACTTATCCAAACATGTAGATAAACCTTCAGAAACCTACCTCTTCTTAGCATCAGGTGTTTACCCTGAGCTCAGCCTCACTTTTATCTGATCATTATAATGTCATTATAATATACATTTTAGAGACAATTAAAGTTACTATTTGATTTTTTTTCAGGTTGACACCATTAAAACTGCACAAACTAGATGTACTTTTAATGGATTAAATGTTAAATGTGTTTTAACTGTTTAAAAACTATGATTGAACAGTGAAAGCTTCGTAGGCCTGTGCTTTCTTATTCCAAAGTTTTATAAACCATGTCTGATATTTTTTTTTATTTTTTTAACACTGAGGACTTTTCATATTATTGTTAAAAAAATAAATGAATAAAAATCAAAAAAAAGTTCTATTTTGCAACTACTGTTTGAATGAAACAAGGAATAAATGAAAGAATCATGAGTTCATCTGCACTTTTTATACAAAATATTCCTGGTTGATTCATCTATAATAACTAATAAAACTTTATAAAACAGTGAGACCAAAAGCCCTTTTAGAGAATATTATTTGGATTGTTTCAAGTGAACTAAATTCTTGACAGTTTCAACATGTTATGTCCTGGATGTGTTTTAGTGTCTTCTGCAGTAAAATCTTTTTTTGTAAAGATGTAACTACATCAAACAGACACAAACAAATGCGTTTCTTTTTCTTTATTGTTAAGAAAACAGAAAAAACTAACAAAACTAAATTCTTGACAGTTTCCTCATGTCATGTCCTGGATGTGTTTCATTATCTGCTCAAACATCCAGTTTTGACCTCGATGGAACAGAGCATGTGTAGAGGAGAACATGTGGGTTTGGATGGAACAATACTTGACAGAGTTCAATGACTTAAGAGTGATTCTTAATGCAATATATCACAAATGCATGTGGTGGTTTGACTTCTGTGTGTATCATGTGACTAAAACAGACAGAAAAGAAAACATGGAATGCCTAAAGGAACCGTTTTTGTTAGTGCAATGACATAGATATTAATGTAAGAACTTAAGCGATTTTGGTTACTGTCAAGAAAACCATGGAAAATGGATGAATATCAGCTTTGAAATGAACCTCTTATGAGCTAGTTTGTTATCAGTATATATGTCCAAAAAATTTACCTGTGGTTGTACCAGGCATTAAAATGAACAAGAACCTGAAGAAAATAAGGGGTGGTTTAATAATCTTTTCCTCGGTGGAGGAGTATAAAAATAATAACAGACACCTTAAAAGCACTCATCGATCCCAAACTTCCAGCTAAACAACATAACAATACACCATCCCCAGCTTGATTATGCAAACATTACACTAAAGGTGATGCACATGAGAGGAAGGAAACCCCCCCAAAAGCAGTGAGACCTGATGGAGTATCACCCAGAGCACTGAGGGACTGTGCTGAACGCCTGGCACATGTTCATGTCTACACTTTGAACTCCTCTCACACAGGCAGCAATCTCACACCGAACACATCCACGATGAATGACTTTAATCCAGTGGCGCTTGCACCGGTCGCCATAAAACACCTGGAAAAGCTTGTTCCGGAATATACAGTTCAGCCTCCGTCGACCTCCCACCGTTTACCTCCAGCTCTGCCTTTAACACTATCCGACCAGTGAAGCTGGCAGACCTTGGAGTCCCAACACCCACTTGTAATTGGATTCTGGGGTTTTTCTGAGACAGACCACAGGTGGTGAGGACTGGAGATAAGGTCTGTGCTGAGCTTATAATCAGCACAGAAGGTCCAGGGGTGTCCGTCTCAGCCCCAAACTCTACACCCCTGTACTTATGACCGACTCCAACCAGGACAGCAGTGTTAGGATTAAATATACAGATGATGTGACTGATCTGGACGAGGGAGCCGGTGGATAACACTGTGGACAGAAAACAGACGGACACTGTTAAAATTTTACACCATCTCAAATATTATCATGGAATCTTTTTTTTATTTCTAAAAGTGTGGCTGCAACAAACAGATACAAACAAATGAAAATGGAATATTTCTTTTTATTGTTAAGAAGATAAAATAACAAAACAAAATTATTGTCTGTTTCAACGTGTCATGTCCTGGATGTGTTTCATTATTTTTGCTGAAACATCCAATTTTGACCATAACAGAATAGAGCATGTGCAGAAGGGAGCATGGTGGTTTGGAGAAGGGAACTATACTTAGTCAAGTTGAATGACTTAATAGTGATTCTTAATGCAGTATATCACAAATAAATGGGGTGTCCAAAGACTTTTTTCCACCACTGTACACCTCTAAACTTAAATAATAATAACAATAAATGGAATGTTCACCAATTGTATTTAGGCTCATAGTGATGTTGGATGTCTGTGGTCAGTCTGAACTCTTATTACATGAAATCAGTCAGTGCATCTGGAAGTTTATGGATGAATGAGACAAGATTTACTCAATTTTACAAACAATCCTCACACACTCATTGAACTGGATATTGTAGTTAAATTGTATTTGCAGTTATATCATTGTTTCAGAGGTGTCAAACATGTGGCCTGTGGGTCAAAACCAGCCTGCCGAAAGGTTCAACAAGGCCTGTGGGATGAATTTGCGAAATGCATAAATTACATTGAAGATATTAACAGATAATGACAGTCCAGTTTGAGCTCAAGTGGATCAGTCTGGAATCAGTAAAATAGTAGCTCAATGACTTAATAATGATGACAAATCCAAAATGTTCTCTATTTTAATGTGAAACAGTACAATCACTTGGTGTGCAAAAAATGTGAATAATCTGAACAACCATGAACAATTGGATCTTTTTTAAGAAAAATAAGTGGAATTTTAACAATATTATGCTTGTTGCTAAATGTTTTGCGCCTTTGTCGCTCCACTGGGATCTGTAAGTTGTAATGCACATGTGTAAATGAGAAACTAAGGCAAAACGTTGTTAAAATTGCACTTTTAAAAGATGACAAACAGTATTTTACACCAATTATTTCCATTTATTGATGCAATTGGTGGCTCAACAGGTATTAAACAGTTTAGATCAGTAGATGATTTTGGTCAGTGGTCAATTGTTTGGGTCTTTATAGGTTAAATGTGTTCAATCTTACATACTTTAATAAGCAGAATTTTGAACAAATGAGCAAAGTGCTGTTTATCTGATGTTTTCAGTGTATATGATAAAATTATATTACACAGTGTGTGAGGGGGGAGAATGCACTTTTACTTTTTTGTAAAAAAAAAAAAAAAAAAACAAGTTTTAGCATTAGACCTTTTTTTTTTTTTTTTTTTTTTTTACTGTGTCCAAAAAATTGCCAAACTGTGTCCCTCTGAAATTTGTTTTGCACGACGTGTTGGTGTTTAGTGTGACAAAATTAGCTGCGGACTCTTGAAGACTCCCAAAATGGATTTATGAGTCCGCCTATAATAAACGTCTCGGTCACGTGACATTCCTTCCCAAACTAGCAGGTCGCCAATGAGCATGCGCAGATCCCTGGCAGGTTACACGAGTTTATTTTCAGCTTTTTCTTGGAGACGAGGTTACGATGGTGTAAACTATCTGTCTTCAAGGCTTCTGGTTAATATAATAATGTTTTTCCTAATTACTCTGAGATAAAACCTCTGTGGAAACGTCTCCGGGACATCGCGGTGTGGAATTTAGCGGTGACATGTGAAATGTTGCTGCGTGGTTTGTTGGTTTTTCCAGGCGGTGACGGACAGACCAAGCCAGGCTAGTTTAGCTAACTAGCTAGTAGCTAGGCAGCACTGCTCAGCTAGCTCTCGGTGGCCTTTGCGCCGGCTGAGTGTGTTATAGGGTCGACGCAGCATTTATCACTGGTGTAAGCTTCCACAGCGGTTGTTTTTGTCGGATACAGCTTGCTAACTGTGGTGGTTTGTCTGAACAGCCAGTCGAGGCGTCTGTGCCGCTCGGCTAATGTTAGCTCCTCTGGAATGCTGGGCGCAGTGAATGACTGAATCTTGCCCCGAGCCACAAAAATCATCGTCACATATTCGTTTTGGCCTCTACCTCAGTCATTAATCGCAGACACGACTAAAACTGCGCTGAAATGTCGTGCTAATGCGTGCTATCTGCTAACCGGGAGCTCACGTCGCACTACAGAAGTCGTATTGTTTTGCCTGACATGGCAGCCGGCGGATACTCTGACCTGAGGGAGAAGCTGAAATCCATGACTCCACACAGAGACGAGTACAAAAATAAATACGTGGACGGGACGAGTAACGGCAGCGGGAAAGGTCGAAAGCGTAAGTACAGAGAGTCCGACGACGACGACTACGAGCACAGCGACGACAGCTCGGAGCTCCGGGAGCAGGAGGCCCGGCGTGTGAGGAGCAGCATCCTCCAGAAGAGCATCTTCACCCCGGAGGAGTGCGCACTCATCGAGGAGAAGATCGACGAGGTGGTGTCCAAAGGAGAGGCCGGTTTGTACCGTGAGCACACCGTGGACAGGGCGCCGCTCCGCAACAAATACTTCTTCGGGGAGGGCTACACGTACGGAGCCCAGTTGGAGAAACGTGGCCCGGGTCAGGAGAGGCTGTACCGGAAAGGAGAGGTGGACGAGATCCCCAGCTGGGTGCATGAACTGGTGATCAAACGGCTGGTGTCCAACGGGGTGATCCCGGAGGGGTTTGTCAACAGTGCGGTCATCAATGACTATCAGCCCGGTGGATGCATTGTGTCACACGTGGATCCTCTGCACATCTTCGCCCGACCCATCGTGTCCGTGTCCTTCTTCAGTGACAGTGCTCTGTGTTTCGGCTGCCGCTTCCAGTTCAAGCCGATCCGTGTGTCGGAGCCTGTGTTTGTCCTGCCAGTGAGGAGGGGGAGCGTCACAGTACTCAGGTGACTGACCGGGCATTTACTGCGTTTGTATGTGAGCTGAAAGCAGAGGTTACTTACAGGGAACCAAGTACACATACTTTACTCCTGAACTGAAGTGGAGTTTTCAGGCAGCTTAGGTATTTACTAAGTAACGTGTGCACTTTCAAAACTTGCTGAGTTTGTATACATTTGGTGGTGGTGGTGGTGGTGGGGGGGTTAACCATAGTTTTCATTTAGCATCACTGTGCACTTTCTCAACATCAAGGCTGATAACAACCTAAATGGACAATAAGACCATGTGATTCCTTTATGTATCCATCAGTGCATATCTCAAGACAAAAACAACATAAGACTTTTGATTCAGCGTTTAATGTTCTTACAGTCAATGAATGTTGGCTTTCACATTAAATCCAAATAAGGAAAATGAGAAGAGGGAGAGTTTTTATTAAACAAGATGAGATGACAATTTCATCCCACAATGGGGAAATACACAGGTTCAGGCAGCAAGGGGATAAAATTAGAGGTAGAATGATATATGGGATGTTTATATATATATATTTTTTTTCCAGTATCTTATTTATTTTGGAAAGCTGATATTTGATAAGTAGTGAAATAGTTATCAGATATTTAATCAGGCACCTGTGTGGGCAGCACTTGAAGTTCAATAAATGTTAAAAGTTTTAAGTGTGTAAGTGTATTAATAATTACATTTATATTGCTGCATATCAATCTTAATTAGCTGAGTGTTTCAATTGTATTTTACAGTCATTGTCCTTTAAAAAAAAAAAAAAAACTCCTTAAATATCGTCCTCAAATATCAGCTGTAGATATCAGGCATAGGCTGACCAAATTTTTAAAAATTGGCAAAATCCATATTTGTCCACCTCTAGATAAAATGCAAGAAAATGTGTGTGCAAAACGTGCAAAAACTATCAATACTAAAATTTATAGTAGTGATAAACCTTTCTAGGACATATACATATTTACATAAGAAATAGAATCGCAAGATGAAAATATAAACATGTTAAGACGCAACAGATTTGATGGGAACTGGAATGTGGAGAAAGTTAGTGTGCATTATTTTCAGTCTATTGCATTTTTTTTGTTTTAATATCATGAATACATTTCAGAGCCTGCACTGTACTACAGTAGAGAATGTTTTCCACTTCTACACGAGTACTGATGATTCTGCTCATGTAATGGTGTGTAGTTTAGCCACCTCTTCTCAAAGCATCTCTCTCTTTTTAGCGGCTATGCTGCAGATGACATCACCCACTGTATCCGCCCTCAAGACATCAAGGAGCGCCGCGCAGTCATCATCCTTAGGAAGTAAGGCAAACATAGCATAATTTCAGAAATAATTATCCTTTAGAGAAGTTTGCCCAGAACCATTCTTTACTTTGACTGCTGTCTTTCATTGCCAGGACCAGACCTGATGCTCCTCGACTGGATTCAGACAGTGCTTTAAGCTCCTCCCCTCCTGAAAGACCTGTTCCTCTAAAAGCCAAACGTTCACATCGCAAAGCAGACCCCGATGCTGCTCACAGGTAAATACTACCACACACCTGAAGAAGTCTCACCTGATCCACACATAACACACCTGTTAAAGTGAAAAACCTGTGCATGAATTCAATCTTTGTACGGTGAGAATAAGCCTGATCCACAGGGTGCTAACAGAAGTGTGATGAAGACTACAAAAGTAACTAGCAGATTCAGTTGAAAAGAAAAAAATCACGTGAGAATTTCATCAGCTCTAGAGTTCTGTGGCAGTTACTTTTTTTGTTTTCAATTTGGCTCTTTGAGGTAAATTTTATCACACCTAGATATGTCTCAGATCTCAATGATAAGTCATTTTTAATTAAATTGGGTTTGAAATTGTACTAAACATTCAAGGATCCCTAAATACCATTTGTTACATATATTGTTGGTATTTGTCTATCCACTTTATGGGTCTTTGATCTGAATATAAGTTTCTGTGTTGACACAAATCACATGTGTATGCATTAATCTTTTACTTTTAAACTAAAAGCTGTGAAAGAGATGCAAGTTGTGCATATTTCTGTGTGTATCATCATCTACCACACACGTTATTTCCAAGTTGAACTAATGAGCACTTTTTCTTCAGGCATTACTATGATGCGCTTCAAACTGACAACATAGTCCAAAAATTATATATCATGTTAAATTTCAGTATTGATCATTCATTCATCTTCTGAACCACTTTATCAGTGAGAGGGTCGTCAGGGTGCTGGAGTCTATCCCACCTAATTATGGGCAAAGACGGGGTTCACTCTGGACCTGTCGCCAGTTCATCACAGGGTTGACATATAGTGACAAACAACCATTCACTCTCACGTTGACACCTATGGGCAATTTAGCTTCACCATTTAACCTATTAGTCAATGTCTCTGGATGGTGGGATTACACCAGAGTACCCAAGAGTTCACGAGCAAATTCCACACATAAAGCCCCCCCCCCCTCCCTCCCTCCCCGGGGAATTGAATCCAGGCTGTGAGGTGGCAGTGCTATCCACTGCACCACGTTGTCATCAATATTGATCAATATGGACAAAAACATTATGATCATATTTTATTTCCAGCTCCAGTTTGAAGGATTTTGGTCAGTAGCTGGTAGAATGAGAATAAGAAATTGACTCTAGAATCATGTTAAGAATACTAACATGTTGGACAGTAGAACATTGTGTTATTGTGACATTAGGTCTGTTCTTTTAAAGTCAATACATATCAATGGAAAGTCAACATGGACCCAGCACTGCTTTGTTGCAAAACCTGGAGGGCTGTCATTCCAGTCAAGATCCTCCTCTATTAGTTCCATGTCGACTAAGAGACTAAGGTGTAATGGTAAAATATCTAAAAAAAAAAAAAAAAAGAAAGACCAATGTGCACTATAAAGAGGGCAGAATAGATATTGTCTATTGCACATTATTTCATACATCTATCACACAGAGACATATGATATCACCATAACTGATGTGTTAGTGTTTAACTGAGTTTTGATGATTAATGAAAAGGCGTCATAACGACTGGTTGGTTCTGATTTAGTTTCTATTTTGTGTCCTCCAGGCCACGGGTCCTCGAGATGGACAAAGAGGAGAACAGACACCCGTCGCTGTCTCGCCAACGTCGCCATAGCATCAGCTCAGAGAACTACTGGAGACGTGGACAGGATTACAGCAAACACAGAGAGAGTTCAGGACGCAAAGTTAAAATGAGACGCCACTGAGCTGCACCAATGTCATTGACACCCATGTAAACGTATAAATATCAGTTCTTTTATGGATTTCAGTTGTGTCACATACCTTTTTAATCGGCTTTCATTTTCTCGCTCACGCTCTAGTTCGACACCAGGAGCAGAATCTGTTGTCTGAATTTTGATTTGATTTTGATTTCAGAATCGGTTTGAGTTTTTCGCAGACAAAGCTAGCGGCTCTCGTACACACTACAGAACTTCACGTTACTTGAGTTAGACTTTCTGTTTGTGTTCATAGATGACTCACAATGGCATGTATTTTTTGTAACAGAGATGTACAGATGTTAAAGACGCAAGAGGAAGTTGTACGTATGGACTTGTACATAAGAAAACCAGAGCGAAGCTGCAGTCAAACATGTTATAATGTACAATATATTTGTATAGTCTTTGATTGGGGAAACTTTTATGCAGAATGAAACCTTAATTTTTTTGCACCTGCAATTCTGATCCATACCACATCTTTGTTCTCTCCTCTGTCGCAGTTTTTACATTGCAAGAGCTGGCAGACATTTGCCCCTGCTTTCTGTTATAATTTGACTCAGTGGTGGCACAATTTAGTAAAGGTCACAATATGTTTTATCAACTAAACTGATGCTTTATGGAGTAAAAGCTCAGGCCTTGTTTTATACTCCTATTTCAGTATAAAGTTGCTTTACCTTAATGAAAGAGGTGGTTGTGGTTGTTACCGTTCTGTATTGAATCAAAGTTTTCCTCATTTAAATCATAAACTGTACATGAGAAGTGGACAGGACGCCTTGAGTGTGCGTTTTTGCCGTTGAATTCTTAGCTTTTGAGACACAAGTGACCATATGTAGATACTGGCTGAAACTAATGTTAGCTCAATGATGGTAAAACATAAATTGTAGATGACATTTATATAACAGAATCGTTTTACGGTCTTGTTAGTGCAATACATGAAGCATAACTAAAGTCCTTTCAGTAGGTAAATGAGCTGTCAGTCACACCTGTCAATCAAAACCCCACACAGAAGACATTGAAGGCTGTCATTTGTCTTAAAATCATCTTAACTGAATAATAACATAAAGGTGGACACATAAGTACATATGTTCCACATGAATCATATCTGATGACGATGAAAAGCTGAGAAACTGAATTTTATCTAAATTGTTTACATCTATTAATAGGATTTGATTCAAAAAGTATTAATAATATTAGATCAGAACATGCTTTTGGTTTCTGATGGCTGTTCTTGTTTAGATACTGGTTTTTGTTTCACTTTCAAGCCCTTGATTTAATGTGGTTTGACATTTTAAATAGTCCAGATTTAATTTGACCAAATGACACCATTATGTCGTGTTAAACTTGGTCTAAGCAGTCTGATGGAAAACTCCATTTCCTGATGTATTTGTCTGCTCTGTTTGCTGTGCAAACACAGATAAATTTTGTTTCTTGCTTTCATTCGACCGTATTGGGCTGAGGTACTAATTCACTGTTAGGTTATGCAGTTCCACATGAACAGAAATAACCTCAGTTTAGAGAAGGAATTACTTTCTAAATACAGGACTGTTGAAGATTTTCTGAAGCTGTGCTGCCATCCTGAGTGTGTTGCCAAAGGTGAATGGTAATGATCGTCTGCAAGAGGAGGACACAACATGCTGCGCACCAATACCCCTCGGCCAGAATGGACAGACGGGCAGACAGACAGACAGACACGACAAAACAATTACAATACCCCTTTGGCCAGTCGGCTGAGGGGTAAAAAACAAGACAATTCTCACAGTGAATGGAGATGCACTTCAGTGGTCATGTTTCATGGCTGACAGAATCTAACTCAGATATTCTCCATAGTCAGTCTGCTGAACGTGGTTATCCCAGCTGGCAGGTCAGGAAATAACACGTAACAATGTCTGTGATTGCAACAAGCTGTAAAGTCACCTGAGCTCCACAACTGAAGACTGTAGTTTTCTCTGACCAAAATACCAGATGAAACAATTATTGTTCCTAGTTCATTCATAAGCATTATCAAACATGTTTTGAACTGATCAAGAAAATTAATCTGAATTTGCTAATAGGGGTTTTTCCTGGATGATGAAAATCTTTCCTTGGTCAAAATTAAGAACATTGTATTTGCAGCAAAAACTGCATTGTTCCAGGCTCTAAGTTCATTTTAGGACCCTTTTGTCATTTTTAGGGTCCTCACCATCCACCCATGTAAGAACTGCAAAAAGGATCTAATGTTTCATCTCAGACTCCCCTTTGCCGAATGAATTTTGAGTTTACCTTCATATTGTTCGTCTATTAACACACACCTGACCCTAAAGCTTAAGCCTTCATTTAACTAATGAAGGAATAATACAGTGAGTGGAAGTTTGTCATGTCACAGAGAAGGTAAAATGGTAAATCTATTTACAGGTGGGAACAATAAAAATAATGCACAAAAACATAAGTTGAATTTAAGATATGTGCACCTCGTGAAAGAATTTTTTTCAGTTTTGGTGCAAACATTCACTTGGCCTTATGAATGAACTGATGAGGTTTTGACATCCAAAAGGCAATGTTACTGTGACCTCACAAAACACTATGGCCATAGCTCAAGAATTTATACTACTATTATGAAGAAAAGCATCACACCAGTATGCAACTGAAAAGAAGAGATGACTACAGAAATGACTATTGGATTCTTCAGTTGCTAGTTTTGTGGAATATTTTAGTAAAAAAAAAATCTCACAAACTGTATGAACAGATTATAATGCAAACATTGTGGACTCATCTGATTAAATCTGTAGTTGCTGTTTCCTTAAGTAATACTTGGAACTGTTTTGTGCTCACTCTCAAATTAATTTACCTCTATATTTAACCTTTTCTGAGGGATTTATGATCACTATGGAGCGTCTGAACATCCAAGTGTGTCATATCTGATAACAGAGAAAAAATAAACTGTATTTTACCTAAACTATTCAGATGCATCGATAGGATCATTGGTTCAGAATGTATTCAACATTTTATATCATTAGATAGTTTTGATGACTGGTTTAGGTCTTTAAGGGTCTCTCATAAATGAATTGAAGCCGCTGCTGCAGATGGGGGCGCTGTAGCAAAGAAAAGCTGAAGTTCAACCACTAATGATGAAAATGAAGAGGAGCAGCTGTTAGCTAGCTGCCTGAGTTATATTTACACTGTGGCAGGCAACGTTAGTAAAACTGATTTTGAGCATTAATGACCTGAACATTTAACAAGCGCCAATGTTTGGCGGTCACATTCATGTGTTCTCCTTTTCACTGAGTGGTAAGTGACGTTGACTTCTCACCACAGCAGAGTCAGCTGGGACTGACTTCTAACGGAGCTTCTTTGTTGCTGGCTAATTAGCTGGCTAGCTTAACTACTGTCAACTAACTGAGAATATTTCCTTGAGAGCTAGCCGCAGTGTAGCTTTCTTGCCTGTAGTAAAATGGCAAGTTGACATTTGTTGTACTGTAGCAAAATGTGCATTTTATCTTGCTTCTAGCTAAGGTACTCATCTCATACACTGGAGTCTATTTATGTAACACTGTAGGAGGGGGCACATAAGGGGAACAGCCTCTAATGGTGACATGTAGCATTAGCATTGTGTTAGTCTGAAAAAGTCAACAGTCCAAAAAGGGGAATGTTTCATTGTAATTCACAGTTGAATGTGATATCCTAAGATTAAGGTTATAACACCTTGACAAACACAAAATACAACACTGAAACTAAACATTTAATCTGTTAGTTTAAATGTCTAACGCTAGCTGTTTTTGTGGAAGGGTGTTGCTATCGACTACTTTATATCTTCCTCTAAATTTGTATCTCAGTCCTATTTTGAGATGTAGTTTAATGTGGAACCGCATTATTGCCTTTTCTGGACCAAAAATCAGGCAAGGTCACGGGCTCCTTTAACCATTGTTGAATAACTTCTGTCATTGTCAGCTCCAGTGTCCTTAGACTTTTCTGATGGTGTTTGTAACAAACACAAAATAAATTCTGCTCTGATGTTGAATGTGTCATCAGTACTGTACGTGCTGCACGTATGTATGAGCTGTAACTGGATGAGGAAGGTTGTTGTGAATTTGACTCGATCGGTGTGACTCAGGCACATTTTATGCCTATAAATAGAGCATGTCTCCATTCTTGGGGCCCTGCGCCTCTGACAAGGGGAGAGGACAGCCACTGCTGCGTTCAAGGGGTTTGGAGAGATGTCCTGAGGCTATTTGTGGATCTCAGGTGCCAGCAGCTGATTATGTGATGGGTTTTGTGCAAACTTTAGTTTTAGTTGTACACAAGTGCAACTTAGATAGTATTAAAATGCTGTTTGAAATCATTAATGCAGTTTAAATGATTAATAAATTAAGCACTTTTCATTCATTTACAAAAACCTCTGGCTTTTGTTCGGTTTGTCAAGAATTTTACGACTTTGACTGCAATAGAACGTGTATAAGGTTAAATAGAAAGCCTTTAATGCTTATTTCTTAAAACAAGATCTTTTTTTCTTCATGTACATGTGCTGTGCATTCACAACCTGCATGCAGATATTTGGTAAGAGGTGCAGCGCTGCTCAATAAAAGTTGACAGTCACATGGTGTGTTGGGAGGCCCCTCAGTGGACTCATTTTCCCTGAAGTCAACCATTTGTAGGACAGGGCTGCATTTGTGATTGTTAGTTTGGGTTATTTAATGGGAGTATGAAAACAGAGAGCAAGTCGGGTTGTATAGCTGACAAAAACAAAGTGTTGACTGTACAATATATGACATTTTCCGGGACAACTGTGCCTGAAGAAGTAAAATTAGCTCTGAAAAGGCTAAAACAGGAATTCGTATTCACTCACTGCATTAAGGAGTCAGTTTCACAGAATTTGATAACAGAAATGAAATTATGTACAAGAAAGTATGAAAAGTCTCAGCTTGGTGTCTCTTCAACATGCATATTATGACGTCCATATCCATATGTGCATCACTTCAGCTATTTTTGGCTGTCATCAGTCAGATTTAGGGCTGGATATGCATACCTTAGTTTAGGTATTGGATTGTAACCAATAGTTTTTGAAACCAGTGCCCCCCCCCAAAAAAAAAGAAAATTTCAGTATATCATAAATGTGAAAAATAATCCAAATTAATGGAAACACATGGAAAATACATTTGTAGAACAGGTCAGTAGACAAATATCAACATTTATTTTTCATCATTATTTGTTTTCTTTTCATGATTACATTTGATGGTCTGCCTCCCCTGACACATCAGTGATTAATCATAATGACAAATGTTTTATTTGCTTTGTGGCTTCCTTCTGGTCCAGATTAAAAGTTCAGTTTCTGTCTTTCTGTCAGAATACAGAATAGCTGTCTCTGAACCACTGCACCAGAATTGATTATGTGATTGAGCAGCACAATTAATTCCATTTGGGTTGAGATCTGCTGACTGGGAAAGCCCCAGCATATGACTGACATTGCCATGCTCGTTATTAACCCCTTCACTGACCTCTCTTTGCTCGTGTGGATTTGTTACTTTATCTCTTTTTTCCTTTTCCTTCCCCTTTGAATCAGGGGATATGTATTCTATTTGTCACCCACACTGTTTTTTGGAATAAATATGCAGACTTGTACTGAATATATCATTTTAGTTTGTACAAGATCACCGCTGGTTGAAGATTCAGCCACAGCTTTAAACCAGGTCAAAATTGTCAACATTTGTCAAAGATCTGACTTGGAAAGCTGTGAGGGTTTTCTCGCATACAAGTATGAGTCACACATGTAAAAAACGCACATAAGATATTACTTTACAAATCTGATAAAGAAATACACTCTTTAATGACAAATAAACCAAAGTAGATGCATATAAGTTAACATCTGATGTTGGAACAACAATATAGAAACAGTTAATGTTTCATAAACAGAATATCAAAAGGTGATTTGAAGGACTATTGTGATGACTTTCTATATAAAATCACAGTTGGTTTTATGATTATTTCTAAAGCTGTTCATTTGCATTCCAGGATTCCAAGCTGAAGTAAAGGCTGCTGTTCATTTTCTCACAAGCTGAACATAATTTCCTTATTTCTTTCTGCCTGCCTAAGTTTAAATGTTCTGTCTTCACTAGGATAACCACAAAAAGGGAAGCGATGAACTTCCACGGCAGTCGGAGGCGAGGGGAGGATGGCATCGCTATGGTGATTGACTTCCTGCTGTCTAATGCCCGACTGGTTCTGGGAGTGGGTGGGGCTGCTGTGCTTGGCATCGCTACACTGGCAGTGAAACGGGTGAGTGTTGGGAAGTTGTTAGTACCACATCAGTGCCTCGTCTATATTCAGGCTGTTTGGGAATGAGTTTGTACAGCAAATTCAGGCTTGGAAAATAAAGCTTCTGATTTTCCCAATAAGTGTTATCCACACAACGTCTGTGCTAGCTCTCAAAAGTCTTTGTCTCCTCTGTGCAGTTGTCTACCTCTAGTGGTTTGTGACTCCACAGGCACTGTATTTGCTATAGAATATTCTGGCAGCTCGGAGGAAAAAACAAACAGTGATAATATGAAAAAGCTTCTACTGTAAGAAGAGCAGAAATCATGGTTGAATTTCAACTATAGGGCTAATTCATGTTTCTCTGCACTATAATGTTTTGTAATATTGGATTGATTCTCAACAACACTACATCGTTGTTTTGTAATTAATTTGCAATTTGTTTAATTCATTTTGTCAGATGTATCATACTTGTTGTTTTTCACTTCCTGACAGAGAAGCAGTAGTAGTGCTGGATGTTAGAAATACTGTGATAAATTACAAAAACAGATCCTATTATTGTGATAGAATTAAAGGTCTTTGTGAATATGTCAGTATGTTCTTTATACGAGACAATATTCCAAAAACTAGGTTAAAAAATTGCCTACAATATACTGAAACTAAAGTCTTGTGATATGTGTTATATGCCTGTTAAAATATAATTTACCTATAAAATTAGTGTTTGATTCTCAAATGTGGTTAGTGAAGTAAAATGTGATTCAAAATTAAAAACATGCAGATTCTTCAGTCCACTGAAGCTGAAGTCCTATTTTGTGTCCTAAATTCTCGTTTAATTTGCTTGATAATTGTGCCAGAGCATGCTCTCTATTTGCACACAGTACGTGTTCTGGCAATGTGTGTGTGATCATGTGTGTATGCCTTTCCAGCTGATTGAACGTGCAGGCCGAGCAGCAGACGCTGAAAAAGTGGAGCAGAAGATGGCAGAGAGCTGGGAGGAGCTCGGCTTAGTGTCCGCTTCTCCCACTCTGCTGAAGAAGGGCATCGAGGGTGTGGTGATGAAACATGTCGCCAAGGCAACCAAACAACAGAAAGGTACCAGCACCATGTGAAGGACTTAAAATTAACAACACAAATGTGTGAATGTAGACATATGTCTTTCAGTCATTTTACATAGGACTTCACAGCTCTTTAAACCTGTCCCTCCATCAGGTGACCTCTGCCAACAACCTCCGACATCCAGTCTGGAGCTGCAGCCTAAACCAGAGTCCAAGTCTAAGAGACTCCAGCTATGTGTCCTCAGTCTGCAGGTATACACTCTGTTTCACCTTTGAGCTGTTGAAGCACATTATGCATTCAGTGTGAGCAGCTGCTCTGGAGCATTTCTGTGAGAGCTCTGGCTCATTCATTTATGCATGTGTAACATGTTGTGCAAAGTGCTGTGCTTAGGGGATACGCATTGTTATGCTGTGCTTAGGCAGCAGCACACAGTCCCTGCATAATGAAATTACAGTGTGAACTTCTGCATTGCTATATGGAAGTTAAACAAGCATGAAGAATCTTAGGGAATGTGCAGTATGTCAGTGAAACTTAAATGGCTACATTCATTTAATACTTAATTATAATCAGTTTTATAGTTCTGTTGTAATTTGACAGAGTTACAGAGAAAAATGTAATTAAATTATAGAGATTACCTGTGAATATATATCGGCAAAAGCTTAAACTATGAGCTTTTTATTGTTTTGGATTATAAAGCTCATATGTTCAATGTAACAGACTGTGTTGAGACAGGCAGACATGTCTTCACATAAAAATTTCGTAGGACACTAAAAAATGTCGAAATTATTTTTGTCTAAAACTAATATACGTTGTCAATTTAGGTACATTTTAATTAAGAGTAGAAATTAAATGTTGTTCAAGTAATACAAGACTAACAAACTTGTATCCATGGTTACTTTTTGAATATCATGTTGATAAATATGACCTTTTCGTGTCCCACTACATTTAAAACTATATAGCCTTGTGGTATTTTGCTCTACTAGTTTGTTTTCTTCTCTTTTTAACAATTAGACTCTTAAATGTCCCTCTGTGGACGAATGTTGGAAATTAATATTATCTGCAAACGCTTTGATACTTTTTCTTGACAGCTGTTTTCAGTTCATATTGTATCATATCATATATAATGTTAGGAATGAAGCTGAAAATGTATTTGTCTTCACCAGTTCTTGTCATTTGCCAGATGAATATTCTGCAGAGAACATGATTAGTCAGTCTTCATAGAACTTTGACAGTAAAAGCAGTGAGGCATTGCTTTTTTCTACATTTTAGCTTTGTCTTTGGTCCATTTGCATTTCACCATTGGCTGAACTTGGTGCTTTTCCACTGCAGTACACTGTAAAACTGTTCATGTAGTAATTCAGCATCAGCAGGTGGTGTTTTAAAGATTTAACCCTCTCCAGTCATGTAAAACCATCCATCCTGATTTATAATTTACTGGTTGAGTCCATGTAACCGTCTTTCTAACAGCAGTAACTTTACACTCCCAGCATTACTCGTTGCTGTTTACTAGGATTCTTCTTTGCAGCAATTTAACAGGCAGAATGGCTTCCTGTCAGTGCTCTTTGTAAGAATCTCACAAGCCGGCTTAGAGGCACAAAATGACTATGAATATTCTATTACTCAAGAGAACACTGTATGTGTTCCCAATGGAAGTGTAAAAATAGTGTTGTTCACCTCATGGTTTGAGTTGTTCTTTTAGCAGCACTGTGTTTGTTTGTGCATTTCTGACAGTTCAAAATACACATGAAAATTGCTCTGTATGTTTCTGCTTTAACAATGTTTAACTTGTTTTATGATTGTTTCCCATGTTTTTCATGATATGCTCTGTATCACAAAGCTATCAAATATCTGAGCTATGATGGAAAAAATCACAAGTATTTCTGTTAGTTTGGAACTAATCATATCCTGTGTGTGTCCTCAGGAGCGTCTGCAGCAGTACTATCACACCCGGGCAGCACTCGCCCCGCAAGAAGTACAGAGGGCTCAGTCTCTGGCTCTGGACATCTGCACTGAGATCCAGGGTTTTCTGCACAACCGGCACCCTGACATGCCTCTGGGAGAAATGAGTCTGGGCGGCTCTCTGCTTGATGACCTGCAGGTACGCACAAACGCAAGTTATTACAGCTGAGGACACATTTCTATGTTTAGTTTAGTTTATTTAGAATATGCAAAAAAACAAAAGTAATCCTACGTAGTCCTTAGAAATAAAATAGATTGCAAGAAAATATGAAAAAAACACACATAGAAAATAAAACATACATATACATGAAAACAAAGTATGACTTCATTTGCACATTCAAAAAGGAGTGGGAGGAAGTAGAATTTATTTAATCCCACCCCTTCTCCACACAACAGTCTTTCCTTTAGCTTCCTATCAGCATAATGTATGAAAAATCAAGTTCCTAGGACTTTTTGTAAGTAGTTAACCGCAATTATCATCTTCACATACATACATACACACCTATATTCACATACAAGAAAAGTAAATAAACAAGTGGTGCCAGGCATAGCAAACCCCTCCCCTCGCAAACTTTTTACCTAATTTGCCCTATCTCTTATCATTGCAATTGACTTTAACTTTGGACTTACATTCACCAAAATTTAATGGGATCTATTCTGGACCACCTTTCGTGAAAATTTCATTGAAATTGGTCCAGTAGTTTTTGCATAAATTTGCTGACAAACAGACAAAAAAAATAAAAATACTCTCGCCTCCCCTTTGGTGGGTGGGATAATAAATGCATACATGCATTCATCCTTGAAGTCAACACAAAATGAATACACAATAAAGTAAACAATAAGACAAGTGAATAACAACAGCAATCAAACAAACCTTAAATAAATCAACAAACACACAAAAAACTGTGTGTAACTGTGATGAATGGAAGCCACTTCTCTGTATGATGAAAAAAGAAAGATTGTCAGTCTTAATATTGCATTGACATTCCAAACTAATGACTCAGGATGTCATTGGTTTATTGACTGTATGACCTGAAAGTCCATCCTAAAGTCCACATTTCTTTTAACACTGAGCCTGTTTACATGCACACTAAAACTCCTATCATGATACGATTTCTGGAGTTAACCGATTATTCAAGTGATCGTGTAAAAGCAATTTGAGAAATCCGATTAATACACCTGGTTTTCGCGCCAAAATTGTAGTTAATCTGGTTAGTCCATTCATATACATCTGTGCATGTGTTAAGAAAAATGGATAAATAAAATTAACAACAAAAAAATTTAAATAAATCATAGTAAACAGAAGTGACATAGTCCAATGTGAGCAGAAGACAATAATAGGAAGTCTGAGTCTCCCATCACAATGTATGTATGAACCACAAAAGAAATCCCATAATGGACTGAAATGTCTAAACGTAGCTTTTTCAATTATTGCCTTTCTGAAGTGCATGTAAATGAATAAGATCCAATTATTACAATTATCTTATTATTCCCAGTTATTGTATTTTTGTGGTCATATAAACAAGCTGATTTGTTCTGGTTCATTTTGCTCTCGTATCGCAAATTGAGGAAATTGTGCAGAATATACTGTACTCTGTAAAAGTTCCAGACCACAAGTAGGTTTGTTGTTTTAGAAAGAGTAGATATAATAAAGAAGAGATAGAAGTTGAAAGGATAGAGAGAGAGAATTATAGAAGAGCATTAAAAACAAGAATTTCAGAGTGACTCCAGTATCTAGTATTTAATGTGATTCTCTAGTGTTTAATATGTCTTGAACTCTTCTGAGCTGACATTATGAGATTAACTGAACTGGTCTGTTATTCAACACATGTCCAGTGTTTCTTATTGTTTGAGCTGCTTTTTGTTAGGGGAACAGAAATCACACTAAATACTGACTCTTTCCTGAAGAAGCTATGTAGTTAATATTTTTGTGAGTTTTTAAATCATTCATTTATTCCTTCATCTCTTTAATGAGTTTTCACATAAAGAAATCTGTAACAAAAAGGTACGTCACACTGGTGGTAACACAACAGACTGGCTGTGATTAAATTAACATATAGATTTAAAGGTTTCATCACACAATGCCATGGCACATTGAACTGGTTAAACAATTAACAACTTACATTGATTTCGTGATTAAATTTAAAAAAGCCTTTGTTTGATACTGAATCTAATTTTCTTCAGATTTTCTGTATAATAGTATCAATTTTCTGGCCAAGTGTGTAGATAGGGACATGGTCTGGATTTGACGACATTGAATAGCACAGTTAAATAGTCATAGAAACAAAGCTTGCCACGTGTCATTATCAGAACTCGTGACATGGATCCATGGTTCCCCATTTCACCCAGTGGAATGAAGTATTTTATTCATATTAGTAATGTAGAGGGTGAGAAATAAATTAGGTGCACTACTCTGAAGTGCATCAAAGTATGACTTGCCTCAATTGAGCAGATGTGAATGCTTTCTATAAAGATTTTTCTGACTCAGTTTGAGATAATGGTATTAATTCTTTTTACCAATTTTCCATAAATGATGAGTTATTTGCTTCATTTTAACTTCTATTGTCTACCATTTGCTATTCTCTTTTTTTCTTTTTTTTCTCCATTGTATAACTTGAAGCTGGCAAAGGCTTCATCACCCAAAAAGTGTTATCTTCCATTATTTTTTTCATCACAGAGGCAGAGATGGGCTTCATACACCTATAAAGATGGAAGTGTAATGTCTTCTGTTTCTTTGTGTATGTATGTGTAGGTGGTCAGTGCGGACCATGCATGTCTCCTGGTGCCTCTGCAGCTGGAGGCCTCACTGTGGCGTCTTGTACCCGGAGAGGAAACCCTGCTCACACACCCTCTGCACTGGATGGTCCGACGGGTCAATCTGGAGTATTTCCCCAGAGGCCGAAGTTACTGGGACAGGTGATCACCACAGAAACGATTTTTACCGACTTTTCCTGTAACAATATCCTGGAAATTGGTAAAAGAATCTTCAACAAAAAGTTCTAGTGATGAACATTTTAAGGCTAACATTGGATCTAAATTAAATGTGTTTTGTATAAACAGTTTTGCCCTTTTTAACATAGTGATAGACTTTATTATCATCCCTACTCATTCAGGGATTTTACATCTGTACGCACTGTTCTATATGATCTAGCCTTTCAATGACTTATTAGTTAGTGGTTATTGTAATGTGTCATGTAAATAACAGGAATAAAGTGGTGTGAGTAGTGCTAACCTGCTAAGTGTTTGTACATTACACTGAAGTGGAAGGTACGTGTCTCCTGTTGTAGATACCTGGTGGGCGGTTACTTGTCGTCAGAGGCTGTTGTGAACATGTTCAGTAAAGCTGTCATGGAAACCATGAACTGGCCGACCA
Organism: Ostorhinchus cyanosoma; assembly: GCA_029814465.1. Lineage (NCBI taxonomy): Eukaryota > Metazoa > Chordata > Actinopteri > Kurtiformes > Apogonidae > Ostorhinchus > Ostorhinchus cyanosoma. The sequence goes on from JAPTYQ010000001.1 coordinate 25,441,031, forward strand.
TCAGCAGCACTTTGGACTGTCTAGTCAGACCTGTACCAGGAGGACCAGACCTGCGACTAGAGATTCGGTGTGTGTCTGTAAGATTCTGAATTCTTAGTTTGGAATGCTGTAAACGAAAGCAAGAACTTACTGCATCATGCTCTCCTTATGCCAGTCCCTCAACTACTATCAGTTGTTCTGGATTTGATTTAAAATCTTTATCAAAAATCGAATCGTTTCATCCTTGGGTCCCTGTTAGGGCTGCACGATATTGGAAAAAACTGACATTGCGATTTTTTTTTAACCCTGCGATATGAAAAAATACACAGGAGGATATAATGGCTGTGTGGTGCCAATATAAATAGTCAAACAAATTAGTTGTTTCCTCTTATTGTGGCGACAGGTGGAAGGCACTGTTGACACAGATCACATGTTTCAGTTTCATCCTTCTTTTAGCCAAAATAATTGCAGATAACTGATGTTGCTTTTCTTTTTGACACCAAGTCTTTGTTTTCGGGGATTTTCTTTTGTTCGTTGTTCATTTTTCAATGTTGTTACCAGCGACTCACTCCAAACTGATTAAGAATGATTGTGATTGGTGGATCGCTGCGTGCAGTGTCTGTCAGGTACCCAGGTTAAAATGAGTTGAGAACACTTTGAGTTCATTTGCCTCTTAGATTATAGGACCTGCGATATGACTATTGTCCACACGTACATCACAATGTCGATGCTCTAATGATATATTGTGCAGCTCTAGTCCCTGTGAAAGTTAGTGCCAGACTTGACAAAAATTCTAAGACAGGGGTCACCAATCCTGGTCCTTGAGGGCCAGTATCCTGCATGTTTTAGATGTATCCCTCTTCCAACACACTTGATTCAAATAAGCCAATCATCAAGCTCTGCAGAAGCCTGAGAACGACTGTCAGGTGTGCTGGAAGATGGAAACATCTAAAACATGCAGGATACCAGCACTTTAGGACCAGGATTGGACACCCCTGTTCTAACACATATCAACAGAGATGAGGACACAGTGTCCATGGCCTTTGAGCACCAAAATGTTTCCCTTTAACTATAGTCATATGATGGTGATTGTCTTCAGACAAAAGGTTAAAAGTGAAAAGCTCAAATGCTGTTGTCATGCTCCTATGTGATGAATAGAGCAATGTAACTAAACATATTGTGAATAAAACTTGCCTTCACTCATAAAAGTTTCACCTTCTCTGACTCTTCAGGCCTGGAAATGAAAATGGAGGCACGGAGAGCAGCACCCCCCCATTGTTTATCACCATGTTGCCTCTGCTGAGGGACGAGGATGTGGTCCTGACTGCCCAGCCAGAACTCACCTCTCCCTGGGTCAACGCCTGGCACCTCTCCCTGTACCCCTGGGAGACTCAGCGGCTGGCTCAGCTTGACGCTTCTGACGGCGGTTACCGAAGACTTACACTGAAGATCCTGAAGGCGGTGTGCAGACTGAACCCAGCTCTGCGACCACTCAAAGCAGCCCCGCTGGCTAACCTCATCCTGCACCTCAGTGACAGCGAGAGCGACTGGTCTGAGAGCAGCCTGGACGTGCGATTCCAGCAGTGCATCACAGAGCTGATTGGCTACCTGGAGCAAGGGGCGTTACACAGTTACTTCAAGCCCGCTGTCAATCTGTTGAGCAGCTTGTCAGAGGACCAGGTGGACCAGATGGGCTTCATGCTCTACTGTGCCGTGTCAGAGTCAGAAATACTGCTCATATAGGAGCTGCGCACATGGAATTTAAACAATAAAGGTGCTGACATCCAAAATGTCTGCTTCAGGATGGAAGTGTTGTAGAAGAACGACTCAAGGATCATGAAGAGTCCTCGCCTAACTTCCTACTGCCTTGTCCCTTTGTGTTGCTTCCTCATCTTACTTTAATGAACAGGGACAGGATACAGTACGGTGCCTTTGTGTATACGGTGTTGGAGGTTGAAGAGGAGAATATCCAAGGACTGCAGATGTGAAAGTCATAGTCAAGCGGATCCAACCACTCCAGCTAAAAGGAGACTTGCCAAAAATGTGCTGAGGAAGTACTGGTGAAGATGTTTGAAATGATGCTCCCGGATGTGCCTAAGCTTAAAGGGAAAGTTCAGATGTTGTGTATGAGGACTTATCCATAGTCAATGTGTTTCCGGAACAAGATCCATCAGCACAGCCCTGTTTTGGGACAAGTGTACTGACAACAAAGCCATGCACTGCTCTAAATAGGACCGGAAGCAGAAACTGTATCTTAGCCACCTAAGAGTCAAACAGTGTGTAAAGAAGACTATATTTCCATGCAGAAAATATAATCTCTAGTCCCATTTAAAGAAGGACTGGTTGAAAAATTTGCCCCAGTGGCAGATGTTTGTGCAAACACAGCCTCACTCTTTCCAAATGTTCAACCCCCTCTTCAATAGTATCAGCCTTGTGATATTTGCATAAATCCAAAAACCTGATGCCTTTCCATAATGTCTAAAAGTTGGTAAAAGTAATTCTGTTTCTTGCTTTGTTTCTTGCTTTGTTTTTGTTTTGTTTTTGGTTTTTTTTTTTGGGGGGGTGTCGCTGATGATCTTTGTCTGTAGTCGAATTGACAGAAAACAAGTGGTGGTAAAACAGCAAATGAGATGCGTCTTCCAAATGTGCATCTTAATGTCCAGATAGTGCAGTAGTAT
>JAPTYQ010000001.1:25443787-25453997 GCA_029814465.1 Ostorhinchus cyanosoma
GACTACATTTTCTCCTCTGCAGCACTAGGAGGCTTCAAATAGTTTGTGGAAAAAGGACAGTTGAGGAAAAACAGTTTAAGTTATTATGTTTATTTTTCAGCATGCGCTCCATCTAGGTCAGTGCACTTCTGCAAGTGTTGATACCAGCCTTTAAGTCCATCTGTGTGAAACTGGGCGCCATGCGATTTAAACCATGTCAAAGCCATGTTCTTTTTCCACAAAGTTTTTGAAGCTCCCTTGTATGTCTGTACTCCTACTCTGTGCATCCATGCCATTTAGTGTAAAACACCAAGTTAGAAAAGGCTGTCTGACGGTGAGTAAAGCAGTAGAAATATTCTAAATCTTGCATACACTTGAACTGATATTTAAATTGTTTAGATGTATTTTTCTAAGTAGCTAAAATACAGTTTTTGCTCATGTTCCCAGGCTTTACTTCTATTTCAGTACTCATTTTCTTCTCCAAACTATGGACGAGTAGCTCCTACAACACTACATTAAATAATCTGAACTATTAAATTTTGAAGTCTGAAGGTAAACATGAAAACAATCTAATGTATCCATAACAGCGGAGGAGCGTTGCATTAAGTGCATACATATCAATTTTCCTCTGATTAACTGCGCCTTCTGCATCCCTCTCCTGAATCTTGATGACATATTCTAACTATGCAGATTAATAACGACCCGCTGAAAAGCACCACTTTTGCTGCACTTAACTACTCAGCCTGCCTGAGTTGGACTTATTTAACTCTATATGTCTATTTTTATTAAACTGGGGGATGAAGTTGTGTTTCCTGTTAGTCTTGTTCAGTGTTTAGTCTCCTGCCAATCTTATCTGGATAAACTAACCTCCTAAACAATGGTCATTAATTTTATGCAGTTGCTTTTAAACACAGTATGAATGTTGGGAGGATTTCACTTGTCTTGCCAAGTAATTTTTTTTTGTTTTGATTTAGTAGTGAAACTGCAAATAAACATGAAAGCACTTGGTTAGATTCTTGCTCAGTTTCTTGTGAACATTTGTTTCCAATTTGTGTCAAATTGAGTTAAATGGTAAATTTGCATTTTTATCGGAGAACGTTTGATGTCTTAACTGTGTTTGTGCATTGCAATCGTTGTAATGCCAACAGTATAGGTTTTTGTATTTTTTTTAGGTGTTTAGGCAGTGGTTCAATCATTTGTAATTTTCTACCCTTAAATGCAACTTGGCAGCTCTTAGAATCAGTTTGTGTGAATGAAAAGTCTGTCAAAATTCAAAAGGTAAATTTTACATTGGGAGCCCCAATATAACATAAGGTAACTATAAGGTGAGTGATTAGAAAAATAAAGCCATAAACCCTACAAGTACATAAGCCCTTGCTTAAAATATTTTGTTGTGACTGCAGCTGTCTGCTTTTTGTTGTGGTATTGAAGTGTGCGTGCGTGTGTGTGCATGTCAGATTTTTTCCCCACTTGTATTGATGCATTTGTAGAACTGGAGAAGAAGCAGAGGAGGCCAGTGAATTTGCAGCTCATGGTTAATCCTACCCAGTGAACCCCATTACACACGCATCAAATGGAAGACAGCAGGTCAGAGCTGGAGTTCAGACAGCTGTTGTCCTCCAGATGCTCACAGGTTGGACCACGTTGCATCAGGTCAGTATTTCCACTGTAAATACTATGTGAGAAAGATACCACTGAATCGGATTAGGTCTAATACTATGACAACAATATTAGGTGTAATAGCCAAGATTTAACTGAGAAAAATACAAATGGATATAATGTATAGAACTGCAAATCAGATTCACATTTATAATTGTTCTGTGCTGTATCTTCCGTATCATTCTGTATCATTTTACTTTGAAAGTACTGACCAGTCGTGAAGCTGTTCGTTTGAGTATTAATGTTAGTGTTATTACAGCTTTATTTTTGGATAAAAATTAAGGTGAGTTTTTCTATTTAATTAGGTTTTACGGAAGCATAAAGCTCACTATTTTACTTTGAAAGTGACAGCCAATTGTGTTGGCTATTCGTTTTTCGAGTATTATTAGTTATATTCAGCAATAAATAAGTGCAGAATTCTAACGGTTGAATCATATTTTACCAAAGTATTGAACATGAGAGGTTATGTTTCACTTTGAAAGCATTGACCGAGTGTGTCATTTTAATTTTATTACAGCTTTATATTTATTTGTTTTTATATCAGCCCTGTGATGAACTGGGGACATGTCCAGGGTGAACCATAAGTAACTGGGATAGGCTGCAGAGACCCTAGTAAGAGTAAAGCGGCTTCAGATAATGAATGAATGAAAGTTTTTATATTTATGTTGATTTCTTGTAAATTTGGGTATTGTTAATGCACTGTTATTAGTTATATATTTATTTGATACAAATAAGACAAGAAGCAACAAATAGCTAAATATTTTACTTTGGAAATTTGACCGGACGTGTTACCGTTAGTGTGAGTATTATTACAGCTTTGTATTTATTTGAGAGAACTAAAAAAAAAAAAAAAAAGCATAGTTCTAATAGCTGAACAGTGTTTTATCTGAATATAAAACATTAGCGCTGATCTTATTTTGAAAATGTTGACCGGATATACGTCTGTCCATTTGAGAATTATTACAGTATTATTACAGCTTTATATTCAACAGAATTAAAGGTGCATGATTGTAAGAGTTTAATAATGTTTTATGGAGACTTTCAGTGGTTCATAAAATGGACGGTGTGTTCTACCGAGGCATAAAACTTATGCGGTGGTGCTTTATTTTGACAGCTCAGACCGGATGTGCGGTGGTCCCGTTAGCTCTGACTTGACCCTGCTCCGGTCTGAATCTGATCCGCCACTTTCGCAACAGAAGCAGCGGCACCGGCGCGTCTCTGACCCGGTGACTGTCACAGAGCAACAGGCTAAAAATGGTGTAGACGGGTGAAAACATGACCCGGACACACGAGTTTAAGGCTGAACCGTAACTTTTAATCACAAAAAGAGGAAGACGAGTCCCGGGCAAAGGTTAGCTAACCGTGTGACCACCGGTCGCGCGCAACTTCAGCTTCTCCGTTAAGTTTTGTTGAATGTTTGTGTCGGAAAACTCGGATTATTTACGAGTCGAAAAGAATAAGAAACTCCGTGTTTTGTTTCGGTGCGGCTTAAAAGTGACTGTAGTAAACTGCGAAACAAGTTTTCTCCTGTTGTGGTTGTTGGTCGTCGTTGAACAGCTGACTCTCCCGCACCAGGCCCTTCGGCTCCGGGACACGGGATGCGTCAGGACCGGGCTCCGTGGGACAGGATCAGATTCTCCATGGGTTGAGTCCTCAGGGGGTGAACATGATCGGGTCACCGGACCTGTTGGCCTTCGCCGGGGCTGAGGGATTTTCGGGTGAAGGGGAGGAGGAGCAGGAGGTTACGGGTCTGCCTGAGGAGCTCTCCGTCCCGCTGCTCCCTCCGTCTAACCCCTGGAGCTGCTCCGCACACTTCAACAGAGACTTCATCCTGGTGGCAGAGTTCTCCGAGCAGGTGTGGGCCTGGACAGATGGTGCAACTAGAAAAACACTAACGGGAACAAAGTCACATTTCTCAAACAGCTTAGAGGCCCAAAAATATGAAATTAGGTGGAGATCAGGTGATAAAGCAGCATAAAAAGTGGAGAATACCAAACATTAGGCATGGAGAATAAAATGGTCAATTGGAAGTAAGTTTAGTACATGAATAAAGCTTAAATACTGCTTCATCACTTTGATATTTTGGACAATATGGTATATTTTAGGCCAGCTCTTGTTGGATTCAGTAATAACTATTCAAGAAGAAAGAATTCTTTATTTTTATTTATTAGTTTGACAGGGACAATGTACAGTCAGATGTTAGAGAGTCACCCCAAAAACAGGATACATCAGCATCAATACAATAAACCAGATTTAAAAAAAAAAACAAAACAAAACTGTACATTTGGGTGCTTCTATGAAACTGTTCCTAAAAACAGGACATGGGGCTAAGAATTTAAACCACATGTAGACTAATGTGATGGAGCAAGTTTGGAAGGACTTTGGGTCTGTTTTAAAAAATAAATATTTACTGAGATAAAATAAAAACTATTTTTCCAGATAAAACACATTTTTGGTATGTTATGTTTTATACAAAACTGTGTAACAGTAAAAGGGACATGAAAATTACACGTTACTATTTCTTTCCAAATATCTTTTTATGCTCTCACAGGTACATTTTAGGAATCAAACTAATTATGCAAGGCAAAGTGTGATCACAAAAATGACCACTTTTGCAAAATCACTCACAATTTTTGTGTTTAAATGGACAGATTTTGCATGTAACACCAGTGGACATGATGGGTTATACCGAAAACCCTGGAATGAGACTGAGTTCATGAAAAACCTGCATGTTTGGGTTAGAAAAACCACTTAGATCGTCAAATTTAACAGTGTCTTTATTTAGAGTGGTATATAAGACCATTTACAGCCATGTTTTGAAGATAAAATGCACTGACAGTAGCTTTTTTTCTGTCCCAATTTTGGTCCTATTATTAGCCCCAGTAGTTTATAAAATTTTCCTTAAAATGTCATTAATTTGGGGATGGCTCAGAGCAAGAGTATAATTTTTTTGCATTTATCTGAGGTCATCATTGGGTACATCCTGGCGGGAAATATGTCTAAATTTCTCTTTTATTATTGGATCTGAAAAGCTGGTAATGTGCCAGATACCAAAATGAACCCAGTTTCATAGAAGCACCCATAAAACAATTAGACAGTGGTGTAGTAAAGTGTCAATGCATTATTAGGAGCAGGGGCAACTCCAGACTACAGGGACTGATGTTGGCAGATCTGATTGTTCAAAAGCCATTTTCTTAAATGTGTTGTATGCATTTCCTTGATATTTACAGTTACTCTTTTCCACTCATGAGCAGCTTTAAATGATAAAGAAGATTGACCAAATGCACTCTACCTGAATGGAGCAATGCAGTCTCCTCTTACTGCACCCCTTGCGTTACGTTGTGTTACAGTTCGAATATTTACAAATTATGTGAAGAAGACAAACCATTAAACATAGATTTATATATTTTATTATGTTCTTTGAATCAAGAAGCTAGTGTTTTTGTAGAATAGCACAGTGGCTTCCTGTTCAGTACCTATTGTCATATACTGTGGTAAAACTAAATTAACACTTTGAAATGTTCTGGTTTTCTGCATGAATTGGTCATAAAATGTGATGTGATCTACATCGAAGTCAAAAGCACAGACAGAATGTTCTTAACGTAATACTACACAAACAGTTGTATTATTTCATGGTTTTTTAACACAGCTACAGCTAAATAGTGCCAGTGCTGTACAGATGCACATCAGATCACAATTTATGATCAATTCATGCAGAAAACTGGGAAATTTCAAAGGATTCACATACTTTTGCTTGTCACTGGTTACAAAGAGTAATGAAATTATTACAAAAAGGTTGAGTGCAGTCAATAATGTAAAATTAGATTATTTGTGCAAAAATTCTGTCACAAAAGTCAAACATTATTATACAGTCTTGCCTAATTTTTTTGGCCAGAAATATTTACAGGTTTGAGTTACTTTTGCAAAACTCCCAGTTCCATGAAAATGAAGCCAGGATATTTAATCCTCAGTCTTTTATGTCATTTTAGGTCAAGTGTTTAATGCTGCAGGATTTTATGAAGCTCTATTTTCTGTGGTGGGTGTGTTGTTGCAATAGATCACACTCTGAGTTCATCTGATCAGGAAGTGAGATTAGGATGAATTTTGTAACCGAGACCTGTCAACAAATACAAGTGCATCACAATGAAAGCCACACAAAGAATTCTCAACACCTATAAATGAAACTAAGAAATTTTGTCACGTAATTCCCCAAGAGGAACTCATGGTCTGTACATGAAACTAGTCTTTTTCCAGTTCAGAGTCAGTATGAAGAACTTTGAAAGGTTACGTGTACCATTTATTTGCTGCACGTCTTTTACAATTTTTCAGAATGCAAAACTTTAATTAATGAAATTAATATATTGGCCAGCCCTAATTGCAAGTTTTAGTTTGATCTCTATGAAATGTCCTACTTATCAAATATTACATCAGCTGTTGTTCAAACTGCTGCATTTCTGTCAATTAAAAATTCCTATAATTTTATTATGTCTCTGTAGGTCAGGAGTGTCCAGATCTGATCCTCGAGGGCCACTATCCTGCATGTTTTAGATGAATCCCTTTTCCAACACACCTGATTCAAATGATCAGCCTATCACCAAACTCTACAGAAGCCTGATGATGACCTTCAGGGGTGCTGGAATTGGGAAACATCTAAAACATGCAGGATGGTGGTCCTTGAGGATCAGGATTGGACACTCCTGGTGTAGGTTCTCATTTGCCCAGGTCATTGCTCTTATTGGTCATCAAGAAGAACTACCAAGAAGTATAATTTTATTATCCCGCCCTCCGAAGAGGAGGCAAGGGGTATTGTTTTTGGTTCAGTTTGTTTGTCTGTTTGTTAACACTCTAGCAGTAATACTATTGGTTGAATTCATACCAAATTGGGTTCATAGATTGCCAGTGACCCAGAATAAATGTCATTACACTTTGGGGAAAATAGGTCAAAGTTAAAATTTTTAATGAATTTTTAAAAATCTTTTTTTCTTCCATTTACTTATAATGGGTGAAATTTCAAATGTCTATAATAACATAAATTTTATTTCAGTTTACTTCAAACTTGGCACATATATAGAGGCAGTTGATAAACTGATGTCGGCACATGCATAGACGTGATGACATCAGCTGGATCAATGCCAAAATAAGCTATAATATGTGCGAGGGGCGGGGTTTGTTGTGTGTGGCACCACTTGTTACTTTTTTTTTTTCCTCAAAATATGATTTTATTCTTGAAATACCAGATTTTTCAGAACTTCATTGTACATTAGCTATCCTCTAACATCCCATTATCCTGATGTGTATTATGTGTTTAATGGTCCTGGTTCTTACGTCCTGTGTTCTGCATTTCCAGGTGGGACCCACTCCAGTCTTGACGATTCCAGATGACCCCAGGGTCATCGGCTCTTTTGACCTCAACCACTTCTCCGTTCGCATCATGTCCGTGGACTACCAGGCGTCTGGCCCTGGCCCAGTTCCGCCCACATCCCCCGGGCCCCGCCTCAATTTCAGTGAGGACTCCAAAGTAATCCTGGGAGATTCAGCTGAGGATGCCTTTGCCTATGTTCACCATGTGACCCTGTACGACCTGGAGGCCCGGGGGATGGTGCGTCCATTCTGCATGGCCTATGTGTGTTCAGACCAGATGAAGCTGATGCAGAATTTTAGTGAACTTTCAACGCGCTTCTCTCGGGCGTCTGACAGCCTCAAGACGGGAAATAGACAGGCATTTTCCATGGAGCTGCAGGGGAAACTACAGGAACTAGAGTAAGACCCTCAGACTCTATGATGCATTTAGTCTTAGAGAAGATGAATATGTTCTGCTCATTTTCACATCTCCCATGTCATACTCTTCATATAGTTTGGTTTACAAACTCACAACTGAATACATACAGGGTTTTCTTTATATTGAGTAAGCTGAAAACAGAAAAGTTACCATATTAGCCATTTCCTTCTGAAAAAAAGGGTTTTCCGAACATTTGCTAAATGAGATTTGTGTCATATTTCTATTAGTTATATTCTAAGTATTGTAATATTATAGGTCCAACAATTTACAAGATGCATTATTTTTTTAAATTAAATAGCGAGGGACAAATGGCCATAAAAGCCCTCAAACCCTCCATAACTGTAGTGATAATCCTGACTGTAGTTAACCTTTGGTGCATAATGCACCTCAACCACACAACACTTGTTCAATAGGAAGTTATTCATGCTGTCTTAATAATAGCATGAACTTTCCTGCCATAAGAATACTGGGTCACTCATTGTACATGTACAGTGGACAATAAAAATCAACTTGAAGAACTGTAAAATGCACCTATTTTATGTTTTCTACATTTTGTACATTTGAAAAATAACAGAAAAAAATCAGCTCTATAGTGTTATGTCAAACAACTCCAGTAGATGTGATTTAGTGTTCTATAGTTTTGACAGTTCTATGCAGAATGCTCTGTTGTACTAAAATATAGTAAAACAAAAAGTGGGTAGACATTTTTGATGTTTTTGACCCAGTTTCAGAAAACCCCTTTGAGTTCATTAACCGTGAGAAGAGGCAAACTCTTGAATGTATTTGTTCATGTGTTCTTTCCCTTACAATGAGCTGTTTATATCTACAGAGGAAGTTGGTGGCCTCCACATGACAGACCATCATGTTGGGCCGCTGTCTCTTCTGTAGCTCAGAGTAGGGGTTATTTGGTCATCCAGTATTAAGGTGCTTCACAATCACCTACTATGTTTGAGTGTCGACCAGTGAATATCCCTTCACCTCACAGCCCATAATAGACAGGCCAAACACCGGCTCTAATGATGACCCTCCACGTTTTTAACAGCCATTCGACCACTATATGCCACTACAGATGACACACCATTACTTAAAGTGTGCATTATGTATATTAAATTCCATCTGTGTGAGTAAATTTCCCCAAATCTTACACACTGGGTCTGTAATCTATGTCTCTCTGACTGTTCCAGGTTCAAGCGTCTGACTCTAAAACAGGAGGCGGAGCTTTCGGCATCAGCCAATGGCATCAAAGACATGAGAGAAGACTCTGATGAGCTGGAGGCCATAGAGCGCTCCATCCTAACCCACAGAGATCTCCTGCGCCAGGTCACATCTTACCCAAACAGGAAGCTAAAACAGCCCGACTTCCTGCCCTATGACCCTGCCGACTCCCTCCCTGATATGTCATTTCTTCCTCCTGAGCCCCATCCTTCACCCTCCACCTCCTGTAAGTCGGAGCACCATCTGAAGCCTCTGCAGGAGCTCTGCAATGCCTATTTCCTGTCCCTGATGAAGGAGCAGCTGGCAGACACTGAGCGCCGCCTCCGTGGGGACAGGAGCGTCCTGGGTACAGCTCGTGTTATCAGCTCTCTGTCCAAGAGGCTTACGCTCACTAACTTCCTATTTGAGCTCTGGACTCCAGATGATGGAGAGGAGGAGGAGGAGGAGAAGGAGAGTGTGGAGGCAGAGCTTCACAGGATCACAGGGACAAAAAGAGTTATTGATGCATTTCAAGCAGAGCCGATGAGTCTGGAGTCCTTCTGCTCCTGTGTGGAGGAGATCCCAATCAAACTGGAGCCAGTGACCTCTGACCCCAGTGTCTCCACGGAGATGGCGGGGAGCATAAGCAGCAGCGACAGCATTGAGGTGCTTGGGACGGAGAAGTCTTATCGGACGCAGCATGTCGCCGCTGGATGTGACAGCAGAGGTACAGTTCATCCCACTGAGATGATCCTCTGACAGATGAAGATGTTTTATCAGTTACAGCTTGTACTTTCAGTGTTGAGTTTATCTACCACAAACTCAACACTGTGAATAATTCATGTACTGAACAGAGGCAGCAGTAAAAGTGGAATTTGACAGATTAATTATTAATGAAAACAGCTGTCACAAAAAACAAAATGAGGAGGGAGAGCAATGAAAGAGGGGAACAAAGGTAAAAGGGGATGTCAGAAACACTGGTGTGGAAAGTGAAACGAAGACACAATGTTGTCTTACAGAGACAACTGACAAAGCATGAACATTTTGGATGTCAGGCCTTCTGTGAGGAAGAGGAGTCACAGGGTAGGATTGGATCGACTTAAATTGTGCCCCCCCCCCCCCTTGCAGGGAAAGCAAGGAGTATTGTTTTTGGTTCGGTATGTTTGTGTTTAACACTTTAGCAGCAAAAATATTAGTTGAAATCCTGCTGAATTGGGTCCATAGATTGCCAGTGACCCAAAATAGAAGAGATTACGTTTTGAAAAAAAGTAGGTGAAAGTTCACATTTTTAGAGAATTTTCAAAATCTTTTTTTCTCCCATTTACTTATAAAGGGGTGAAATTTCAAATGTCTAAAACATCTATTTTGTTTCAATTTACTTCAAACTTGGCACATGTATAGAGGCAATTGATATGCTGACATCAGCACACACATGGACATGATATCAGCTCGGATGAAATTATTACCCTTAATGCCTAGTGCCTTCAGTACCAGCATGTGGGTGAAGTGTTCAGATCTGGTGTAGGTCACAATCCAGTAACATTATGTGTCCAAAACATTATGGAAACAAATACTAAACATTGGTTCAAATCTCAATCA
>JAPTYQ010000001.1:25461914-25473144 GCA_029814465.1 Ostorhinchus cyanosoma
CATCTTTACATTTGTTTGTACTGGCCTTGTCACTGACACTATACATCATGTCCAGAAGAAGACTGACCTAATGGGGATGAATTTTACAACCGACAGACCCTTAACAATCCAGATGACAGAGCACAACTAATGATTTTATCAGAAACAAATCAAATCACTTGAAACAACTTTAGATGTAAAGCTGAATTTAATTTCACACACTGTCCTCTTGTACAAAACCATTTCCACTTAATGACCTGATTGATTGAATTAATCTAAAAGCATAAATAGATGAAGGAAATGAGTTTTGTGTTTAGGGGCATTTCTTAAGCTTGCGTTAACTGCACACCGTATTTCATTTTAAGTAACAAAAACACTGAGTTGTTACTTACAGTGGCGACGGAGCCTTCATTCGGCCGGTGTGCAGGTCAACATCCAGTCGACGACCTGAAGGACAGAGACAGGACGTCGACTCACAGTGAGAGATCGCTGAATGTGACAGAGAAACTTACAGCAGGTGTTGTTCACCACTACATCAGAAGAGAAACTTTAAAAAGCCATCAGATCCACAGCCTACAGAAGTAACGGGTGGGGGCAAAACCAGCCCACCAAAGACTCTAATCCCATATGTGCTGACTATTTCAGATTAATGTGATTTAGGATCCAAGGACCTGATTCAGAACAGTATTGTTCATGACCCAAGTATATCAACGCTCTCAGGAAAAATACAAGAGTAAAGTTATTGTACAGCAGGTTCTAGTCCACATCTGAATCATTCAGAACAGCTGGATTTTCAGTCAGAAGTTACTTGTACTGAAAATACAGTGATGAAACTAGATTTAGACTCACTGGTGCCTGGACTGCTCTGAAGACGACACTGTGGACGCTATGATGGAGCGCACGAAGAGTAATGACACTCCATCTAACAGACACAAACACACAGAGACCATCAGGCACTTGTGTTTATGGTATTTTCACATCTTATGTCCAAACCATTTGGTTTAATTTATTTATATTGTATAGATTCGGTTTGGATTGTTTTGCTTTCACACTATTATTTTGTGAACAGACTTATTTTGAATGATGTACTGAACCCAAATTCTGCATCATGTATTTTGGTTTATAAATGGGTTTATCTGATGATGGTATGTTGTTCAGTCAGTCCTTTCTTACTCCATCTTCAGCTGGTTGTACTTTTTCTTTGGATTATTGATATCGATAGTCTTGTGTGACTTCCTGGAATTTGTTCTAAAGTCTGAGCAACCTAAAAGGTGTTTTCATGTGAATGAGCAGCACCTCGGTTCTGTTTGATCTGGATCAAAGACAGTGTTCGAACTGCACTGTGTTCAAGGGGAGGTTTCACACCTTCAGATTAGGTCTGGATCAGACAAGGTTTTTGGGAACAGATCTGTTGGCTCCTCATGTAGTTCTCAGATGTTGCCACTAGAGGTCACAAAGAGTTGCAGACAACCTGACTATTTCTATCTGTTAGGTCTCACACTGAGAAGGGCATCTAATCCACATATTTGCATGAAATAAGTCAAATAAGCCAAATGTTCAGCAGTGGGTTCAAATAACCACAGACATTTACAAAATGGAAAAAAATCACCACCACTGTTGATCTAAAATTAGAACTATTTGTCAAACGTTGGGAAAACTATATGAAAGAATACGTGCCAAATGTTACTTTACTTTTAATTCTGAGAGGCGATCCTTTTGGTACTATTTTTTTTTTTTGAAAATTCACCAGTCAAATGAGTTAGGACTGAACCAAATAAGTTTGTAATATTTTTTTTGAAGAAATGCATGCAAATATAATCCAGACCTGTTGTGTTTTCCACTTCCTGTGTGATCTCCTGTAAGAAGGAGTTGAAGCGATCTGAACTGGAGGACAGACTCTCCCACAACCACTGAAGAGCCCACCTATTATTCTGGAAGACAAATGTAGTACAAACTTTTCAGATCCTTTATGCAGTTTGACATTCTGTCTGGAGGAGTAGAGAGTGACAGCAGCAGCTGAGGTGAAATATAGTTCATTTATAACAAGTGTACTCCGATACTCAGGCTGGTCGTTAACATGCAGTATTGGAAAAATATGTTAAAATAGTAAAACCAGACTTGTGTTCTATGTTATTCAGAGCTGTGAACTTTTAGATTTGTTCCTCAAGTGGGTAAAATACAAACACATCAAGACTTTCCCTAAAAAGTGCTATAAGAATATAATGATGCAGAACATGAAATCTGTAAATTCAAGTTCTAATGTGCATACCGTTCATCTAATGCAGGGGTGTCCAGTTCTGGTCCTCAAGATCTACTATCCTGTATGTTTAGATGTATCCCTCTCCCAACACCCCTGATTCAATGATAAGCCTATCATCAAGCTCTGCAGACGCCTCATAGTGACCATCAGGGGTCCTGAAAGAGGGAAACCTCTCAAACATTCAGGATAATGCCTCTCCAGGACCAGGGTTGGCCACTGCTGTTCTAATGCTACGTTCAAATCTTCAAGCTCAATTCTGATTTTTTGCCAAAATTGGATTTTTTTTTTTGCCTGGTTATTCACATTATAATTTAAATGCTATGCCGTCAGACTCATGTGTTAACAGTCTACCATCCTGAAGTGACCCATATGTGTAGAAGACGTGACATTACACGCAGGATGCCGATTATGGAAGTAAATATGGATGTTGGCGGGTCCTGTCACATTTAAATGACGTAAAAGTTGGATGAAATGTGACATGACCATTCCTATAGAAATAGCATAGCAAAAAAAATCAGATATGAATCAGATTTAGGACCAGATATGAAAGTAACCTCACCTGATTTGAAAAAAAAAAAAAAAAAAATCAGGTATGAGTCACATATGGGCAAAAAGTCAGATTTGAGCCACTTTTACCTGCAGTGTGAACGTAGAGATGAATGAGAAGTCTAAGAAAAACTGCAAAAGCACAATACCTGAAAAGTGTTGAGCACAGGGAGCACTGGAATCAAAGCAGCATTAAGGATTCTCAAGTACAACGCCCCTGTCACCAGCAGCAACAAGGCCTGATCTGGATACACCTGCACAGACACACCAGCAGACAGTGACTACGTACCTGGAACATCAACTGGTCTGAGTGTTTCCATGTGGATCAAAACCACAGACTGCTTCATATTCGACATTTGATTGACAGCTATTACAACCAATCATAGCCTTGAATCTGTCAGATACATGGTGTCAAAGTTGGTCGACAGGTGCAGACGTCGCCCCAGTGACTCTACTGTTCAGACTCCAACTGC
The DNA here is from genome assembly GCA_029814465.1 of Ostorhinchus cyanosoma. Lineage (NCBI taxonomy): Eukaryota > Metazoa > Chordata > Actinopteri > Kurtiformes > Apogonidae > Ostorhinchus > Ostorhinchus cyanosoma. The sequence goes on from JAPTYQ010000001.1 coordinate 25,465,173, forward strand.
AAATTGAATTACATGGACAGCATGGCAAGTCCCACTGGATTTTGGCGTCTTTTTATCTGAGGCTGCACAATTAACTACAATAACAATATCAGCCTGTGTAATTATATAATCACAAAAGGATGCAAGCTAAAGGTACAGATCTAAGAGGATTGGGAGTGATCTAGCTGCAGAAATGGAAAAAAAAATAGACAATTTTTTTCAGTTCTTAGAGGATAAATGGTTGAAGATTCCAAGTTTGACCTGACATCCTAAACAAGTTAATTATGCACATTCCTTGATAACCTACCAATTAGATCACAATATTAAAATTTGGGCTGATGATCAACTGTCAAATAATTGGAATTAACATTATTGTATTGTCTGATAAATTTCTGCCCAAAATGTTTGTCCATTAAGAGCTTAATTATTCATATAATATGAATAATTATTCCTCATGAAGAAGAACCATGTATTGCACAGGTGTCAAACATGTGGCCCAGGGCCAAATCCAGCCCACCAAAGGGTCCAATCTGGTTCATGGGATGAATTTGTGAAATGCAAAGATTGCGAAGATAAACTGATTGAAACTATTTTCAAAATTGCACTTATTAGTCTTAATACATTTCAAATTGCTCATGTTATTCAGATTTTTAAGGAAACTTTGTAGACGTTATCATAATGTAATTGTCCTTTTTTCACTGTTATTTTACTGGTCCAGCCCACTTGAGATCATATTGGGGTGAACTAAAATGAGTTTGACCTCCCTGACATATTGGCATAGAGTTATGAAATGTTATTTTTCTGTTTTCCTTTAGTTAATGACAATTCAACATGGCCAGTATTGCATGATTTAAATGTGCAAAGCCTGTTATAAAACACTGAGTCATGGTAAAAATTAAAAGTAAAAACTGAGTGTATGGTCAATTGGTGTATGATGTGAAATTATAAAATTTGATAATTCTGTTAGTTTCATCAAGGTAGCGGGTGAATGGAAAAGAGTATTGCAGTTATGTGAAATGATCAGGATTATTAGACATAATCGCAGCATTGCCCATAAAAATCCATGTCTATGACCTAAATATACAAACCTCCTGAAAACATCGTGGGATCTGTATGTTGGACGCAGACTGATCGAGTAGTATCGAATTCACAAAACCCTTTGAGTCCTGTAAGTGAGGACAGAGACGAAAATATGAAAACAAGTAAAAGTGACTGAAAAATGTGATGTAGGAAAGAGTGAATACACACGTGTAGAAACTGTGAGCAGGGTTGGGGGAGGCCGGACACGGATCCACCGGGTGAGTTAACGACTGTGAGCAAATGAGTCCAACACTGAGACTGAATCAGAACCAGATCAGAAATGTGAATACACAGTGAGAACAAAAGGTTCCATCTATTCAAACATGTAAGATGAATTCAGGGTTATCAGACAGTTTTACAAACTAAACCTCATCTTTTCTGTGCCTTGTCAGAATGGATCATGGACACAACTATTCAATAAAGCACATGAACCAAAGTGTAGGTTAGTTCATTATTGTGTCAAAATCAAGAACAACCTTTTTTATTTTCCAACTGTCTGAAAAACAAATGGACTAATTATAATGTAAAAAATGCATAATGCAAATGTTTTCTGTCAAATGTCAAGAAAAAGCCCCTTCAATATTCACAGAAGATTATTCAGAGGCTAATTTTCTTTAACAGTTTTCTTCATCAGAAGGTGAAAAGTAAGATTTAGAGTTGACACCAAAGATCTAAATGTATTGTGTTGCTGAAAAACAGCCGCTAACATGCATGTTATACCGCTTTGTGCCACTAGAGAGTGTAGTCAGTCTATGTAACATTCAATCTGAACTCAGACCAACATGAGTAGAAAAAACTATAGTGCCGCTGTTTGGGTCAGTCACATGGACATTTTCAAAGAAATACCATGACCAGTGCCAGGCTGGATTAGAGGGAATAATGATTATTACACTGAAATGTGTGTTAACACTGTTGTAATATCTTGATCATGATTATCATTTCATTTTAACACTACATCTTGATGAGGCAGCACAGAAATGCACAACAATTGACCTTTTCCACAAAATTAGCTCTGATTTTTTAACCATTTTTGTAAAAGATTCACTGAACCTTAGTGGCGATGAGTGGAGTACCTAATTTTTCCACTATTTTTTCCTACTTTTTAGATTTTTGTTGAAGTGTTAATTCAACTACATACAAGAGTGGGTGATCTACTACAACTGATTGTTATTTTTTGAAAATCTGAATAAAATACATTTATGAAACACCTCTAACGAGTGGCCAATGATCACCAACACCACAGTTTTCTATTAAAAGCCTGATCCCCTCTGTTATTCTTTTAAGCCTACAAATCAGACATTTACAACCCACAATATAAAGTAAAAATAAATTTTGATACTGTCGACTGAAAGTTTTTATCCATATGCACATTATTTTCTCAGTTCATCTATTGTTTAGTTTATATAATATCTAAAGATTGCTTTGTAATTTCCCATAATCTTATGTGAAGTCTACTGAACACATTGAAAAAGACCCAAATCCTAAACCAACAAATATTTCTACATTTACACCTGAAGAACAAATATCACAGTTAGTCATTAAAATAATGACAATAGTTCACGTAATTTCATTGGACTAATTCATCACAGCTGGTTAATAACAGTATTACTGGAATGTAAAACCCATCAATACTAATGTGCTGAAAACTTACATCAGTGAAGATGGTAGCATTGCATCTCTGAACCCTGAGAGCAAACCTTATGAGTTCAGAACGCTTCAGAGGCACAGCACCTGCACAGACCGATGTGACTTTTTATAGGATTTTCTCCAAGCATTAGAGGTGAAATAGTGCTGCTTTAATGTTACATGTCCCACCTTTAATGGGTTTCCAAACTGCATGGGGAGAGCAGAGCTGTGCGGGCTGACTGACCATCTGTATTGGTGCAGATGCTGTCTCGAAGATGCGGAGGTACAAAAGGAAAAGGTCTGGAGTCAAGCGGGAAGTGTGGCCCAACAACAACCCATGCAGAGCTGAGCTGAGGTCTCCATCCATGCACATGAAGAACGGGATGAGGTCTTGTAGCTGCTGGAAACTAAGAGATACCCAAAGCCGCGTTCAAATGAAAGAAAAATGTTAAACCAGAAGCTGTTGCTCTACGTACACTAGAACAGACCTTTCAGGAGAAAAGAAAAATCTGGGGCCTCATGTACAAAGGGTGTGTACGCCCCAAAACGTAGCATACGCCCTTTTCCACGCTCATGTTCAGATGTACAGAGTGAAATGACCATGGAAATGTGCGGTCCTCCACACCAACTCCATAGCTGCATATGCAAGTTTCTAGTGCTTTGGAACCGTTGGCGACACTTAGAGGTGATACTGGGAAACTGTTAACATAGTGGGAAAAGGTCATTCCTCAGGGTGATGTGCACATCAGAGATACACAAATGAACAATGAACACACCATCCCACAACCACAATCATCACCAGTCTCATGATTTAGATTTTTGGAGGTGAAAGTGGACATTACAGATGTCCATGCATTATTTGGTGATGGCTGATTTCAGACTTTAAGCTACATTAAGTTTTTTTATATTAATGTCCCACTGGGGCTCTTCCTCTGCCTGTTTTGGCCTCGCTTTGTCAGTGGACAACAGTCTTCCACTTTGCATCCACCTTGACGTCATCATCTGATTGTGTAGAGGGGAATCCCACCTGCAGGCCCTGTTTATACAAATTTGCATATGCAAATGTGAGTGTGGAGAGGGAGGAGCCTGGTTCTCTAACATATGTGGTCAATTCCACGCTGATTGGGATGTAAAAAGGGTTCGGGCGTACGCAGTTTTGATCATCTGGATTTTTTTGCGCATCAGGACTTTTCCAGATATAAGCGTACACCAGGTTTCAGTATGAAATCCAGGCATATCTTTGTACATGAGGCCCCTGGTGTTTATCAGGTAACATTAATGAGGGGTGAAGAGATATAATGTAAAGGATTTTTAAATTACTTTTTTTGTGTAATTTCTGTCTCAAATTACTATTCCACATGGAGTCACTGTGTTTGTGTGCAGGGGGTCTAAATATACAAAAACAGCTTTAGCCAGACTGATAAAGCACATTTTTAGATGACACTTACAGATTGGCATCATCAGTCTGGACGACTCGGAGGTAGCGGTACAACTCTCTGTACCTGCAGATAACAGTAAAATACAGTGATTTGGCTTAAAGAGCAAAAACAGATTTTATGAAATTCTCAGAAAAAACTAATTACATTTAGTCAAGGTGCAAACCTTTAACCTCAACTTTGAGTGGATATAAACTAGTAAAGCAACATTCACGGATTAATCTGTTAACGATTTTCTTAAAAGCAAAAAATGTACTGCAAACATTTTCTACCTGAATCTTACTTCATCAGCTAATAGAGCATATGTAACATTTTAACTCTCATGTAAGACAAAGGAGCAAAAATGGGTGGCTGAAAACATTAACTTAATTAGTGAAAGAATCAATTATCAAATATGATCCTTTTTCAATTAGCTCAACTCTTCTCAGTCAACTAATCTAGTAGTTGCTGCAGTTCTTATGCGAACAGAACGGTCTTCATTCTTTTTGCACCTGTGCTGCTGCTGTAGTAGCTCGGTCCTCAGCAGGACAATAGACATCTGTTCATTCAGGACGTCTTTCTTCCCTTTGTCTTTGCGGACACCTGAGACATTCTGTCCCTTCAGCACAGACACCAGCAGGACGTCATCCCAAGGACGAACACTTAGGCTGAAATACAAACAGGTAGAATCACCACTGTAACTATGACAATATGAACATCGTGGTGTGAAAAAGTCTTTAGCCCTTTCTGATCTCTTGTTTTGCATTTTTGTCAGATTTAAATGTTTCAGATCAAACGAATTTAAATATTAGACAAATAACGCAAAATGCAGTTTTTAAATGGAAGGTGTTTATTCTTAAGAGGAAAAAAAAATCAAAACCTATCTGGCCCTGTGTGAGAAAGTGATTACCCCGTAAACCCAATTACTGGTTAGGCCACCCTTAGCAGCAACAACTGCAATCAAGCATTTGCGATAACTAGCAATGAGTCTTTTACAGTGCTATAGAGGAATATTGGCTCACTCATTTTTGCAGAATTGTTGTAATTTGGCCACATTGGAGGGTTTTCAGGCATGAATCACCTTTTTAACGTCATGCCACAGCATCTCAAAAAGATTTAGGTCAGGACTTTGACTAGGCCATTCAAAACTCTTCATTTTGTTTTTCTTAAGCCATTCAGAGGTGGACTGGCTGGTGTATTTCAGATCTTTGTCCTATTGCAGAACCCAAGTGTGCTTCAGCTTGAGGTCACAGACAGATCGCCAGACATTCTCATACCGTATTTTTTGATAGAGAGCAGAATTAATGGTTCCATTTACCACAGCAAGTCTTCCAGACCCTGAAAACAGCAAAACAGCCCCAGACCATCACACTCCCACCACCATATTTTACTCATGGTATGTTGTTCCTGTTCTGAAATGCTGTTACTTTTACGCCAGACATAATGGGGTAAACACGGTCCCAAAAAAAAAAAAAAATCAACCTTTGTCTCGTCAGTCCACACAGTATTTTCCCAAAAGTCTTGGGGATCACCAAGGTGTTTTCTGGCAAAACTGAGACAAGTCTTGAAGGAGTTTTTTGCTCAATGGTGGTTTTTGTCTTGGAGCCAATTTTACCCAGTCTCTTTCTTATGGTGTCATGAAAACATAACCTTAATTGAGGCTACTGAGGTCTGCAGTTCTTTGAATATTGTTGTGGGTTAGGGTGAAGGTCACTTTTTCACACAGGGCCATATAGGTTTGGAATTTTTGGCCCCATAATAATGAAAACCTTCATTTAAAAACTGCATTTTGTGTTATCTTTGTCTAATATTTACATTTATTTGATGATATGAAGCATTTAAGTGTGACAAACATGCAAAAAAAATAAGAAATTGGGAAGGGGGAAAACACTTTTTCACACCACTGTATGTGAATCGCATCAACTGCGTGAAATGCAAAAACAAAAATCACTTGATTTACATGCATCATGCATTCACACATAGCATTAGAACATTTGACCAATCAGATGAAGCTACAGCTAGCCCTATTTTATTCTTCCTTTAATATTACTGACAATAAAACTTGATGTAAGGACAAGTGGAAATCTGAACACACCTGTGCTTCATGTTCTTCATCTCAGGGGGGAAAGAGATTCTCTTGTAAAAATCCTGCAGTTTTTGGTTGAATTGTGGCGTAAAAGTCATGACCATCTGCTTCTGAACTGATGATATGACCCTGAAACAACACAAACACTCAAATGTAAGAGGGTAAACAATTAAGTGACAGAAAGAAAAGAAGATGTTCTGGATGTGTTTACCTGTGTAGTAAGACCCTTTTGGCCTCAGCAGTGTTACCCATAGGAGACAGAAAGATCATATTCCTGTAGAGTACATCAAACGTCATGTATAAAGTATTAAACAATGAAAATGACAAAGAGGATTCATTTAACTGATACATAATACTGCATTTTGAGTGTCTGTACCCCGGGACTGGAAAATGACGCATAAATTCCTCAGCAGCGCCCAGTCTCAAGATGGCTGCAGCTCTGGCTTCCCGTTTGTCTGCTTCATTTAGGAATGATGACACGTACTGGTACACAGGCGTATAACTGCACATAAAACACAAACAAAATCTTAAGCTGCATCATCACGACCTGATCTTTGTAATTCTGTCTTTATTTCAACAATCTAAGATTTTTCTCTACGTGTCTAAATTTAGCAGTAACTGACAATTTGCTGACAATAATAATCATGGTATCAGAGTACAATGATTCTGTGGTATGGGCTGCAGAAAAAAAAACAATCACAGGAAAAAAAGCAAGACTTTGACTACTGCAGTTAAATGAGAGCTGGGCTGTATATCGAATGAAAATAATCACAAATGGCTGAATCATGAAAGTGAAGTTGTTCCTCTGGAGACTTTTTGTGCTAATGCAAAACTTCAAAATAAAACAGGTTTCCGTGATATATTAATTGTTAAAGTGTGTCACCATGTGTATAGAAGAAAAAGTTCTTTCAATCATTTTTTATCTTGAAGCCAGAAAACCATCAAGTAAAACCCTGAAATGTTCATACCAATCAGTCGTCCTTGTCCATATTGCCCAACTCTAAAAGAAATTAAGTCTAACATATGGCAGTCTTGTGTGTTTTGCCTCTTTTCCACACACACTGACTGCCATGTTGTTATCCATGGGTGCCACAGGTTTGATAACATAAATATTTACATGGGTCACCAGTGTACTGAGAAATAGAAAGTATTCCTATTCCTGGTGCACAAAGAGCATAAAGGATCAGAGGGTGGATCACAGACTCACTCGTGCACCCGTTCCTCCTGGTTCAGACCATATTCTTTCGCTGCCTTTCCATTCAAGAAGGAGGAGAACTTTGCAGAAAGTTCTCCTTTGAAGCACTGCAGCATATTTTCTGGAGAGAACGACACATTAAATGGTATGTGATCAAAACAGCAGCCAAGTACCGAACATGAAACCAGAGACCAGGGCTGGGCAGATATTCATCACAACCTATACTCTATCAATGCAGCCAGTCTTTAGTAATATCTTGATAGTACCGGCCAGGTAAAAAATAAGAGGTTTGTTGGCTTAACTTTAGAATAGAAATACTGAAGAACATTTTTCATTATTTGAGTGAAACTAGAGATCCAGTACATTATGGTTTTAAATAGGCGAAAAGAAAGAAAAAAATGAGCTTCCATATATTTAACATTTGTGGCCATTTTAGAATAGATTTCTGAATTTACATGTTTTTAATCTCATTTCTGTTTGTGTCCTGCCTGTTTCTCATCTGTGTTGAAGTTAAGATCGATCTATCTATCTATCTATCTATCTATCTATCTATCTATCTATCTATCTATCTATCTATCTATCTATCTATCT
>JAPTYQ010000001.1:25490027-25509088 GCA_029814465.1 Ostorhinchus cyanosoma
TTGAACTTAACTGCAAATAACACAGCAGTTCTGTCAGAACTATAGAACCTATGAACCACCTCACCATTACAGGACATCCAGTGGCCCTTCACAGGAACATTCACTGCTACAGTACAAAAGTCTGTTGTTTTTTTCACACATATTACACACACACACTCATACACTGTCTGCACCTCCTTTGTCACTTGCAGCATCTTTAAGTAAAAGTTTTAACCTCACATATACCAGTGAATGTTGTGTATCCGTGTTTCCAAGTGTTTTGAAGAACTTCAAATGATGAAGGGTAATGAAGGTCTGATAAAGATGCACATGTGTTTGATTATAGAAGTATGAACTGAATCTAGTCACATTAAGGGTTGGGGACATTTATGGAACCACTAGAGGAGGTAGTGAACCAAGTGTCAGAAAGTGAGGAGGTGGGATGAGAACTAGTTAGAAACAATTTATAGTCAAAGAAAGTGACAAAGTGATCAAATCTAGAAGTACTGTTATTGTTATCACCACTGGACACAGCAGAGATACATGTCATATTATGCATAAATGCACACACCGTTATACAAATGCACATTGGTATTTGCACAAAGGTTTTATTCAAATGGTTGGAGACCAATTAGTTACTGATACCAATTAGTAAAAATGTCACATTTTGCATGTGCATCTGTCATGAAATTGCTTTCGTAACTCTGAAGTTGTGTGTGTGAAGGGTTGAATTTGCGGATCATTCAACACACATTCATCCCTGCTTACGTTTGCGTAATTTTGAGACATTCATTTTGCCCTTTTCCAATCTAATCCATACACAAGTAGCTCTTGACCCATGCACAAGAAACACACATCTGAAATATTCCAGTAGGTGACAGTATTTTCCACTCCAACAAACACAGAAGCTCTGCTGTTCTGAGCCTGGAGTGTCTACTGCAGGACCTCCACTGTTAGGCCCTCAGGTCAACCCAGTGTTTGTTTCATCTCGCTCCAACCCTCTACAACCACGCAATGTTGACTTTATAAAAAAGATGTTATGTTTGAAACTAAAAGTTCTTGTCTGATATTCCTGCAGTTATTTTGTAATCGTTTTAATTCGGTACTAGCTCGGCCTAATAACATTTTTCTCCTAGGGTGGTGAAGTGGCCGATTTAGGCCTCGACTCCCACCATTCTAAGTCATTTCTCTCTGGGGGCTGCAAAGTTAGGGAGAATTGCTTCCTAAATATAGTCGGGTTGGAATGAGTGGAAGTGAGTAGAATAAAGTTACTTTCTCTGCAACTTGGACATTTCACAGACATCAACACAACATTGAACAAGTTTATGGCAACATAACTTAAGTCTCACCATATCAAATTAAATACCTTATAAAGACTTTAAGGTATTTATTGTAGATTTGGAAATTCAAGACTTTAAGACCCCACAGAAACCCTGATTAGAACAATTGCAAAAATAGTCAACAGACAAGTATTAAAAATAATTCATATGGACTTTATTACAACAATATTTGATTCAGACCCATGGTACAATGTTTTTGGACAAATACATCCCATGATTGATCTTTTGGCACTTATTCAAAGTGGCTGCGTGACAGAGTAACACAAATCACCTTTTACTTGAGAAACCACACATATGATTGTAAAACAAGCCCTGACCTTTCACCTTCTCGTTGAGGTGAGATGAAGCTAATTTCCCTTTGAAGATTGACACAATATGACACAAATATTATTCCCGTACTGTTGTTGATGTTTGAAACAAAGTGATGTTCATACAATCAGAGATCACAAGATCACAGTCAGTCTGTCTTTGAAATGTAAACTTTATTTCCTGCAGAAAAAAAAAGCACCTCAGCTGTTGATGAGCACCACTCACACGAACACTTTCTGAAGTCACAACGGTGATAAATGAGGTGGTTGAGCTACGTGGCTCTGAAACAAAGTGATTCGATCCAGCAGCGTTAGTGGGATGTCTCTGATGACTGAAGGCAGGTCCTCATGCTGTAAAGGATAGATGACCACACTGAGGGCCGAGCGCTCACCTGAAAACCTAAAACACCACAAACAAAACAGGATTCACACATTACTCGTCATAATATAAACGTGGGCCAGTTGATTGATGAAACTGAACTACAGCAAGAAAGAAAATTTGTTTGTTTTGGAAATTCTTTTGCACCTCTATTTAACTCACACGTAAAAAAAAAAAAAAAAAAAAAGAAAATCTTTATTATCACAGACCAGTGTAATTATTATATTTCGTAAACATCAAACCCAATTCCAACAAATCTGTGACTTTTAAAATATAAATAAAAACAGAATGCGGTGATTTGTAAATCTTAAAAAAAAAACCAACTGTATTTTATTCACAATAAAACAAAGAAAACATATTACATGTTTAAGCTGAGCAAATGCACCAATTTAAGAAAGAAATAAGGTATTTTTTCAATTGATGGCATTAGGAGATCTTCAAAAACCTGATACAGGAACAACAAAAGTCTTGAGAAGTTAAGTGGTACTAAACAGAAACAGCTGGTGGAACATTTAGTAACTAACCGAGTTAACTGACAAGTCTGTGGCATGATGGGAAAGATGGGCAAAGGTTCAGCGATCTGCGAAAAGCTGCGCTTTAAAATTGCGACAATTTCAGAATAATGTTAAATTTAAATAATGTGGAATTCTTTTCTGGAATCCATCGAAGTTACATCCTCTGGGCTAAAGAGGAGAGGGACCATCCAGCTTGTTACCAACTGAAAAACCTGCATCTGTGATGGTATGGGGGTGCATTAGTCTGTATGGAATGAGCAGCTTGCACATCTGGAAAGGCAGCGTCAGTGGTGAAAGTATTAACATGTTTTAGAGCAACATATGCTCCCATCCTGACAATGCCTTTTCCAGGAAAGAAAGATTAAACCACATACTGCTTTTATTACATGAGCATTGCTTTGTAGTGGAGGAGTCCAGGACCTGAACTGGTCCGTCTGCAGTCCAGACCTTTCAAAAGTTTACATTCTGTGCATTATGAAATGAAGAATATGACAAAGAAAACTGTTGAGCAGCTAGAATCCAAAACAAGAACATTCCGCCAAACTCAAGCAACTCCTTAGTTTCAGAAGTTTACGAACTGTTGTTAAAAAGAAAAAAAAAAAAAAAAAGAGGGGATGCTACATAGTGGAAACATGGCCTAGCAAGTTTTTGGAAACATGTTGCTTCCATCAAATTAAAACAACATTTTTCCTTAGTTCTTTCACAGTTTTAACATCTGAGGCATTTCCTTTGTTCAGTTGTGAATAAAATATGAGTTTATGACATTTGCTGCATCACTGCATTCTATTTTTCCCAGCATTTTGGTAGTTTGGGTTTGTGATCACAGCTATGTTGATACCTGCAACATACTTAACATACACATAATGACAGATATCATTTTAGAAATGCCCTGATTCTCTAGGCCTTATATGGGCTTCAGTTCCCATCACAAAAGGCTGTCTTCATATTGACAGGCTTTGGCAGTAAACACCAACACCACAACATTCTAATTAAATGCTCAATTTTTTTCATTTCACCACAAAAATTATTTAGAAATAACTATTAAATCACCTGCAATTTTCTGTGTCCTTCAACATCACATTCTGAGATTCTTAATTGTGTCCAGATTATTTTTCCACATCAGATGTATTAGCCTACTTAGCAGTGGGAAAATCTGGTTGCTGTTGCCATGAACTACAATAGTTTATTTTATTTCCTTATAGAATTTGTCAAGCAGTACTTTCCTGGCCACCAGATTTTTGTCTCATATTCCTGAACAACAAAATGTTTGACTTTTAACATCACACACACAAGCACTGACCTCTCCATTAGTGTTTTCTGCAGAGTGCGACAGGCCACCAAGGTGCCTCCCATGAACATATGACACATCATGACGTGGCAGCATCGCTCCATGAAAGTTTCCGTGGCCGATGGGTCAAAGGTGCCGCTACGTGAGATAAGGCAGACACGCTGCAGACGAGTGCAGAAAGACAGAGCCTCGAAGAATGACGCATTGGCATTTAGATAGGGCTGTTCTAACCTGAGGGGAAAAAAAATAAAACATCAGATCTAATGGAAGACAATGAAGCACACTCATTGCCTAAAATTAGTTCAGAGTAGGGAAATTAAGCTTCTAGGATAGTTCATCAGAAAAAACACAATTACAGAGCCAGGGGGATAATATTCCATAAGAAAAATGCTAAATATCTGAAGTTCAATTTACAATAATATAACTGATATTCTCCAAGTCATAAATGTGTGAAAAGAAAAACAAAAGGCAGACCTACTCTGATTAATTGGGAAATATTATCTAAGTACATTTCTAGCATTTCCTGTATGTTTGATAACATTTCATAACATTGTGGGTCAGGTTTGGTTGTAGAATTACAGACTCCAAAGAAAATGTCCTTGACTGGTTGAATAAAACTAACATCTGAGGTTTGTCTTACACGACTTCATAACCTCAGAGAATATCAGTTTAGCTTTTAAAATGACGGCGCTCATTTTTCTGCAGTAGAGCGACTGCACCATCCACCTTGACTCCTTACATAAAAGCAAAACAAAGGTTTATATGGAGGATCTGTGTAGGCTTGTGTTTATTATTGTTAACATCTTTAAACTCTGTTCTGAAATCTTTAATTCTCTTCACCTTCTCTCCAACATTAATACTGTATAGTTCTATTAGCTTACAAATGCAGATCTCCATAATCAATAAACAGCTAATATCTCACCACAGACTCTAAGCATACAGTAGCACACTAATATTTAACTTTAAAACTTTAATAAATAATGATAGGTTTGAATTGTAAGTGTTAGAGTACTCTAACCTGAGTTCCTGTAGCTGTGTGCAGTGTTTAAGCGTTTCCAGTAACATAGGGGTGTAGTTCATGGTTTTTAATGATCCAATGTTGGCCAGAGATAAAACCTGCAGGTCCTTGCACTGTTTGGCCAGTTGTACCAGCCCGGTCCCCCTAAGAACCCCAGGAAGCCCAGCCAGAGTCAAGCAACGTAATCGAGGCAGTGCTTCAAGCACAGCTAAATGTGCATCTCCAACTCCTCGTGCCCATGCACACATACCACGAGGCTCCACGCTGGCACGAGTGCAAGGCTCAAGCCGAGGCAGTACAGAGACAAAACCAGGACCAATGAGCTCTAAGGTTTCTAAAAAAGGGCAGCCAGCTAAAAGCTGAGTGAGCCCCAAGGTGCTGTCGCCCAACAGGGAAGGCTCTGAGTCAGGCTTGTAATTCTGGAGGCCGACACGGGCAGATTTCTTTAGACCCAGGAGCAGTGATGAGGGAGAGGTGTTGTTTGAAGAGTTCTGATTTGTGTTTAAGCCATCTGACAGAGCACAGGCAGGCAGAGTGAGCGAACGCAGACTTTTCAGTTTGGCCAAGCTGGCACAGAGGTGAGTCTCGTCTCCAAACCCCAGTGTCTTCTCATGGTGATAGTGTGTGTGCATGAGGTTCAGATGCTTCAGGTTGGAGCAGCCAATTGCCAACCGACTCATTGTGGATGCCACCAGTTGATCTTCCACATTCCTACAGTCTGTGTAAAGAACATGGTTAATACCACTGAGGTTCAGGGTAGTCAGTTGTGTGGCGTCTTTGACCCCTCCCTCCAGCAGAGACTGGAACACTTGAGGCCATAAAGCCGGGCATCGGCTGAAGCTCAGGTGCTTGGGGCTGTTTCCTTCTAGGGCTCGTTTTAGAGAAAAGGAATCCAGCCAAGACCGGGGAAGCTGCATGGCCTCCAGGTCCCCCCGCTGACCTAGACTCTGGGCCAGGGGCTTCGCAGCAGGCCAGTGAGCTGGGTTTGGACCAGGAATTGACACGAGGAAAACTCGGAGACGGTCTGGGACATGAACACTGAAGACTGCGAGGTAAAGAAGAAGCAAGGTCTGGTTTACCTGAAAACATTAATACAGAGAAACACTCAGTACAGGCCCCACATCACTTCAATGTATGCACTGAGTCCTTATAAAGACAGAGGCTTATACTATGAAAGCAGGAAGTAAGTATGGTGAGGTCAATTCAGATCTGACAGAGTTTTCAGTGTCATGGCTTTTCAGTTTTTTACTGAAGGGTAAATTCATGGCCACGGCGAAGATGCACCGATTCTCACATTCTGGGCTCATACTAGTAAAATAACCATTTGGTGTGTAAACATTTGCATGTCAGATGATATATTAAGATTGAAATGATCTCACACACAAGAACATTATATCTAAACATTGATGTACTGGTGCCTTAATGATGTGATATTGATAAGAATATTATTTTAGACACTTTTGACAGTTTCCATCAGTTCTGTTGCAATTAACCTGCATCATATTTTTCCAATTCCATACATCTGGTAAAATATTATAGCTTGTTTATCTTGTGGGAGACATATGCTGTCCTAAACCTGTCTGTTTATTTGGTCACACAGCATGTTGAAGTTCTTTTGTAGCATAGGCCCCTTATTCATTTCCCACTGACCTCTCCTGGGGCCAGTCTGGCAGTGAACTCCTCCAGCTGTTGGTAATGGGGCACACTGCTCTGACCCACCATTAGCTGACAGCAAACACCAACACCCTCTCTGGTTACATCTGAGATGTCAAACTGCAGCATCAATCTACAGTGTTTGAACACATACAGAAGAAATCAGTTTCAACTTGTCTGGCACACACAACAGTATAACTGTGGTAATATTTAGTTATCCACACTCCTATCTGTAAATGATTAGTAAAATTACTAAAATCTGTAAATGCATTAAGCAGTAGTGGAAAAGTTTTCAGGCACCCTCAAAAGTTTACACAATCTAAAATATTATCATGAAATATTTGCCAGAAAAAATCTTGCTTGTGTTTCAAAAGTTGTGGCTGCATCAGACAGACATAAACAAATGCAATTTCTTTTATTTTTTATTGTTAATGAGAAAAAAAAAACAACCTACATTCTTATGAGTTTCAACATGTCTTGTCCTGGGTGTGTTTAATTATCTGCTGAAATATCCAGTTTTCACCAAACAGAACAGAGCATGTGGGTTTGGACAATGTAACAATACTTGGCAGTTCAAAGAGGTCAATGATTTTAGTCCTTCTTGATACAATAAATACATGGGGTATCCAAAAACTTTTTCCACCACTGTCGATATTCGTGATAGCATTTTGGTCAAAGGTGTATGCTTATTAGTTAGAATGGGAATTGAAGACATCCACAATAACATTCCCACTAACAATTATATAACTCATAATGAAGATATTTAGATTAATTACTTGTATAGTATATTTAGAAGAAAGACTTATACCAAAGACATCTTCCGTATGTACATGTATCTAGTGATTAAAAAATATGACCCTTGCCCATTAGTGACATTACCACATCATGACAAGGTCCTTACTTGCGAAGCTTGGCGCAACATGGTACCACACCATAACTGGGTGTCAATAGGGTCTGTCTGAGCTCGGACAAGTGGCTCAGTGTGTCCACCGCCTCTGAACTGAGCTGAGCAGCGTTGAAGGTCGACACCACATCAAAAGCAAGTGACTGGAGCAGAGTGAGTGAGGACAGGAGGCGTGACAGGCGAAGGGATGTGAGCCGACAACCTGTGACATCGAGATGCGTCACCGCTCTGCAGCAGGTGAGATGCTTCAGGACAGAGCCCGAGAGCCAGTAGCAGCCATTCAGGCTCAGAGACTGCACATGACTGGCCAGCTTCTCTATTGCACGCACCACCATGAAATCATCAGCCTGGAGAGAAAACAAATCATACCAAAGGTTTTCATTAAATGTAATTATAAAGTAATGCTTTGGAAATATATCCACACTCATTCATAAACTTGAAAATTAACAGAAAATCAATAAAATTATCCTAAAATACAACACACCATATAATCCTCAGAAAGGCTGACTTGAGTGAGTAGGGTCTTGTCATAGCAAAGTGTGCGTAACTTTTGGCAGACATTTGCCACGTTTAGCAGCAGGTCACACACTGGAACATGACGGAGGATGCAGAGCAGGATCTCATCAGACAAATCTGATATTCCCACAGAATAAGAGGTCCTCTCCTCACCACCAATAGTCTGAGATGAATAACAAACAATGTCAGTATTACATGTTTTGTCAACAGAGTCAGGTCAAGCAGTGTACATATATAACCTATATCAATGTGTGTTACATATTTCAGTAGGTATTTGTAAGTATTTAAACATAGTAAGGATGATGATTGTATAAAATACAATTTTTGAACAAAAATATTTTTTAAATGTGGATTGGTAACACAGTTTCATCAGAATGTCACTGATTTTGACATGGTTTACACCAAAGTGTTTAACATGTGGTTCCCACAGGAAATTCAGTTAAATTTGCATATTATGTTTTAAATAATATATTAAGCTACAGTGATGTCAAAATTTAGGAAAATATATTGGAAACATTTGGACTTATTGACAGATTTCAAGTAATATGGTTTCAATGACCATAGTGACAGTTTCAATTCTTGATCTTATTATGATATAAGGATCAATGTGTCTAGAAAACAAGTCAAATATTTTTAATACAAGTATTTATTAAATATCATAGTAAAAGCCTAACAAATAGGTGCCTACAGAATAGGACAAAAGAAGCTTAGATTTTTCTCATAGATGTGCGTGTTCCCTTGACCTGACCCAACAGTCACATACATGTACATACAACATTTCAATAACTAAAAGCTATTCCAAGAATTCTCTGCCATGTTCTGCTGTCATTTATTATCTCCATCCTGTCTAAACAACTTTTTTGATATCAGTAATTTTTCTTACATTTACATGTAAAGTAATATACATTAAGCATACAGTAAAGATAGGCCAGATGATACAATTGCTAAGTCAACTGGAGACTAACTACAAACATTAGATCTGGGAGAAATCTTTTTTTTATTATTTTGTCCTACAGTGGTAGGAAAAACCACAAATTATATGGCTCTAGAAACTTCACTGCCTAGAGGTGTACAAACTTGCATTTCAGGCTTATTATTTATTGCAAATCAATATCATCTGTACTGAGTAACGTTCGGTCAGTATTTTCTGGAGCCATGAGGAGTACTGTACCACCTGTCAAATTAATGTGAAATTATTGCACAGAACACCCAAGCAAACAAAACTACTTCCCCAAAATTTTAATGTTGAATTTGATCCCCACTGAACATGTCAGCCACGTTTTGTTTTAAAGTTTATTGGATGTTTATTTATCAACAACTTAAAGCTCAAACTTTTGAACACAGATTGTACACAGAAAACTTTGATTATACCATAGCACATTTTGGTTGCATCATTTAACCTGGGCCTAAATTCAATAACTGTATCAGAGCTCTCTGATGGACAAAGTAACTAAAATATATATTTACATCTAGCACAGTTCTTTTATAGTGAATAGGCATTTCTGTTGACGACAGGCAGTGTGGAATTTTTAAAACCACAAAATTATAATATTAACATGGATCACGCTAAGCACCAGCAACCCAAAGAGACATGTTCGATATATTTAAAAAAATCCCCCTTATCCATTTGTGTAATTTTCAATGAGATAAAGGGTCCAAACGCACGGCTGTCCACCATGTCTGAGGATGAAGGCTAGCATACCGAAGCCAAATGTATGAAACAGAACTCCTTATTAGCTAACAGTATTTGCTAGTTCAGCTGATCTGCGTTACCATTTATAAACTAATGTGAGTTTACCTCCCAGCTCACCTGTACAACTTGTCCATCCATGTCCTCTGAAATCCCCCACGAAACCCCACTCATGGCTCGTAGGACTGTGACGGGTTCATGCAGTCAGCCCTTCATGGTCCAGTGAACCGGGTCTACACTGAACCACAGACTGTTCGATACTCAGCCGTCGACTCGGCGGACACAATTTGCTGCTGCACAAAGTCGGAAGTGTTTAATTGACGGACTTCCGGTGTTAGCAGAATGTTCTCAGCATGATAAACTTTATTTTCTATTTTAAAATTTTTTATTGAATTTTATTTCATAGAATAAAAAAATGCTCTTACAGGCAAGTGGTAAAGGCGTCCCATATGAGAAATAACAAACTTCAAACTATAATTTCTAACCTCACAATGAACAATATTCAGGAAAAAAAAACAAAACAACAGTAGTTTTACAATAATTTCTGCACGTTTAATGTAGTATACAAAGACACTACTGTTTCTGTTGCTTTTATGGCAAATTTTCTTTTAATGCAGCACACTTTGTATGTTGCAGAACATTGGTTTAAAGTACACAAATAAATGGATAACAGCTGTAATGTGTTTAGCGAGTAATGTACATTATGAAAACATGCATGCTGTCATAGTCTGAAAAACACCGAATTCCAAAACAAGTCTTATTGAAATCATAGAATTAAGGTGTCCCTGAAAAGTTATTTTACAATACCATTAAGTTATAGTTTTACAAGATGACCATGCAATGTTATTTCACTGGAAGAAAATACTAATGGCATATCCATTAGGTAATATATGACTATCACACTAGGGTGACATTTCAGTTTACAGCAGCAATATACAACTGCAGAGAAAAAGACAGGTAGATAAAACCCACAAATGAGTGAAAAATTAAATATAAAAGAGGAAAAATTAAAAAAAAATTGGTGTAAAAGTCAAAATTTGCAAAATTGGTGTAAAAGTCTGGTGCTGAAGGAGTCACTCAGGTCCTCTACAGTTTGGTACAGAGGAAGGGTGGGGTTGTCCATGATGGATGTCAGCTTGGCCAACCTCCTCAATGGAGTCCAGCGGGCAGCCTAAGACTTAGTTTGTTCAGTTCCTTCCTATACTGCCTGCTCCCCAGCACATGATACCTAAGAGTACTGCAGAGACAGCCACAGTATCATACAATGTCCAGAGAAGAGCCCTGCCCACTTTGAAGGACATCAGTTTCAACTGGTTCTTGAACAGGGCATCTGTATTGTTTGTGCAGTCCAGCTTATTGAGTGGACACCCAGGTACTTTATACAGTCCATGATCTCAATGTCCAAGCCGCAGATGTTCACCTTTGTTATGGGGGCGTAACCTGCGGAAATCAATCTCCTTCGTTTTGCTGATGTTATCCCTCACCAGTCCATGAGGTCTGCCCCCCCCAATATTCCTGTTCATTCCCTAGTTGTAGAACTTTCACTTCAGAAACATTTACTGTCCTTCTGTTTTGATACCAATTCATTGCACTTGCTTTTGAACTGGCTTTGCCAGTTTGAAGGATGCTTGAACCACTCATTTTTACACAATGACAAAATATTTTATTAAAGTCATGGCTGGCTAAACAATTTTGCATTCATCTCATTTTTTAAAAAAAAAAGTGAACCAAGACTTAAACCTTAGTTTTTTGCATTTTCACACTTAGCAGTGATGCAGTATTTAAGTTCTGCACCCCCCCCCCCAAAAAAAAAAAAAAAAAATCAGGTCAACTGTATCTGAAAGTCATCAGTAAATGTGACTAGTTCATCATAAAGAAAAAGACCAGTAACAGTAGTTATAGAAGTTGCAAAGATTCAAGTCTGGTATGTTGGTGATCAATAAAGACCAAGTACATAAGGTGGACTCAGACATGTGCGCTTTATTGGATTCTTGTGTACACCAGAGGCATGGCGCCCTATGCACAAACCTTCATATACCTCAATACAAGGTGGAAGCTTTGCCTTTTGCATAATGACAAACATACTGGACCAAGTATCATTTAAGGCTGAAAGTACAAAAAACAAAACAAGATTCAGATTACATAATTTACATATTAAGCAATACTACAGGTCTGTTGGGCAGTGGGCCCACCAGAGAATAAACCTTCATAGAGGCAAATAAGGTGGTGAACAAAGACATCTGGAATGACCTACACAAACACGACAATGGACATCATGTTCCATCACACATTCACACCGCCTGGGACGCTCTGGACTTCCTGCAGAGTTTCTCCCCATCAGGGCGCATGGTGCCATTAGCCATAGTGATGAGGGGAAATTGGAAGGTGTTGTGGGCTCAGCACACACCAGTGTGTTGGTGTAGGTATGTATGCAGAGCCAGTCGTTTGGGTTGTAGCAGTGTGTTTTGGGAAGGGAAATTTGACAGTCTGTTTAGAAGCACTTCCTGTGGACGATGCTGGGGCCGGACTCATCATACTCCTGCTTGCTGATCCACATCTGCTGGAAGGTTGACAGGGAGGCCAGGATGGAGCCTCCAATCCATACAGAGTATTTCCTCTCAGGAGGAGCAATGATCTGCAGGATGACACATGAACCAGTTAAAAAATGCACCAACAGCCTGTCCACATCTTAAGTGGACATGCAATGAAAACATTACTTTGAGAGAACCACTAGGTGGCAGTAGAGGTAGAACCTTCTAGAACACTGTCATAGCACTGCTAATGTAACTGGTACCCAGCCCATTTTCAGGGTTCAGCCTTAAAGCTTTAACTCACTGCCCTGTTGCATTTACATTTATCAATTCAGTTCTTTTATCAAGGTTGTATGATTTGTTGTACACCAAATGTCTGTGCTAAAGAAATAAAGCTTTGTTTGCTCACCTTAATCTTCATGGTGGTAGGTGCCAGGGCAGTGATTTCCTTCTGCATACGGTCAGCGATGCCAGGGTACATGGTGGTACCTCCAGACAGCACAGTGTTGGCATACAGGTCCTTACGGATGTCAACATCACACTTCATGATGCTGTTGAATGTAGTTTCATGGATACCACAAGACTCCATACCTGTAAATCAAATAGGCAAGATTAAAGACAAATAATCAGAATTTAAAGATTACATTAACTTGTGTCTTAATTTCTCATTTTCTGGGATGGCATTAGCCAAGTCAAGCTTTTTCTGCTGCAAGTTATTGCAATTAATCCATAGTTCTATAACTTACCAAGGAAAGAGGGCTGGAAGAGGGCCTCAGGGCAACGGAACCTCTCATTACCGATAGTGATGACCTGTCCGTCAGGCAGCTCGTAGCTCTTCTCGAGGGAAGAGGAGGAAGCAGCAGTGCCCATCTCCTGCTCAAAGTCCAGTGCAGTGTAACACAGCTTCTCCTTAATGTCACGGACAATTTCACGCTCAGCTGTAAAGATACAACATTTCATCTTTAGTTTGTCATTTTCCCAATTTTTATGCATTTGCTCAGTTTGAACTTTGTTTTAAGTCTTTACCTGTGGTGGTGAAGCTGTAGCCTCTCTCAGTCAGGATCTTCATGAGGTAGTCTGTGAGATCCCTGCCAGCCAGATCCAACCTGAGGATGGCGTGAGGGAGGGCGTACCCTTCATAGATGGGTACTGTGTGGGTGACACCATCACCAGAGTCCATGACAATACCAGTGGTACGACCGGAGGCATACAGGGACAGCACAGCCTGGATGGCCACATACATGGCAGGGGTGTTGAAGGTCTCAAACATGATCTAGAGGGAAGAGGAAAAAGAGATGTTACTAAATCAGGAGTGTTTTTTTTTTTTTTTTTTTAATTTATCAATTAGTCAAACTGAACTCATTTGTTTGTTTTGACACACTGAGGTTATTAGTCACTGCAATATTCTGCAATTTAGTCCTCATGTTCAATGTGTAGCATCCTACACTACTGTCAAACTGTTGCATCATGCACACAGTGCAGTTAGACATTTTAGCTGGACACTGAAAACATCAGTCACCATGCTGCACCCATCATTCCTGAGACAGTGCAGACAGATAGAAACCTGAAAAATCCACAGAGTTCAAAGATCAGCTCAAGATAGAGGAAACCTGCAGGATAAGGACAGTGCAGGAGGGAAATGGACAGATTGAGTGAGGAGAAACGCCCAAGAGTTTCCTGTTTCAAGACCCTGCTCTAAGTAAATTCAGATTATGTGTGTGTCATTTCTCGTTACCTGGGTCATCTTTTCCCTGTTGGCCTTGGGGTTCAGGGGGGCTTCTGTGAGCAGGACTGGGTGCTCCTCGGGGGCAACTCGCAGCTCATTGTAGAAAGTGTGATGCCAGATCTTCTCCATATCGTCCCAGTTAGTGACGATACCGTGCTCGATGGGGTACTTCAGGGTCAGGATTCCTCTCTTGCTCTGTGCCTCATCTCCAACATAGCTGTCTTTCTGGCCCATACCAACCATGACACCCTGGGAAGAAAAGAGGAAGTGAGATTATGAAACCAGGTCCTAGAACAATCTGCAACATTAGAATACAGTGCCACCCTTTAAAATGAGAAGGGTTTTGTATTTTCCTATGATTGCCCATCTTTGCACTGGCCTTTTAGGTTCTACAGTTCCCCATTCTGATTTTGCATTAGTGGGAGTGCTGAACTTGGGATTTTAAACAGGTAATGTGAAGTGCATACTTATTTATAAATCACTCAATAGTTTAGAATTTAACCCATGAAGTTTAGAGTCATGATAAATGTGAAGTTGTTCTTCCTTAAAATAAGCATGATTATAATCAAATGTCAGCTCAAACCTTGTATTTAAACAAATATAATAGAAGTTGGGGGGGGGGGGGAATTACCTGATGTCTGGGGCGTCCAACAATGGAGGGGAACACAGCACGGGGAGCATCATCTCCTGCAAAGCCAGCTTTGCACATTCCAGATCCGTTGTCAACAACGAGGGCGGCAATTTCGTCTTCCATTTTCTGAAGAAAAAAAAAAGAGACAGGATGTTAAAAACTCCTCCAATTGTAAAATACATGTTGCCATCTTCAACTCCATCCTTGTCGTTCCGGCCACTGGACACTGGATGTCGCAGTGGCGCAGGTTCCAGCCCAAACCCAGAGAAACAAAGGCAGTTTCTCGTTGGTCTGGCCATGGCCATATAAGGCAAAAGTGAGAGCAGCTCAGACAGCGGCAGCCCGGTCCGGGAAGCCGCCCTGTGTGTCGCCAAAAACCTCAAATGACACCGACTGGCGACCACTCCCTTCTAAAAAGAGACGAGCAGAACTGAACCTACATCCTAGAAAGCCTCCTGTCACAGCAGGTCTTTAAATGAATTCACTCCCATCCTGTCATTCATCAGGTCGTGACCACTTTACAAGGTTGTTTCACTTCAAAGAAACACCAACTTCCTAACGTTAACTTTAGGATAGAGGACTGCATAGATAGACGGTCACAAAAAAAAATGTTTCGAAGCCATTGCAGTTCATTATTTTAACTGTAATCCGCCTAATCTGCATACATGTGTCTGCGTGGGAGCTCCAGACACCGGACACCGGGGCCAAAGCAGATGCTTACATGTAAACGAGAAGGTCAAGCTCTTTACCATCAGTCTGATTTATTAAACTGATGAAGTGATGACAAGCCAGAACGGCTGGCTTATTCCACACCTCATTAACCAGTCGTCAACTATAAAGCCAAACTTGCCGGCATAGAAACATGAACCGGCAGCATCACACGGACATGATTACAGACAGACACAATGAACGAATAACGGTCTGACCAACTTCAGAGGCAAGTAACCCACCAAATAAAATACAATAAAAACAACGTCAACTCAGCTTATTCACTCTAATATTAACCACAGACACATATGAATGTATGTTAAAAGCGTTACCTTAATTCAGCGGTTGTCTTACCTGTGTGAGGGAGGGTTATCGCTTTAAGGATGACTGACTGAGACTACACTCCGGTAGGTTTAGTGTCTGCACTTGACTGCAATGGAGGCCAGTAAATTGCAGGGTTTTATCAGAGCTCGTGCTGCAACCCCTTTCCATAAAAGGAGAACTTTCCGCACGGCGCCTTCTGATTGGTTCTGCCGCATCCACTGGGTGTGGCGCATGCAGATAGTTGAGCTTTGACAAGACAGAGGGGACAAGCGACAAGAAAAGTAACCGACAGCACGGAAATGTACAGATATCTATATATTTATTCATTTATCACATGTAGCATTTCACTCTTCATTATCCTCATCATAATGGTATTGATATGTATGCACGCAACGCTCATGACCCCAAAACAGCAGTCTTTAAAGGCTGCAGCAGAGGTATAATGCTATCTTCAAATACATTTAGCCTCAGTAGTTTTTGGTTTTTTTGGTTTTGGTTTTTTTGCTAATTGTGGATGATGCTTCAGTAACAGTAGTATCATGTGTGCATTTGAAAACAGTCCTGTAATTTATTATCATTCATCTAGAAGAAGGCCTTCAATCTGTAACACAACCACTCTCCAGATTTGCTTATATCCTGTCTCTGCTTTAAGGAATGGGGTATGTAAGTGCAAAATTGACACAATTCAAATCATTAATCGCTCTGAAAGGAAAAACTGCATGGATTGCAATAATACAGTTGATATCATTACTACTAGTGGATCATTATTACTCATCGCAGTGCCAAGACACATGGGTGGATCTTAAGACCCACTGACAGCGCTGTTAACACCATGACTGACACGTCTGCCCTGCATACCAGTGCCTCACACTAACACACACACACATACACACACACATTCTGGGATAAGTGACAGTCATGCACGTGGTTAAGCTGAGGTATCAACTACAAGCTGTAAATCTTTTACCTTTTGTCACTTGCATGGTGTTGTGTAAATAGGTGCAGGGTGCAGATTAACCTATGTGACCCCAGAGGAAACAAAGGTGACTCCATACCTATATTTGGTGTGACGCTTAAACAGCAGGGCTGACATTATGAAATTATTTCGCAGAGATATGAGTCATTTTGTTACACACCTGTACACACACCAGTGTCACTGCATTTTTTTTTTTTTATGGTAAGAGATTTCATAAACTCATCCTCTTACTTGACCAAAGGCTAAGTGGGTGGGTCATGGTGCTGCTTTAACTCAATAAGGGCACCGGACAAAGACTCATAAACTTACACTAGGAGTTCTCAGTGGCTCTATGTGTTCCTAATAAGGGTATATGGGAGCCAGCTCACCGTAAAAGACAGGAAGTAGGTTTTTACACAGCCTGACCTCTGCAAATGCACACAGGAAGTGACCACATGTTAGCAGGTATAGAGCAGTTAAGGACAACAAAGAAGGGGAGGGAGGTGAATGAGCCGATCATGGAATTGGCTTTTCCTCCCGACTGGTAATTCTTGCTCTGGATGGACACTAAATACACACACACACACAAAACACACACCAAGTATAGACCCAGGGCAGGACATCCATCCCTTTAAGAGTTCCTTTGGATGACATCCATATAAGGAGATATCAGAGCAAGTCACATGGGAGGGAAGAATGCACTGCTAAGGTCATGTGATCAGTCTGAGGAAATGAATGAATCTCCCTTTTTAAGGGTGAGTATGTGTGTTGCTCCTGGTTGGTGTACTTTTCACCTTGCTTTCTGCATCTTTCACCACAGATGTAAAGACGGGCACAGATGTGGGGAAAGAAAAAGTAACTTCTGCTTAACCAACTCTTCCCCAAAAGAGATTTCTCAGAATTTCCCCAGGACACTCATGCCATTTCTCAAGCCATTTCAAAACTCAGCGTGCATGACTCATGCATGCATTACAGCACACACGCACACACACACATACACATACACATTCCCTCCCTGCATTGCTCACTCACACAGTCAGAGAAACTCGCAAGCCTGGCTCACAGCTCTGACTAAGACCGTATATGGAAAAAGCTAGCAGGTAGCTTCTGTCCACTTTTCACTCATCCCCTTCCCCATCTCTCCCTCTTTCTTAAATATATATTCCCTCTTGTATATGACACAGTTCCTCCCTTTCAGAATCCATCACCTCCTAATTAATTTGCAAAGCTTATAGAAAGAAATACAGGAGTGTGATATTAGATCTTCTGTCTAGTGAAACAGGCACATCACGTTCAAGTTGAGTTTCATGGCCCGTGGAGAAGAGGTGTGGCTGCTTTGTACTCAAATGACAAAGAAAGGGGAAGAGGGTGCAAAATGTGAAGTACTTTGAATGCAATACACAGGAAGTGGGTACAAGTAACAAAGGTAGTTTTTAGGTCTGAGTGGTTTTTATAGTGTGTCATATTTTAGGAAATTCAGCAACTATTTTTTGGTAATGGATGTCTCTATGGTTATCATAATAATGTCATAATATATCTTCAACTGTTACAGGACTCCTCATACCAGAGTCCAAAGTGAATTTGAAGTAGCAGCTTTTAGTTACATTTATATTTATGTGTATATTTTATGGGTGAAACTAGCTCGTCCTACCACTTCATGTTTCAACCTTATCTTCATCCTGTCTAATCTGATGCTGATGCAGACCCATCGAATGGGCGGGTCTGCCTTCTCGACTCAGTTGTCAAAATTTTACTTTATATAGCCGCATTATTCAACAGTTTGGAACAAAATGTTAATTTGACTAAATAGGGTCCTGGATAGACCGGACAATTTATTATTTGAATTAGTGATTGATCGATATGGATTTTTTGGGGCCGATACCGATTTTTTTTTTTTTACATCAGCCTTAGCCGATAACCGATACAGGCCACAGATATTTCTAAGCCAATATTTGGAGCCGATACTGATTTTTTTTCTCTGTCAAATGATAACAAATGTCAGAAAATCTTCTTTACTTACAATTAGAAAACAAAAATTTGTGACAGTTAACCTAATCAATATTATTACACCAAATAAATCTTTTTTTTTGGACGGCAGTATCTCCAAGAACATGGAGGTGCTGTGAACTTGGTCTGTCAGTAAATCATGGCAGGGATAAAAGACCACATCGGCCAAGACAACAGGCTGATACTGATATGTAAATATCGGCCCTATCGGCTCTATCCTTAATCGGGATACAAACTCACATGTTAACGCAAATGTGACACTGCAACCAATTCCGCTCCTGTATCCGCCCCAAATGTTCAGACTTGACATAAAATATTTCCATGCTGTACTTGAATTAAGCAATGGTTCAGTTCGATCTGGACCAAGACCACCTCTTTTGGTTGGACCAAAGACCAGCTGTTTTGTCCAAACCTTGATATGGGAGAGGTTTCATTCATGCAAATTTTGTTAAGTTCAAATGTGAAAGTGTGGACAAAACATACAAGAGATATAAAATAGACTAACCATTCAAGGCAGACATTCCACAAAGCAAAACTGCCATTTTGTTAAGGAAGTCCTGTGGGTTTGAAGAGCACTTCAGGGCTTCAA
>JAPTYQ010000001.1:25554377-25570610 GCA_029814465.1 Ostorhinchus cyanosoma
CATCTTCTCTTTTACTGCAGTGGTGTACTTCACGACACATTTATACACTTACATTTGAGATACTTATTCTTAACATGTGTATTTCCTTTTTCTACAGCTTTACACAAGCACTGTTGTACTTTTTACTGCACTGCATTTGTCTGAAGCTTTAGTTCCTGTTCACATTGCACTTTTCCATCCCTTTCCTGCCTTGTCAAAATCATGCATCTCCAATGTTGTGGATTGCAACCATTTGAAAACCCCTCATCTCACCCTCCCATACTACTACTACTACTACTACTACTATTACTACTACTACTACTACTACTACTACTACTACTACTACTTCTTAGAGTCGCTCCCTTTAGGGTTCAGCATATCAGGTCATCTGCTTCCACCTTACTGACTCCTGCTTCTTCTATCTGCATGTCCTCCTTCACCACATCCATAACTCTCCTCTTTGGTCTTCCTCTTCATCCTTCTACTGCGGTATTCACTACCCCCCTTCTCTGCACCTGTCCCAACCATCTCAATCTGGACTCTCTCACTTTGTCCCCAAAACGTCCCAGCTGAGCTTGTCCCTCCGTGTCCCGTACAGTGGTTGCGAAAAAAAAGCATCATTTTTTCTGTGCTTTTAGAAGCAGCGAAAACGCTTATTAATGTACCTTTACTCTGCATTAAACCTCAGAAAATGTTACAATGAGAAGAGGGAGACAGGGAAGGTCATTTTGAGATACAGTAGAGACATGGCAGGGCCAGATTTTATAAATTACATCCCCCTACATCTCATACTATCAACTTGTGAGCTAAGTAACCTCTTTAAAACCCTTTTGGATTCAATGGAAAAAGAATTTTATCACAAAGCTGAAAAGATGGCTATTTTTCTGACTGTGACTTTATAGATGCGTGGATCTCACATTAAAGTAATACTACATACCTGATGAATATGATGTTGTACATAAGCAGTTTACAGTAAGATCACCTTTAAGTGCCTACAGTACCAAAATGCGATATAAATATGAATACAGTATTAAAATGAATAAAAAAAATAGCCTATAGCAAAATAAAAGTACAGTAGTAAAACCTTGTGAGAGACCACTTTAGTGTGCAATGACATCACTCAGCAAATATTTCAGGTATTTGAATGTATAACTTTGACTTGTGGAGTATTTTCAGTGTAAACTAAATACTTTTCCTGAAATAAATCTTCATCTACCACTGTTTTTATCTGAATTTGTTTGGTAATATTAACACTGACAGCTAAAACAATTATAGGGATTTATTTAAGTCATCTATTTAAACAAGATAAATCAAACTTTAACAGGCCTTACCTTCCTTATAGTGGCTGAATGATCTGAAATTCAACAGGACAATAATATAATGAAGATTTAAAATAACTAATTGAATAATGGTTTGATTAATTAGAGTCGATACCAGACAAATACACTTATACAGACCTGCGTTCCGTCCACAGGCAGGGACTCTGCCTAAACACTCTTTATGTGCAGCCATTTTACACCGTGTGCAGCGATATCCCTGAAAAAATGTCCCTCTACAGAGGACAGATGGAAATATTCAGCCTCAAGTTTGGTTATTTTTTTCCATAACTGAAGATGTGAAAGTAGATGAACAAGAGACCAAAGGAGACAAAAAGACCTTAAGAGCATGGAGCAGGCCTTGCAGGAGGTGGTTTCCTCAAAGTTGTGCATCTGGAAGTCATGGTTGTTGGCTGTTGAGTTTTCTGGACACATATTTGACCTGGAAACCATGAAGTACAACTGTTTTGAGATGGGCTCACAGCTCACACTTTAACAATTTTTATATGTACTATTGCAGTGAAAAAAAAAAATCTACATTTTTCTTTAGAACAGGGACTTAATCTTAAATACGCTGTAAATAATTTCTGCCACAAAGTAATACAAGTATGTAGTTTGATGATGTTAAGTAATGGGGATCCATGGGAGTTGTTGTTTTCACATCTGCTTTTCACAGCTTAATTCATTCTGTCATGTTTCGTTTTGTTGTGAACCTATGAAGCCAACTCCCTCAGTTCCTCTGTACAGTGCACAGGGTTAGCCACTGTTAGCTTAACAATGCAGTCCATTAATATCAACAACTGAGTGGCTCATAACATCATGTCAGCACACAAGTGTGTGTAAATCTTACATATTGACCGACATCAGTTTTCAATGGGGAGGTCTTGCATTGAAATGAAGAATGCAGGCCATGAATCATAATGTCCTAACCATACCTATCATCAAAATATTACTTGTTAATGAGTAATTCTATAACATTGTACTCAGAATTTTGATCAACTAAAGGTAGATTTTCTACTTAAAGTCCATTCTCATTTAAGAGTTTCATGGACACAGCAAGTAAAATAATCTACAAATCAAGGGAAGTCTGATGGTTTCCTGAGCAAAAAGTGTGATTGCAACATGAACTAAAAGAAGATAAGAAACTATAACAGTATTTTACCACCCACTGACTGTCAACCAATTTTAAATGATGACTAAACTATAGATATATGTGACCATTTGTTAGAAGATAACTGGAATCAACATCTCAAAAATTATGCTTTCATTATATGTATATATATTATTAATAACTGCGCTATCAATAAGTGATTCCTCTTAACCAGTAGTGTGTCTTAAATGTTGTGACCGTCTGTTTATCCAGAATGTTGTGTGTGTTCATCTATTAAACTCACAGAGCCATCTCAAACTGTTCCAGCCATTTCTTCTTTAGCTCTCTGGTTTTGAAGAATAAATCGTACCCACATCTTCCGTAGCAGTCCAGGAGAAGGAACAAATAGGACCACTGTTTCACACAAATACACACATAAAGCTTTAGCAATACTATAGTTATGTCAACTGTAATTAGACAAGTAGGAGTAGGAGAAGGAGACGGCAAAGTAAAATAGTGAGAGGACCTTTTTATTATCTTTTTCTCCAGCGGATTCATCTCGTATCTGGTAGTGCTGCAGTTCAATGATCTCCTTTAGCTCAAATGTCTCTCCACTCTTCTTCTTACACACAAACATGGCCTTATCGAAGAGAAATGCATACCTGACAGACAACAAAATGTACTCAAGTTTCACCAGATGTGGATGATGAACATAAAGAGTGGAGCGTAGCTAAACAATGTACAACACACACCTGTCCTGTTTCGACTTTTTCTCCGAGCTGCAGATCTTCAGTTCACCGTCGATCTTGGGCCGACCATAGTGTGCCAGCGAATGAGTCTGAAGAGAAGAGGAAGAGGGTGAGATGGACCAAAGGGGAACACAAGAAAGACCGCCACAGAGAAGCAAAAAGTCAAAGATGTAAATATACCATGTTTTCTATGGACAGCTGGAATGTGGTGATCTGTTTGATGATCTCATTGTCTCGTTTCACTTCATTCACACACTGCGCCAGGTCCTAAGACACACACGAAGACAGAAACAATCTTTATTATGATTTAATATACTATATAACCCGCTTTGTATCACTACATGACATAAATAGTGTATTGATAATTAATAAGTGGTTTTAGCAGATATTTTAACACAGGTTGTTGTGGATATAGACACTTGTTCTATCTTACTAATGGAGTTAGATGTCAACACATGACCAGTTATCAGCACAAACAGTCTCCAGCCCAAACTTTACATGAACAACCACATATGAATCTTACAAACTGACCCTTTAAAAAAATATGTTGCCGTTTCCTTTAAAATAGTCCATTAGACTCACCGATTGGAAGTATGGATAGTGTAGATAAGGCTTATTCATAACAGCCTGTTGTACAGAAATAGACTGTGGCATGCAGTCATTTACCGATCAGAATCTACTATTTAATAAAGTGTTGTAAGGTATTTAGGATCCTTCTAGGAAGATATTTTATATATTTACCACTATACCATTTATGGATAAGCCTCCATGTATCAGAAACCATAGTAGAGGATAAAAATTTTGATAACTATAGTGGTGGCCAAAATTATTTTAATACTCAGCATATTTGAGAGGTTTGATCTGTTTTTTTTTTGTTTAAAATTGGCCATTAAAATACTCATAAAACTAATGAAATATCTGCAAAGTCATTATTATGCACTATAAACCATAGAATAGAGCTATCATGAGGATAAAGACCATATTTAGGTTCAGCACTCACCAAGAAACAGCCAAATTGCTGCTGTGTGGAATTCCCATTCCCACAATGCACTTTGCGACAAAATTTCCGAAAAGGCTAGAGTGACGTTTTGGTTTGTTATGTAAACAAGCAGAATGTGTTTATGATAAAGTCATTTATGAAGTTGTTCACTATGAGGGAGGTGATTCAGATGTGTAAGCACGGAAAGACTAATGGATTCACGATAATTACGATATTACTGGGGTTTTACAAATATGAACAAAATTTTGTGATGAAAGTCATACGCTGCTTTAAATTGATGCTGATGGTGAGTTTTAGGACACAGCTGGGATTCTGTTGAATGTCTACGCTGGCCTACCCTGCTCATTAAGGTAATATTAAAGTTAAATGTGGATAAAAACAGTAGGATTCACTTCATCTGATATGCGTTGTGCTCAGAGCAAACATCTGCATAGTCCATGAATACTATGAAAGGAAATCATGTAATACACATAATATTTAATACAATAAAATACAAAAATCTGCAACAAAAAAGTTCAATACATGTGAAACATTTAATCATTAAAGTCAGATATTAATGTTATGTAATCCACATACTCTCATGGCATCAAGAGCTGTGCGGAGGTTGTCCTTGTCTGTCGGGTCAGTGGTATGCTTCACCAGCTCCTACACACAAACAAACCGCATTAAATTATACTCATTGGATGTAATGAGCTGGAAAACTACACGTATAAACAATATTGGTCAAAAGATTAACAACTCCACTGAGCCTCTAAATTAAAGTGTAAATCTCAATCACACACAGTACATAATGTCTGCCCCTAGGGGTCTCTGAATCAAAAAATGACAAAAGATGTGGTGTGATGATACTGTGAATTTGTGTGGGATGAAGGGAGCTGTTGTTTTCACCTCCACTGTCAGTAAGACAGTATCTGCCACAATTTAAGCAAAACTCACACACACACACACGCACACACACACACACACACACAAGGTCCAAGTTATGTCTGCAAGCAATGTCATGTAATACTAAATGCAAACCTAACATTAGATGAGACAACTTATTTTATAGTAAGTTAAGCATTAACAGAGCTGTCATGAGTGAACTAAGGGGTCATATGGCCCCCAAGAGCCGTTGAAATCTTCCAGAATTGAGCTTTTCTTTGTGATATACGTCAGTGGTTATATACAAAAAATAAAACATGATATTCAATAATACCACTGCAGCAGTCAATTTCTGTTGCCTCTTTCAGCATAACAGATGACGAAGAGATGTGGTGTCATTAACAGGTAACCAAATGAATTCGACTTAAAGTAGAAATAGGCATTTCTCTTCTATGACACATGTACGTACACAAGTCTACAAAATGTAGAAGATACCAGTGAGCCTAATTGTTTTTATATATTTTAATGTGGAAATATTACATATTACACCTTTAAAAACTGGAAAATGGCAGTGTGCTTAAGGATTTGACAATATACTGTTGAAAATGCAGATTTGTACAAACATACCTGTAACAGCAGGTGATATTTAAGCACTCTCTGCATCGGGACCATGAGTAAATCTCTGAGGGAAAACCGTCCACTATTGGCTCTGTTTGAACACTCCTGAGAGAACACAAAGCAGTAAATTATGAACCCACCCATGAATACTGAATATTATGTTCAACCAAGGACAGCTAGTAGAATTACCACAGAGTTATGAGTAGGATCAATACTTTATACACGCTTCTGTTTGCCAATACAAATAAGAAATATGGCACACGTTTCTATAGTTATGCTGATCACACCCACATATATTCATGTAAGCTATACAAAAAAAACAAAAAACAAAACTGAAACTTTGAGCATGTTTCAAAAACACAAAAGCCTGTTATCCGTTTTGTGTTAATTAGCTAACAATGTTACTAAACTACCAACTATCTTGGTTACCTACATTCATGATAACAGTGATTTCTATATCAAGGATTAAGGTTGGGTTTTTTTCTATTAAGATCCTTATGTTTACTCCCAAATTTGTCAGTGCCTCTTTTATTCTTCTACAGCAGGAACAGTTGCTACAGTTCGCTTAGAAATGGAATTAGCTAATGTTAAAAAAATTACTC
This sequence comes from Ostorhinchus cyanosoma, assembly GCA_029814465.1. Lineage (NCBI taxonomy): Eukaryota > Metazoa > Chordata > Actinopteri > Kurtiformes > Apogonidae > Ostorhinchus > Ostorhinchus cyanosoma. The sequence continues at coordinate 25,560,596 of JAPTYQ010000001.1, forward strand.
GCAGCAAAAAACACAAACACCACATAAGCCCATGAACAAACAACATTTTTCCATAGTATCTGTGTTTGTTTGTCAGTGTTACCTCTGATCTTTTACCTTATCTCACCTTGCTGTATTTTATTTTGTTATTTATTAGTAGCATGTTTCTTTTTAACTATCTAGGAGAGTCTTGAGCGATATGAGTATCCAATCCCATCCCATCCAATTTTATTTGTAAAGCACTTTAAAATAATAGCAAGGTTGGCCAAAGTGCTGTACACATTTGCAATAAATAACTATACATATTACTAAGAAATAGAACAATAAAAAATACAATAAAAAAATACAATAAAACCAAGGACAAGACAAGAATACAATCCACATCTCATACTTGATTAAAAAACAAAGAGAAAAAAAAAGGGTTTTTATCTGGATTTGGACACATTTAAGGAGTCGGTCTGTCTGACGTACAAAGGTAACTCATTCCACAGTCGCGGGGCTGGTGTATGCAATATGTGTGGATTATGTGATTGCATCTTTGTTCTAGTCTAATATTTCTGTGTTATTAATTGGCAGCTTCACATGTGCAGCTTTTGGAGTCCGAGATAAATTTCCCTAAGGGGACATTAAAGTGTATCATATTGTATCGTATCTCACAAATAGCATAAATCTCTAGATACATTTCTAGGACAGCCTTCATTCACTCACTGGAAAAAAATCTAAAATTTAACAAGTGTATTTTTCTCATTTCCAGTCAAAATATCTCATCACACTTAAAATAAAACATAATCGCTTAAAGAGTAACTTTTCAGTGAGATATAATCATTTTTAGACAATAGATCTCAAAAATGTTATTTCAAGAAATCTTACCAAGTTAATTTTCACTTGTTCCATTGGCAGATTTTTTTTGCTTGAATTAAGCAGAAAAATCTTAAATTCAGCAAAAAAAAAAAAAAAAAAAATCTGCCAATGGAAGTGAAAATGATCTTGGTAAGATTTCTTGAAATAAGATTTTCCAGATCTATTGCCTAAAAGTAAGTTCTTATATCTCACTGAAAAGTTACTCTGTAGGTGATTATGTTTTATTTTAGGTGTGATGAGATATTTGGACTAGAAATGAGAAAAATACACTTGGTAAGATTTAGATTTTTGCAGTGCTTACATAAAGAAGTATTTAAAAAAAAAAAAAAAAAGAAAAATTAGAAGCATCCTGTCCTTGAGTGATATTTTTTACCTCCAGTCTGGACTGCTACAGCTACCAGGGACTGACATCACTTACTATTCATTCAAACTTATATACAACATATATTTTTACCATACAGTGAAAACACTTTTCAATAAGTCTACGTCTCTCATACATGGGTGTTGCTTCATGCTGTTGTGTTGTTTCTCACCTCCAGTTTCATCCTGATATCCTCCCTCACATTGGAAAGCTTGTCGAGGTGTTTTGTTGCTGCTTCCACCTGACTACAGTAACGACCATATAATAAGAGCCTGATGAGAGGGAGAGAATAAAACCACATTAGAAGATAAATATCATACATCATATAGTAAAAACAGTTGTGTATGTGTGTATAGTATACCTCTCCTTGTAGTTCAAAAACACCTGATGGAGGGTCTTCGCTCCAAAGTTGAGGATAGACGTACGGACCTCATCCAACAATTTCCGATGGGTGTCGGCCAAATCCTCCAAAAAAAACCCCAACATAAAACATGTAAACCAGGTTGATATACAAAACCTGTGGATGTGAGCAGGTGCACAGATCATCTCTTATTCATACCTTTATGTTGATGAAGATACTCTCAATATCTTGTGCCTGAAGAAACCGTTCAAGTGGCCTCATAAAGTGCTGTACGAACACAAATGTAGTGTTATTACTTTATTTTTTTTAAGTGCATGTAAATGTCAGTTTGTGTGCTTGTGTTCTGTGTGATTTCAATGACGAACATGATGCACACACCTGTAATATAGATTGCAGTGTTTCTGAGTATTTTTCTTCTGTTTGTCTGATTTCCTGCAGGCAGCACTCTCGTTTATCTACACCAGTCTTCTGCTGCTGCATACAGAGAAATAAAAGTATGATGATGTGTAAAGAATCAATGCTCAAAGACACTATGCACTGAAGAAAAAAATAAATTAAGATCCCACTCAAAATATGCAGACTTAATTCCAGCTGAAAACTGTGAATAATTCTTCTCTAAAAGATGGGTGGTCACAGCCATTGAACCAAGGCCAGTTTCTCATCCTTTTGCACCAGGGGTGATATAAAGCAGCCTACAGCAAGAACAACTACAGGCACCGACATAGTTATTGAAGAAAATACTGATTTATTGACTCTTTCTGAGTTCAAACATTAGTATTATGTTGTTTTAAAATGAATATGAACGTGTCTTTGCATTATTTGAGATTGTCTTGCAAATAAATTCTCTAATGACAATTCGTTTATCTGAAATTGAGGATAAATGTCAGGAGTTTTATGAATAAATAAAACTGCCCATTGTTTGCAGGAACATTATGCATTGAACCTTCACTTTTTCCCAAAGCTGTATATTCGCTGCATAATGTCAACCCTAATTATCTAAACTCTGCTCTTCCATTCATTCATTTCATTCAGGCTGTATTTGTAGTGCCTTTTAAAAGAGATTTCTTGTATTTGTTTCTCTTTGTCTCCTAGTTTCGGTAATATTTTCTGCAGAGTACAAGGTTAGGTTTATTATCATGCTGGCTTACTTTAGCATCATATAAGTTCTGATTTGCACCAAATGTGTTTGTTTTCTTAATTCATTTTTTATTCTGTTGCTTGTGTTTAGCACAGAGACTTTATAAAAGAAGTGGACACAGTAATCATGATGGCACCCACTGGTTTTTAGACTGCTACTTTGAAGCCTTGCGTTTTTGTAGTGGCCAACTCCTATTGTGGCTTTTTGGCTACAAGTTATAAAAACCAAAAGTGAAGAAGTGCGAAGAGCGATGGTGTACTAATGCTAATGCATAATCTGTGAAAGAGCAACACGGCAGATATTGTAATCTTCTATTAGACCTAAAATCTTCTCAATTTAATAATATTATACAAAAAGACCATCAATAAACCTACTAGTGGAGACCAGAATGAGTATTGGAAAAGAAAAAGCCCAACTTTGTTTCAAAGTAGGGTTGGGTGATAAGGAAAAAAATCATATCACGATTTTTCACGATTTTTTTTTTCCCGTATCAGACAATATTGATGTATCACAATATAAATCAAATCACTATATTTGTGAATTTTCTGTTACTCATAAGTTAGTTGTGACGACATCAGAAAGTTTTTTTTTTTTTTTTTTTAAATATGACTTATTTTCCGTCAGAGGTTGAACGTGACAGATGTGCTGAAGAACATTATACAACTGTTTCGGATAAAACAGGTACATACTGAATATTCAAAACTAAACTAAAAGTCTGACCAGCAGGAAAGAGCTTTTAACTTTTAAAAGAGAACACAAGTAAAACAGACCATCTTCACCAAACAATGCCGGGGGTATAAACGCAGGGGTGCATTCTGTAACTGCCATAACTGGTATAAACTGAAAATGAAACTTAACATCCTTTGAACGTCAGACTCCCGGCTTCTATGCCACACCCTACTGTTCCATAACCTGGTCGTGGAGTTCTTGGTCAAATTTTCTCCTGGGGGGACACTCATTACCTCCTTCAGCCCAAACATTAGTGTGTGTGCTGTGGCTGCTCTTACGCCTGTGCTATGCGGGTCAACCTAACATGATGTGGCTCTAGCGTGATTGGTTGCAGCGCTACTTCATTATGATTGGCTGTTCTTATGTCTGTCAAAACATGGACGAATGAATTCTATCGAAATTGTATTGAGCATGTCTCATATTTCTTTCGAAGAAAAGTTATATTGCGATATATACTGTTATCGTTTTATCACTCAGCCCTATTTCAAAGTAAATCTGAGGGGTTTTTTTAAGCCAGTACCTTGTGGTTTTACATTTTTAAATATTTCCAGACTGTCTATACTTTCAAGCCACGGTTTAATGTTCTGTAAGTATTAATTTTTAATCGCACACATATGGTTAGACTGTTGACCACTGACTTTAGATTGCTGATTTGATTGCATGTTAAATTGTGGTCCATTATACATGTGACAGGATGCTAAAATTCTGCATTTTCTACTCACAGCTTCAGGTTGTTCGTCAGTCCTCATCAAATCCTCATATATTTCATCTCCTTCGTTCTCCTCGTCCTCCACACAGTCGTATAAGTCATCATCCTCATCCACAGTGTCACTAATACACATAATAAAATACACTATTACCTTCATAACCTTGGTTGCTAAAACGCTAGATTAAAAAAAAACATTTAGGGGTGCCTTTTGTTCACATGAAGATCTGGATTGCATTGCTTTCTTCAAGAATTATTGTACATTTTTACTACCTCCTCTGCAACTTTATCATGATAACACTCCTGAGTAAAAGCCTTACTCTATCTGGTCAGACAGGCCACTGTAGATTTCTTCATCAGGAGCGCATCCTTCTAAAGGAAAAGGCCTTGAGGCAGGAAATGATGTAGGGTGTAAGAGGAAGACAAGCAGGGAAAATGGGTTTGTACAATAATTTGTGACTCAATTAAACATTAACTGTGGCAAGAACTGTGAAATTAAAAAGCTGCTTTAACACTTCAAACATGTAGTGGAGGGAAAAACTTACTGGAGACCTCTTTGTAGAGCGATGGATGAATGAGACAGGATGGACAAGGTTTCTATGACCTGACACACAAACAGAAGCAAAGAATATCCACTAAATAAACAGTAAGACATGTACCACACTGAAGAATTGCCTTGTGACATGGTTTCACTATTGTATCCGCACTGTTTGACTGCCTCAGAACTGCAGTTTCATCATGCGCCATCTCAGAAAGCCAATTTCATGAGACCAGAAACCCTTGCAGATGTGGCAAACGAAACTGATGGTTTGCTCTGATTAAGCAACACCCCATGTCAGTATGTGTTCATATCTCTGCTTCTTAGTATCATGTATACTAGGTTTTAAATTGTGAAGTAATCATAGTGAATCTGAGTTTTTGGATTCACCTTTAGTAGTTTTTCTTGCTTCTTTTTTGATGCAAACCCCCCCCCCCCCCCCACAAAAAAAGTTAAAAAAAAAAAAAAAAAAAAAAAAACCAATGGTACTATAAACAAGTAGAATTGAAAAACATACATTAACACTAATACTAGATAAATATTACAAGAAACAAATTAGTCAAAATCCTCATTATAGAACTTAAACAATTTCTAAAAATATTAATCCACACAGTAATAAACAATAACTGATTATTACTAAAGTTACTAATGTGAGTACAAATCATTTAGTGATGCTGCTCATGTTAAAAAAGGTATTGCTTTGTATATTATTTCCATTATTTTCCAGCTATCTATTATTTCATTAACAGTTAGTTACCCATGTATTAAGTCTAAGGAAATCATTATTGAACATGCTGGTTAGTGATTAATTATTAACAACAATTATTCCTTTCATTATTACGACTGCAATAACTAAAACAAACTAAAATAACTTCATTAAGTTTAAAGTTTCTGTGTACAGTATTGCTGAGTCTGATTTCTGCTTCCATTAAAAAAGAGAGAGAAGGAAGTACATAACAAGAAGTGAAAGTCTACACTGTAGGAGAAGTTCAAAGCCCTAGAATGGACTGATATACATACTGTAAATAGGCTTACGGTCATTTTATAACCTGGATATTTCCAACTTCAGCGCTTTAACATTTAACTACATAAATACGTATTTTTTCTAAAAACACTCCCTAGTTTTAAAATTAATAAATACAGGTAAAATGATACTGAATAAGAGAGTGGAAGCAGTAACTTAAAATGAGAAACTCAATGTCTGGTGAACAAACTGTAAAAAGACCCCAGAGTCAGAGATGTGGTTTAATTCAAACTCCTCCTCTCTAACTTGTTGCTTCCTCTTACTCGGTGCATAAAAATCAAACAAGGGCACATTCTGATCCTCCTCCTGTTCACACCAAAGTGCAGTGCATGCACTACACCGAAAGTGAAAGGGAACTGTGAAAACATAAATTCATGTGCTCACTCAGCCCCTTCAATAAGAAAATCAAAAAGCTACTTCCTGTTGGAGGTATGTAGGTGTCTGCAAGTTGCACTCAAGTCAAGTCACACTTTTGATTTGTACCATAATGAATGTAGCAAACGCGCATGCAGTGTTTCCCTCATGGAAAAGAATAATCTGTAAAGTCAAACACATTACCTTGGCAAAGTCCCGCACATCAAACAGGTCAAAGGCTTCAAACAGTTCACTCTTCTTCAGATGAAACTTCTCCTGACAGACTCCCAGAAATGTCCGGATATTCTTCAGACACAGGAACTGAGCACAAACAGAAAAATAAGTCTTATATGACGTGGCTAAGTCATGGAAACTGAGACACTTCATATAATACTTGTTGATTAAGTTACTGTTTTATCTGCTGTCATTATCATGCGATGTCAAACTCTATATTTCTATTGTTTTATGACTAAATATCGCAAAACCTATGACATTTCCATCCACTTTAGCTGTACTTTGTAATTACTAGTAACACTAACCAGTCAAAACCAATGTAGTGAGTTAAAATGGTGAACACTAAGCTAATAGTCTGTGGTCCAGACAATCAAGATCATTAGAGTTGTTTCTGATACAGGTGTAGGTACCAGATCAGCTTGAGGTTGTGCATTTACAAATTACCATACATGTTCGGATTGGCAGTAAATCGGACATTGGACAGACATCCTGTCTTTCCATTGGACACTTGACTTTGGAGATCACAGCTGACTGAGGTAAGCCTATGACTTTAACCAACTGAATTTCCATTCTTGGCAGCTGTGGCCAAATGTGGTGTCAGTTTACATGACAGTGATGTAATCAATAATATATTATCTAATGCCAAGACAAATCAGTGCAAGCGCTTCTTACTGAGCTTTACATACAGGCCAATGTTTATTGTTTTTGATGAAAAAAAAATTTAATAGTTAAGATGATGAGATCACATAAAACAAACTTTAACTTGATATATGCCAGATACATATATCCACATTCTCTGGGGTATCAGTAGCTTGTCGTAGCTGTCACTCCAAAGTCAACTGGACAATAAAATGGAAGGATGTATTCTGATTCTGAATCAGAATACATCCTTCCATTTTATTGAAGAATCAGTGATTCTTCACCTACTGTAAACTCTCTGATGCACAGTCAATGATAATATACCATAGAATGTGTACATGTAGAGCCTTGAGTCAATTTAACTCCCACATTAGTCGTAACAATACTTAAACTAGTATAAAACATAACATGCTGTGCACTTTTAATACCCCTTGGCCAAATATACAGGGTTATTCAAAAAGAATGAACCGATTTCATTATGCAATATTTTAATAAGGAAAACCAATAGAAAATTCCAGCCAAGTCACAAGTATTCTACACACAATCAACTTTTATTTCCTGTCTTACAAGTGTTCAATGTGTCCACCGCCTGCAACATGGACAACATTAATGTGGTAAGAGAATTCCTCCCAGACGCATATCAGCATATCACGATCCACTGAGTTGATTGCTGTTGTTATTCAATGTTTAGGGTCATCGAGGTTTGCCAATCAAAACTTGGAAAACTCCTGTTTCAAATGGTCACTGACTTATTCCATGACGATGCTTGAGAACTGAAGGAATGCATCATGAAATCGGTTCATTGTTTTTGAATAACCCTGTATGTGTAAGATTGTGTTGAAAGTTACTGCCTTATAACTTAGCTCAGACTGCCTTTGTGTAAAACTTATTACATACATATTTATATTTGAAAGTACTCAGATATTATAACTGCATGAGGCACAAGGTCATGTGACCTAGAAAAAGTAGGTCAAGGTCACCTATTTTCAATATGCTTCTGCTCCATGCCAAGATGCATCCACAGTAAAAATTTGGTGCAGATATGTCTACGCATTCTTCAGATAATCTGATTATGTCATTGAATGGACAGACGGACAGATAGACAGCGCCTAAAACAGTGTCTAAACCAAAACAATATTAACATTATATACAAATTACTTATCGTCATTAACTATGTATGAGTTATGGATTCACAGAATTTGGACATTTTTAGGAATGCCTGATATGTACAGGAGTCAGGAAAAATATGAATTAGTCCCAGTCTAGTATAGATATTTTAACTTGAATTTGACACATAAGAGATTAAATCTAACTGCACTATTAAATGTAACCCATGTTTTTCCAGACACTTCCTCATGTTTTATGTATTTCCCTTTTACACACGTTTTTAAAACATTTAATGCATGTAACATTTAGGCAACCGGCTTCAGTGCCCAACCCTTGTTCACTGTTAAATACAGAGGCGGAAGAACACGGATCCTGTACTTCAGTAACATTAGAAATCCCACAGTGCATTAATACTATATTACAAGTAAAAGTATAAAAGTATTATCAGCAATCATGGTACCTTTTAAAGGTCTATATCATCAAAGAATTAATTATTCTATTTTTATACACTAACAAATACATATAACAGCATTTTTATGTAGTTTGTGAATGTGTCTTCTAAACATATATTTTTAATGTCATAAAATGAACAATTTATTGTAAGTGGAAACATTACCCTTGAAATTAAATGTCGTACAAAGCAGCATAAAATGGAAAAATTTCAGTACAACTATCTTACATCTATGCTTTAGGAACTGCACTTGGTTTAATTTCCTTAATTTCCACCATTGCATTGAATAAAAACGCTGCTAAAATGTGATCTGATGTCAGGTGCATATTCTGAAGGGGATGACAGAACAAACATTTCAGAGACTATTTTTACTTTCTTACATCAAGGTTTGTTTGGTGAACTATTAATTCTAAATACACAAAGACATAAAAACCTCACAGGTTGTGACCGAGGCTGTATTTCTGTAACTTTCTGGTATTGTAACTAACAGCAGCAGATAATAAATAAGCTGATGTAGATAATCAGCTATGCAGACGATGAAGAGTAATAAATGGACACCAGAACGTTTGATTCTAAAAGAGGGTGTAAGTTTTAGAACTAAATCTGAGAGCAAAAGAAACCACAGAGTTCAATGCAGCGTAGTGCACGTTGGTCAGACATTTGCAGTTTGACATAACTTCCTGTTGCTTCCGAGTTGCTTGCTCTTTCTTTCGCTGTCTGTTTCTGTCTGTCTGATCAGCAGTGGAAAATGAGGAACTCTAATTTGAGAAAAGAGGAAATGTTGAGTTCTGACTGATACTGCTGCACACATCACTCTGTCAGGACTCACTCTTAACGCACACACACACACTGTAACTCCCAGTGTAGTAATCCCTACTGGGAAGATCCTCTACTTGAGTAATGTCATCAGGTGTGTGTGTGTGTGTGTGTGTGTATGTGTGTGTGTGTGTGTGTTATACGTCAGAGTGGACTCCGGTCTTTCTGTTAATCACCGGATGCGTCTGAACCAATCTCCTTGACCTCACAGGATTTCCCAGAGTTTCACACACACAAGTCAGAGCTCACACGTTTTAGACATCATGGTGAGTTCTGTGAGATATGATATGAGGAGGACTTCCCTGAAGATGTTCTGCCACGTGACAGCCTGTTTCTCTCTCTGACAGACTATCTCATGTTTTCTGTATTCATGTGGTTCTTGCTGCTGTCTGTGGCTTGGAACTGTTACATTATTTGGTATTTTTAGTTGAAAATGTGCTTCAAAAACAGTTTAACCCATAAAGACCTAAGATTCTCTATAAATCAATTTCTCAGGCACTGAAATATGAAATAAAAAACATTTATATGAAATAAAAACTATTTGATTTGATTGTAAATGTATGTATATATATATATATACGTGTGTGTGTGTGTGGATATGTGTATGTGTGGATATGTATATATGTATGTGTATTATGTATATATATATGTGTATATGTAAATTTTATTGTTCCTGTTTTCCTTCCTTATATTCTGTTCTACTGTGCTTTTATTTTC
>JAPTYQ010000001.1:25570710-25592222 GCA_029814465.1 Ostorhinchus cyanosoma
CATTGGCTACAATCTTACATATTTACATGTATATGTTCATCAATATGTGTTGTCCCTATTTTAAATAAATAAACTCTTAACTCTTAAATTATTCCCTTGCCCTAATGTTCATTAACATTTTTCAAGTCACTTAACATCAACAAAACCTCTACAGGCCCATATTTCAATATGTAGGATTCACACGTGCTTGTCAACTTATACGAAGCTTGTATTGAGTCTGTTTGGTGCTGGGACCGAGTCAGTTTTACAATAGAGAAAAGATAAGACGTGTTTCTGTTGCCTACATCCATAATAACAGCCACTATAGGCAAATTTTATACAGAGGACTTAGGTTGGAGTTTTTGCAAAAATCCAGTTTTACAATATCTCTCTTCTGCTTCTCCTTCGCTCACAAATTTGGTTAGGTAACGTAAAAGACAAATCAAAAATTGTACATTTGTTTCCAACAGTATTTTGCTATCAGTGAATCGGCTATCTGCTTTTTCCTGTTAGCAACTATGTTTTGGTATTAGCTAGTTAGCCAGTATGACAAAAAAAAAAAATCTAGATTTTTTTTCATCATTAGGGATAATTAAGGATTTTGATCCATAGTTTTCTGCCTACACAAACAACACAAGACAACAATAAAACTGTATGCAATATATGACTGAAGAAACATTTTCAATATTAATATTGTGCAAGAAGTAAACAGGTTACATTTATAATTTTTATTGAGCAAAACCTCAAGAGGAATAAGTTAGTTTGTTTTGGGTTTTTTTCCCACCGAATGCATCAACTGCAGACCATTTATCTGCTTCATTTGTCATAGAATAATCAGGAAACAGGACACATCTGGACACAAATGGGCATGTCAGTCACTTGTCCAATTACTTGTGAGCCTCTGAAAAAATGGAGGGATTATGTTTCAAATGATTTAAATTCCTAAATGCTTGATGTAAAAATAAAGCTAACCCCTTGAATTAAAGCTCAAAGTCATCTTCAGGTGTGTGTGTGTGTGTGTTACACATGTCAGAGTGGACTCCAGTCTTTCTGTCAATCACTGGATGTGTCTGAACCCGTCTCCTTGACCTTACAGGATTTCCCAGAGTGGACTTATTCCCCTTGCCCTAATGTTCATTAACATTTTTCAAGTCAATCAATATCAACAACAAAACCTCTACAGGGCCATATTTCAATATGTATGATTCACACCTGCTTATCAACTTATACGAAGCTTGTATTGAGTCTGTTTGGTGCTGGGACCTGGTCAATTTTACAATAGCTAACTTCATTACTAAGATAAGACATATTTCTGTTGCCTACATCCATAATAACAGCCACAATAATAATAATGATAATTTTATACAGAGGACTTAGGTTGGAGTTTTTGCAAAAATCCAGTTTTACAATATCTCTCTTCTGCTTCTCCTTCACTTACAAAATTTGGTTAGGTAACGTAAAAGACAATCCTGCTCTCAACACCATATAGGTTCCAACACAAACTTCATGTTAATACATGAGCATGCATGAATCTTCTACTGTAGAACCTTTAAAACACAAGTGGTAGTCAACAACTGTAATAATACCCCATAGTGACCTTTGCCTTTCCCACATGTACTTCAGTGAATCATGATGCAGTTCAACAATCACCTTTGGAATATATTGTATGAAGCACACTCACAACACATCCAATTTTTTCTGGATTTCAGGGTTCGTTAAGAACCTTCCTGTAGTGTTGAGCAAAGATATGCTTTTCTAATCTGTTACATAAAAAAAAAAAAAAAAGATTTGTGTGAAGTGTATTGTGTTGGGGGATGGTCATGTGTGTACGCCATTATGCTAATGGAGCTTGGTGTTGCACATTATTGTACAAGAGGAGATGGGAAAAAAAAACACCTGAGCGCTGTACATAGAAATCACTGCATAGGCTGCTATCATTATCATGGATGAAGGCAATCAAAACACTCATTAGCATAATGATGGAGTTAACAAACGCTAACAGCAACAAATAACTTAGCACATCACAGACTCAAACACAAACTTCATGTGTTACTTAAATTGAGTTCTGTGCATCTGTCTTGTGCATCTGTGGTATTTGTACATTAGCTATCTAGGGGCTTCTGGGACTTTTAGAGTTCAGTACCATGCAAAATATACTTGATACATTTTTTTTGCATTGTATGTTCTGTTATGTCATTTTTCATCTTTGTCTCCTCTTTTTCTTCACTATCTACCCCTCAGGTCAATAGGCATGCTCCCGAATGTGGACAGATACAGATCAGTATTTTCCTATCAGACTGCCTCGGGCTCTTGTTCAGTCTGCTGGTCTCTATGGAAATAGCCTTATGAAAATGGAGCAGGATTAATTTTGTGCATGTTACCTGGGACATTTGTGGCCGTAGGTTGATCTCTCTGAGGTTGACGGCCTGAGGCAGCAGGTTGTTAAGCAACTGGCAGAGCAGCACGCCATCTCTTAGAGCCTGAGCCAAGTCGCACACCTGGCAGGCAACATACACACACAAACGCACACAGATTAAAGAAGATCCAACAGTGCAGGTGTAAATGCATGAATGTGAATGTATGCGACACAGCTGATTTACCTGTGCACTATCCCACGTCACTCTGTGGTTCTCAGGAAGAACTCTGCAATCAATCAGCCACATCGCACACTGACGCCACAACTCCATGTTTGATTTCTGTAAATAGATCATTAAGTCAAAGAAATATTTTTGTATGTATAGTAGATTTATATGTGTTGTGTATATATTGATGTAATCTTTCTTGCAACATTCACCACTGTTACTGTTTAACTGATTACATTTTCAAAAAACATTCTCAAAAAGTGTAGTCTTCTCTTCCTCCGGTTCCCCAACTCAGAGTCACTTTTCACACAACCCCCTTTTTCTTTATTCCTAACAGAATCTGGAAACACAGACTTTTAAAGATTATTTAATAATTGTGTCTAAAATCATATCAGTGCCAATTCAACTGACTTTCAACACTGAGCCGATGCTCTTTGTTACTTAGTTCCTTCACAAATAGAGTTCTTAAGACAGACTTCTTTAAATGCAGTAAAAAAAAACAAACTCAGTGTCATACAGTAATACTTAAAACATTTTTTGACAGCATGTCAGGATGGGATGAGGATTAAAAAATTCAAGCTCTTACCTTCAGTTTGTCTTGGCTTGGTTATGTCTTCTTTCTTGATGTTCACCTCCCTGCCTTCTTCTCATCGTCTCATTGTCAAACTTGTGCTCTTGTTCTGCCTTTTCTTCCGTGGTGGGTGTCTGCAAAGCTGCAGTGTGTCGAAGGCTTTTAACTTCATCCCGCAACTTCCTTTTTTCTCTGACGCACCCTCATATAGTTGCACTCACAGATGCATGCACACACACACACGCACACGCACACACACAAAAAGCTGCTGTGAGTTGATAACTGTGAGATCTGTTTTCTGAAATGGAGTGAGGGTGAGCGTCTCTTCACATCATTTTTGCAATGTGAGGTCAACCACAGCATTATTTAGGCCAGACCATAAGCTCGTTATCGTGTTTGGGGACGGTAGCATTCTATTGATCGGCTCTATTAAAGTTTCTGGAACTGCAACTGTAAATGCAGAAGCTCAATGTTTGATTATTTTCCCTTTTAGGTCTTTTAAAAGTAGTATTAATGAAACAATATAAGAAAGATAAGAAAGAACCAAAGATTATTATTTTAGTGTTTTAGTTAAAAAATCTAATTCTCAGATTAAAATGTTATACAACCATTTTTGTAACATCTCTCCTAAACACAGACTGAGGAGTCTTCTGGCTGTCATCAAGACCTAGTAAATAACATTCATTTCAGACATTAACTTGAGTTTCCTGGCACTATCATTTTTACTTTTACTCCATATATTTTAACACAAATATCTGTCGTTAATACAACTTCCATGTCCAAAACAGGCTCATCATAGATTTTTTGCATAACTACATGACTTGACCACAAAAAGACTATAAATAACAGAAAAAACCTACATGCACTAATTGACACATATCACAGATAATACATTCAATAAGATGAAAATTACTTAAAAGATGAAAGAAGCATTAAAGAGCAAAGGGGTCAGAGTGTTCTGAATTGTGTTCTGACTAGGGCTGTCAAAATTAATGCATTAATGTGGATTAATCCATCATCATGATTAATCTGATTAAAAATTTTAATGCAATTAACCCATCTGCAGTGCAGAATGACTGAACATCTCTGGGAACAACTTTCAGACAGTTTGTCCAAGTAGAGCTAGTGCTGCGCGTGAACAAATGGGCAGTTGATCTGGTAGTGACAGGCAGCAGAACCAACCCATAAAGATGGAAGACCATAAACAGCACACACATTGGCCTCTGGATGGAAATATGAGGACAAAAAAACAAGATGGAGCAGGTGTTTCAAGTTGTTTTGTTGAAACTGTTGACGGTGTTTAATAAACACATTAAGTGAATATATATTACCTTCTTTCTTGAGTCTGTTTGCTCATGCAAAATGAAATGCAATTAATATAGATAAAAAAAGTACGATATTTATTCGTGATTAATCTAGATTAATCTGATTAAAAATTTTAATCGTTTGACAGCACTAGTTTTGACATTGAAAATAGATTTGCAAATTGGAACACAAGTAATTAATATCATTTTAAGAGCATGGCTTCCTTTAGTTTGAAGTTAGAATGATTTGAAATGTGTTGCTCATTTATCTTTGCAAAAGATGGAATAAATGTAAATCAAAGGCCTATTTGTTGAGTACAGCGCCAGCTCTTTTTAAATTTTATTGCAGTAAAGGAGTTGAATCAGTCCTTCTTTTTGGTCTCATCTTTTTAAGACAAGTATCTGTACTTCTCCTTGAGTAAAGACTGTGTGTACTTTTGCCACCTCTGCCGTTGCCTTGATAACATTTAAATACAAATCTTGGAGCTGGTCCATGAATAACGAAGCAGCTGCTCGGACACTCATGCACATCCCTGATCTGATCATTTTGACAGCTTTGAGATTTCTCCTGCATACCAATGCCCCAGACTCGTCTACCATCATTAAATGTATGATGGCTATAAGGGTCTATAAATGCTATTTGTAGCTTTTTCATGGTGAAAGCAGGTTTCAAAACGTCTGCACAGCATGAGCTCCACTAACTGTGGCTACAAAAATACTATAAAAGTAACAGCAGACACAGAGAACTGTCAGCATCAGCCACTTCCGTCTGGTCAAACATCAGACTAATAGAGAGAGTATGAGGGTACAAGGGTATAGATAAATTAATAGTTTTTTATTTGGAAGAGGAAAATAGGCTGTAATGTGCAGGATTGTATTACCATAAGGATTAATTAAAAATGCTACATCATTACATAAGCCAGTCCTTTACTAGTCCAACTCCACTGTCAGTGTTGTTATGTTCATTACCAGGGAAGAACAGCACTGCGATGGCTGGGAATCAAACCAAGATAAACTGCTTGGAAGGCAGCTATGTTCACCACTATACCACCATCCCTGAGCTCTCTACTGATACAGCATTTCAGTCAATACTCAGAGGCTACTTTCACACAATATTTTCAGGTTGTTGCCTCAGGGCCCTGTTGACTGGATCAGATCTTGAAAACTGGTTGTTCTAAATAAAAAGGGAGCATGAAATCTAATTGAAACACTAATTGTTGTTGAAGTTAGGCTTAGGATACCTGGAAGCTAAAAGAAAAATTAAGGTTGGATTAAGGGTGGATTTTAGGGACAGAACTTTGGCTTAGAGGTGTGAATGTGAGATATGTCAGCCCTGAACTGAAGTGGCGACATGTGCATGGTGTACCCAACCTTTTCCCACTGGTAACCGGAATAGGCTGCAGCATCCCATGACCCTCAAGAGGGTTTAGTGGTTCTGAAAATAAATGAATTAATGACTGAATGAATAAATTACCTTTTGCACAGAGAGAGAGATAAATTAATTGTTGTAAACTACTGTTATCTGCAGAAATTGGCTTCAACAGTAGCCTTTTCTGTTCCAGATTTATTATTATTAGTATTAAGTGTTACTTCAGTTTCTCCCATGATTGGACTCACTCACATCTCCCAGTTTCAAATAAAATAAAAAATTGTACATTTGTTTCCAATAGAATTCTGATATCAGCCAGTGTATCGGCTATCTGGTTTTTCCTGTTAGCAACTATGTTATTATATCAGCTAGTTAGTCAATATGGCCGAAAAAAAAAAAAGAGATTTTTTTTTTAATGTTAGGGGCAATTCATGATTTTGATCCATAGTTTTTCTGCCTACACAAACAACAAAAGACAACACTAAAACTATATGCAATATATGACTGGAAAAACATGTTCAATATTAATATTCTGCAAGAGGTAAACTGGCTAAGTTTATACTTTTTTTATTGAGCAAGACCTCTAGAGGAGTAAGGTTTAGTTTGTTTTGGTTGTTTTGTTTGTTTCCACCACATGCAAATTCAACATTTGGCATCAACTGCAGACATTTTATCATTTGTCAAAGAATAACCAGGAAACAGGACACATCTGGACATGTATGAGTGTGTTAGTCAATTGTCCAATTACTTGTGAGCCTCTGAAAATAGAGGGATTATGTTTAAAATGGTTTCAACTCCTTAATGCGTAATGCAAAAAAATAAAAAATAAAATAGGTAGCTCCTTGAATTAAAGCTCTAAGTACAGACTTCAATAGATCTTGATTGTTAGATTCCAACTCCACTGTGGTGGTGTACAAAGACAAAATTTGTGTCAATACTTGACTGTTGTTGTGGATCAAATGAGTGTTTGACGATTCGATAGAAAAAAGAATGGGATGTTTTTGTGCCGTTTTCTGTCTCCTCTCCTAAAAACACTTGAATTGAGTCCATGCTGCCTATTTGGTCTATAGTCCCTTACAGAAGCAGTAACTTGAATTAGGATATGAAGTCTGATTTACTGCTGCAGGAGCAAAAATCAGGGAGTAAAAATCCCACAAATAGATATGTTCTTTTTGTAGCTCTCTACTCTTGGTCAAAATGCAAAGACTATGTATCTATATGATAAAAGCCAAGTGGCCTCTGTGTGCGTGTGTCTCAGGATTCACACAAAAAATCATAAAGAGCTGACTGCTGCAGTTTGGTATACTTCTGTATTTTTGGTCAAGTAACAGACTAGCAAAAATGGCAAGTTGATAGGACCAATGTTTTTGGAGATATTAGTAATTTTGGGATACAATAGCCTGACAATCATGTTGCTATACGCAGAACACTTTGGCGGTGACTGCTGCACAAATGCAGTACAGCACGCACAAATACACAACAGCATAAAAACTACCACATCTAGAACCCATGGGTCAACATGCTAGTAAATACAGATGAACCTAATCCTGTATCACGCCGTTATAGAAAAATGAGCCAACTTCCTTCTCTTCTGTTTCTGTGCCGAGACACAGATTAGAGCTGTAGTCACGTCCAGGTTGCATGTGACAGAAACTGATCAGGGACCAGTAATTACAGCTGTCAATCACCTGTCTTAAAACACTAGTGATTACAGAAAAACCAGATGTCACAGGGTAAATTTTCTACAGCTTCAAAACACAGGCAAGGAGTAGATGCAAAAGCCATGTGTCCTCCAAGATCATTATATAAAAATATGTTGAAGGGTAATTATGGAATTTTTGCTAAATGAAACAAGAAAATCCTACAAAAAAACAACTATTCAGAACTGCAGCTTTAAAGCACTACTAATCTGGATTTGGTGATCTAAAAAAGACTGTACATGTATTGGGAGTTATCCAGTGTTTAAAAAATAAAATGAATGAAGATGAATTACCTGATCCTGGAGATCAAAACATAGGATCTCCAAATCCATATCATTCTGGATTAAGGTTTTTGAGCCACTTGGACCATGAAGATTTATCTTATAACAAGACAAGGCTTGGCAGGGCTCATCTCAGCAGATGTGACATCCTGGCACCAGACTTTTCAAGTCTCAGAAAGCAACCTGAAAAATAGGAGGTTACTGTTAAACAACACATAAACCATCTGTTAAAACATATGGTACTGCTCCCAATTACCGCTAGGGGTCAGCGTCATACACAGCATCATGTCTCCTACAGATACAGAACCCAACTGACAGACAGAATACTGTGCATGCATACTTTTCTCTGAACTGACATGTTGACATTTGCCTAACTGTCTCACATTTTCATCCTCCCTTTTCCTTGTTTTTCTGAACTCCGTGCCTCACTCATGACATACTGGGATCTGCTTGGACTTGCGCTCTCCACCTCCTGGGAGCTCATGCTAATTCCTGCTCTGTGATTTGCAGACATGAGTGGGGTACTGTGTGCCCTCCGTACGATCTGATTGGTTTTGCGATTGACCCTGCAGGTTTGAGGGGGAGCGGGTTTCCACTGCAACCACAAAGAGAAAGTGAGTAATAGAGAAAGACTTAATGACAGTTTGTAAATTAGATGGGTGCAGTAGCAAAGCAAGGTGTGAGAAGGACGCAATGAGATAGAAATATAACGAAGGGAAAGAGACAAGTGATATCCCACAGTGCTTTGTGTGGTGTGGTGTATAAGCAGGTAAGTGTGACATACTATTACTGCTGCATGGCAAACAACTCAAGGCCTCACCGCTTGGCTGAAAAGCAGGACTTACTTTTTATTTGCTTTTCTTACTAACCATTTTTCACAGGAGCATGTATAAGCCTGTGTGCATTTGCTTTCATGTAATCTTCATCTCTTCCCTGTTGTTCAGACATGAATAATCGCTCCATCGCTTGGTGGCTGAGACAAATCGGCCTCCCCCAGTACACAAAGACCCTGGAGAATGAATATTATGGTCTGGAGGTATGTGTATGAGTGTATGTGTACGTGTGATAACTCTTTTCTTTTTTGTTCAGTGGTTTAATCCTATTGTCACAGTGTTCCACAAGCAACAAATTATTATTATTGTTATTATTTATTCTTTTTTTCCTCTCCAGGGTTTGTTGAATGTAACAGATGAAGAACTGAAGGACGCAGGGATAGAGGATCCAGCTCACAGAGACACTATGCTCAGCCAGCTCGCAAGACACCGACAGAGACTCGACCCACACTCAGGTGACACAAACTGGACACAACACATTCACACTGAGGCTACACATCACACTGTAAGCCTAAGAGCTTGATTCAGATACACTGCTCAGACCTGTTTTTTTAATGTTAGGCTGTCCACAACAATACAGAAATTGATTTGTAATTTTATGCTTTTTCTTGTGCAAAACCTGAAGATTAACCCTATCATTTACTTTTGCACAAAAGAAAAAATTTATTGGCACTTCTTTATCATTCTACACTACATTATTAGAGCAGCTTTGGAGTCAGTTTTAATGCACAAATTCATAATTTTAATCACAAACCTAGTTAGGAGGTTATATGTAAAATTAACAGCATTGTTTGTATGAAAATATCATAATCAGAATGCTTTATTAATCCCAGGGGAGAATTTTTGTGTGTCTTTCATATTCAAGCAAAACTGGCTCTGTAGATAAAATATCCCTAAATGAACTGATATTGAATCAAACTGAGTTGGATATCCAGTCAAATTGGAACCTTGAGGATCAGAATATGAAGCAATTTGGGAAGTAAGTGGCTATGTCTAAGCCCTTCTGTCACATTTTTTCCAAACATAACCATTTAAAATAACAGACTGCAGCATGAATTTGTCACACTCTTGAGCTGCATTCAATTTGCAAAATAACATTAAGACAGACATCACATGTAGCATCTTATTGTACTGCAGTAAACATAGAGGGTTTTGGTTTCATAGGCTTAGGGTTAGAATTGTACCAGATCATTTGAACAATGCCTAAATTAGACACTAAAACGCATTATGTATGTATCAAAAAAGTACCTTTAACTTCATTATAAACTTGGAAAATAGTGAGCTGAACGTTAAACTCAAAATATTTAATCAATAATTGTAGAGCTAAATATTAAACTAACCATGGAAAAATCTATATGGAATGATTTTTAGCATTTGAGCAATTATTTTCCCTCAAGGTTAGAAGCCAATTTCTATCTCCTGCTGAAATCATCCAAGATCAATGTGATGCTGCACAAGCACATTAATGTAAGCTTTGATATAAATGTTGCTGACCAACAGCTTGCTCTTGGTTGTGAGAACTACCTTTTGGTTGACTTGTGCACAGTATTAAATGTTGCCAACAGCACTGACAATCAGACAAATCTGTAATTTTAGTCAATGTATTGGTATGTAGCACTCGCTCACACATTAGTACGGCTGTATCTCTAACACATGACATAATACATTTACCTAAAGGGGGTGTATGTAGTATTTACGTCTTCTTTAAAATATAAAAAAGGACTAAAATTATCATTAGAGCACATTTGATGAAGAGCTCTAAGGGACTCAAGATGTCAACACTGGATCATGTGTCCACTAGAGGCAGTATTGAGTCACTCTGTCAGTCTCCCACAGTGGGGAAAACTATCACCTTTGACCAAAGCATCCGAAGGTGACCAGATGGGATGAGAACCACAAAGAAAACTTATAGAGTCAAAGAAAGTGACTGTGATAAAAGCTGAAACACTGTTGCTGTTTTCTCCATTGGACAAAGTTGTAAATGTAAAGAATGACATTTGATGCTTTTATTTATTTATTTTTATGAGACATTTGATGCTGAAATTGCATTGTTTCTTCTACATGGGTGAGTTTGAGTCTGAGGCTCATGAAGGTATAAAGTTATTATGGGATGTTATTGTCTTTGCTTAGTTGCTGTTTGTTGATCCACGGTTCAGACTGAACTGTGACAGTTCTGGCCTTGTTTGTTCGATTCCAAACAAATCTTGAGTTCAGAAACTGAACACAAACTGTACAGCAAATAAGTGATTTGTGGTTTTACTGTAGCTGTTTTCTGTCTAAAAAAGAGCTAAGCTAACAGAGCTATGATGTAAACTATCAGCTGACGCAGCACATGATGATTAGAAGACCATGTTATTTTTACCAACTGTCAAAATGGATATATGTGGCTATGAGTTTTAGTTTGATCACGAAACCTGATGATACTATAATACAGATATGTGTAAACAATGAGCTATATACATTATTAAGTGAGTGACACAGTCTGTGTATACATAGTATTGATTTGTTGGCGGGTTTGGTCTTAAGTGTGTTCTGGTTCGAGTCTTCCTCCTTTAAAAGCCTGAACAAAGCCTTTTTTAAAATCTGGTTTATCTGTTTTGACACACACACAAAAAAACGCCTTGAAATTCAATTTAAATTCTTCTATTTTAAAATGAAAATCAATTAACCACTAGTTACCCAGCCCCCTGAAGGGGAGGCAAGGGTATTGTTTTTGGCTCTTTTTTTTGTCTATCTGTCAGCCACTTTACGCAAAAACTACTGGACCAGTTTCCATGAAATTTTCACGAAAGGTGTGAGGTGGTCCAGAATAGATCCCATTAAAACTTGGCGCATGTAGGTCAAAGGTCAAGGTCAGAATAAGAGATAGAGCAAATCTGGTAAAATATTTGCGAGGGGTGGGGTTTGTTGTGCCTGGCACCACTTGTTTTTCTTTTGTTTCTGAAAAGAAAATCCAATTATCAAAAGATGCACTGACTGGACACACTGTTTGACTCTATTTTGTTCTCTTTAGGTGTCCAAAAGGAGCGCAGAGTGAGTCGAAAATATTCTCTGGGATCATCAATGGACCTGGTGAGGACTATTTTGTACAGAGCAGAAGATGTTATTCTAGTGGTAGAAGAAACGCTCAGTTACTCCAGTAGGACCAATATCTAAACCACATACTCCATTGACTTAAAACCCTAAAAAGAAAAGGAACAATGATTACAAAGATTAGTGTGCATACAATAAGTTAAATATTATTTAAGGATTTATCTGAAATATTCTGACTTTATCTTTAAGACCACGCAAACAACATCTAAATGAGTCTGTACCATTTCCTGCAGGTGAAGCCAGGAAAGGATCTGTTTCGCCACAGCGTTCTTCCCCGCCTCCAACGCGCCGACAAAAAGCACCGCCTTTCTGCCTCCTGCTCCCAGCTCCGCCCCCTGACGGAGGACAATGCTATCAGTGACATATACCACCACCAGGACAGCAAACGCAGGTAGGCAGACCCCCACACTGGCATTGTGTGTCTGTGAAAGTGTGTGCAATAGTTCTGTCTATGTGTGTGATTAAGTGTAGTTGTGTAAAACTGCAGGAAAAAGGCCAACTTTCTCCCAAGTACTCTACTCAAGTTTGGTTTATAATTAACCACAGCCTCATAAAATCTATGCCATTGGTTACTGGACAAAGAAGGTAAACTAGAAAATCAGGTATTTGTAGAAGCTAAACAGACGACAAGAAAGAAAAGTTGTTCGATGTAATGAACCGACATCCAGGAAAACAGCGACTTTTCTGACTCACATATTTAACACACTTTAGTACTTTGATGATATGACTACACTTCCTTCATGCTCCTAACCAAGGGGTCAAGGACTGACTGAGGCTGCTTTGTTAGTGTCAAAGTTAAGTCAGCATTACCAGGGCAATTTAGCCGCAAACAAAGACATAATCAGTGGTTTCAAGCCTTGGGGGAATCCTCTTGGCTTTAAGATCTGGATCTGAAAGTGCAGCTCCTCCATCAATGAGACAGGAGTGAAATGAATTTTATATGGGGTGCTGAAGGCTGTGTAAATTAAGTTTTGAAAACTACAACCGCAACCTGTTTTCCAGGAAACAGTTGCTTTGTATTACTCAGATGTCTACGAACAGTTTTCATGGGAGAGTGGGTCAGTGAGGCTTCAGTAGGCGTGTGCCATATACAAAGCTGGCCTTGATTGTGTTGGTTTGTAGCAGAAACCTCAGAGAGGGACATCTCAAAATCTGAAACCTAAAATCTAAACTATCACTCATTGTAAGTTATATTTTGCTTTTATTTCTTTATAAGTGTGTACTTCAGGCGGACTGACCTGTGAAACCTCTGTTTAGGTATAGTCAGGGAGAATGGGAAATTCTATCTACTAATGGAAAAATGTAAATGTATAATTGGAGACTGACACGTTGAGGCATGTCTGTGTTCACCAGCTGTGAAGTGCTAAATGTTAAACTCCTTGTAAACTAAATGTGTCTCAAAGAAGCAGATAATCTCAGCCCCTTGCTCTGAAATATTATACATGAATGTAACACATCTGAATGCATGCATGAAACAGGTAACAACCAACAGAGATGACAAAAGTACACACCTTTTTTACTACAGTAAATACTTGTGAAAAAAAAAAAACACTTTAGTGATTCAGTTTACTTTACTTCCTGTGAAAAAAACACATGCAATGAAATATACTCAAAGAATACCAGTATAAAAAAACCTCTAACATTGTATGTCATCTTTATCTTGTTTTGTAAATTACCTTATTTTCATCTCAGATTACACTCATTCTGTTCATTTAAACCGAAGGAACAAAATAATCACTAAATCAGAGACTACAAGTTTTTTTGTTTTATTATATTACTGTTTTTTTTTTTAAATTAGGTTGTTTTCATCTTGATTCAGTTTGTTTCCTCTTTATATATATATATATATATATATATATCCTTGTTTTTCCTTTTACATATTTTTACTTGTTCAATAACTCAGATTTATTGCGTTCTTGACTGTTTATTAGTATGAAAGTTTACATTTAAACTGTTGAAAAAGGTGAATAACCTTGAAACGTTCATGAACCTGAACATTCTTGAGAAAAATAAGAGCAATTTTTAACAGTATTATGCCTCACCTTTTTATGTACACACGTGTATTACACTTTACAGATTTAACTTTATGATCACTATTGTCAATGTCTTCTCTGTATCTTTGCAACTTCATAAAGTGGGCCTTTGGAGGGCCAGGTTTAGCCCGCCTGACATCCCCGGTATAATCCTATCTTTTGTAATAAAATATTGGAGAGGGATGACACATTCTGTTCTAACAAAACCAGCACCATATGTGGGATTCTCCGTTATATCTCACTTTGTGTGAATACCTACCATGTCATTTGGACTGGGCTGGGTGATGCGTCAGCTTGGCCTGTGTTGGTATCCGAGGAATGTCAGGCAGATAGCGGTGTTTTAGCACCGGGGCCCGGGGCGGGGAGAAGGGGAACGGGAAGGAGAGCTCGGAACAACTTGTGGGAACTCGTCCGAGACGTTGGGGAGGAGGGTGAGGAGATGGAAGAGAGGGAGCAGGGGGGCTGGGAGGGACCGCGGCGGAGAGCTCCACTTCCCAGCTGTTATCTGGTGGCGTTAGTTTGGACCACAAACCGTCAAACAAACATGTCGGATAAAACCGAACAGTGACCAGCGGTGACAGGTAGGATAGCTTGGCTCGCGCCTAATTTATCCAAATAACGCGTATTTTTTGTGAATTAACGCGAGATGTCCGATGGTGTTGTGATTTTTAATGGCAGTACTTCGAAGTTATGCGGTTTTCTGATTGTTTCTCACAAATTTCTGCTTATTGTTCTGACTTAACGGTAAGAATTAAATGGAGCAGGTCCAAAAATGTCGACGGCTGTTACTTTTAGCTAACCGACTACCTGTATCCCTGCCAGCCGAGTTACCTGTTGCACAATTCTGCGGCTCTTGCAAGTTTTGACTCAGAAGTGTAAGCTAGTTTGACGACTTTCCAGAGTTATTAGCTTGTGTTTATGAAGTTTACATGATCGTGTTACACAGAGGGACACCAGTGGCCTGGAGAAAATGTAGTAAAACAGTTCAAAAATATGGTTATTACATGGTGTCAGGTTGCATTTCACAACAGTGTCTGTCCGGCTCATTGCACAGGTGTTTCTGCTGAGCTGTCTGGGCCAACGCCCCTTCAACAGGATGTGACACCCGCTGCTTTCTGCTGTTTTACTCATAACACAACTGTGATTCGTCTATTATTGTGTGTCTGTCTCACAGGATATCGCTCCAGGTTATTTAGGAGCCATGTTCTTGCTTTTCAGACTTACCTATGCAGTGTCATCTGGAATTTTAGCTGGACTTAATATATTTTAACCTCTTAGCATCAAACAAGAAATAAGAAATTTCCGAAATGTACTTGAGAAAACTGTAATGGTGATCACACTATTTTTCCAGTATTTTAAGGACCAGATTATTACCTGTACCAGGGGTTGTCAAACATGGGCCAGCACTGCCCCACCAGAAGTTTCAGTCCGGCCTGTGGGATGAATTTGTGAAATGTAAAAATTATACTTTAGATATTAACAATCAGGGGTGTCAAAATAAGACAATAATATGCCTTCTAAATATTTTGTGCCTTTTGTAGATCCACTGTCATCTGTAAGTTGTAATGCACATGTATTAATGATAAAATGTTAAAATTGCTAAACTTGTGTTTCTTAAGAAATGTCAGGTTCATGGTTTCCACATTTGTTAAAGGAGGGCTTGTAGATGTAAACACTTTTAATAATGTAATTTTACTTCTTTGGAGTTGACATTACACTGCCCGGCCAAAAATAAAAGTCGCACATGCAATATTTGACTGCACCACCTTTGGTTTTGATTACAGGAGACATTCACTGTGACATCTTTTTTTGCCACATAATGCTTCGTAGTGTCACAATGAGGTTCACAATATTTTTTCCATCCATATTAATTAATTCAAGCTTTATTAAGGACACAGAAACTAGGTCCATAAGATAAAAGAAAAATACACAGTAAAAGAGAAAAGAAATAACATAAATCCATTAGTTATTTACACATAAAGGCTCGATTGCCAGTGACACCACATTTTAGATGTAAACTTTACAGAGCTAATCTTGGGACAGACCAGGGCTTGTACAATTGAGTTTGATAATTTTATAACTCTGCACATGAATGAATAAGTAAAATGCTGTATAGCAGCCGCACAGCATTGAAAACCACAATCCGCAAACATCTGACTGGCACTATAATGTCTTGGAACTCTCAGCAGTACTTGCATTGAGTCATGATAAGCAACCACCAGTTTGTGCTCGGATCTCTTTTTGAAGCTGCGCCACAGGTGTACAGTATAGTTGCACTGATTTTTTAGTTTTGATGGTAGAGAATCGGACCGCTGCATCAAGTCTTCATCACATCCTAAATTAGAGTCTGGACTTTATGGAGGCTAATCCATGGGTGAAAATGATGTTTCATTTCTCCTGAACCATTCTGTCACAAGCCTGATGATCCTGATCAATCCTGGAATTGTCCAATCTTTTTGACATTAAAGAAATGAGAGGACACTTAATAATAATAATAATAATAATAATAGTACATTGTATTTATAGGTGCCTTTCAGGACACTCAAAGTCACAATACACAGTTGTTAAAATAAAACACAATTAAAACTTACTGCAGTTAGAGTTAAATAAACAGCCTGGCCAAAAAAAGTACATGTCTGGATTTAATTAAGCAAATAGTTCAGATCCTTCCATATGTAAGTACTGCCTTCGTAAATAATATTTTAGCTGTAATAGGTTATTTAACTCTAACTGATGCAGTAAGTAACAGTTAAGAGTAAATTTGTGAACTGAAATCAAACATAAACTTTACAAAAATTGGAAAAGAATTAAAGGACTACAATGGAATTTACAGAGACAAAACAGGTGAAATCAGCTTTCCCCCCTATTGTTAATGGCTCATAATATCCAAAATACAGTAAAATGAACATCAACACATTTGATGTCATGTTCTTTCATTCTACTTTATCATCATCTACAGGTTAAACTAAAACTAACCAATTCCTTACGTTAAAAGCAGATATGCAGTTGTAGAAATACACCTAAGTCATAAACCCAAACCACAACATTCAATCAAAAATGGTAATGAAGATGTATTACCAATTGAAGATTAGACACAAAGTTGTGAGATAGTTGTTGTCCAAATGCTGCAAAAGTTTTCATAACTATGTATCACAGTAAAACATTTAAACTGCAAATATTGAGTAGAAAAATAAGATTGCTAACATAGGAGGGGTTTCCTGAAACAGAGAATCTTTTGGGAGTGTAAGACCTCCACAGAGTATTTTTTTTTTAAATTAACTTATAAAATGTATTTCTTTCATTCAGTGGATGTTCCGGGTAGTTAGGGAAAACATTCCCCTCAAGCAGTCCTTGAGCATGTGATTTGTTCCACATGCTTACTCAGAAAAAGTTGGGCTCCGATGTTGCTAGAGGTTGTAGTTCATATGATGGTGCGGAGTTTTGTGCTGCTGGCCTGTTGTTTGCTCCCTGAGCTGTTCATTTGGGATACGTGTGTTTGGAGAGGCAGGAAGGTGGACGCTAAGCGAGGAAGGAAGGAGGAAAGCGACGCGGCAAGCTATTAAAAGTCTGTTAGTTTTCTTTAGTTTTAATGACCGGCCTAGACCTTGGCAGTGGCCTTCCATCTTTGTCCTGTCCTTGTTTAGAGGAAAAACACAGCACCGTCATCTGTGGCTCTCTGGGGTTTAGTTTAGCAGCTCCAAATCACCTTTCTGTTCTTGTTTTTCAGCAAGAGAAGGAGTGTCAGTGCATACCTCAGCCAGCTGAAGGTAAGAGGTTAAGCAAACTGCCCTCTGTCTCTCACTCACTGTCCAAAGCTGCATTTCATTTCTGAATATTTTCCCTTCTCACCCACACACACAATATGAGCATAGAGGACTAATACGGAGTTCCTGCTGCTGTGTTAGGTGTTTGGTGGTCGCAGAGAGATGGATTCACTGAAAAAAGAGCTGGAGGAGGAGTTGAAGCTCAGTACTGACGATGTGAGGAGCCACGCATGGTTCCATGGACCAATCAGCAGAGAGGTGCTTAATTGATTGATCTTATTTAGATTCTGTAAAATACATTATACAGGCAGTGCACATCCACACCTCTGTAACAGCTGAGAGATTTAACCTGCTGACCTGTGTCCAGTCTGCAGAGGCTCTGTTGGAGAAAGAAGGAGACTTCCTGGTCCGTGAGTCAAGTTCTGCCCCTGGTGACTATGTTTTGAGCTGTTTTTGGAAGAATGATCCGATGCACTTTAAGATCATACGAGTAGTTCTTCGGCCCAAAAAGGTACGTCTGTGTGTTTACTGTGGGTGGATTGATTTCCTCAGGGTAGAGACAGATACAGATACAGATTGTTAGTAAAAAAGAGACAGATTGCCGATATTTGGAAGCGTTGGTGTTAAGTTTAGTTTCAGCAATTCCATCACAAATCTTGGCTGAATTACCTTTAAAGTATATAACACAAAGTGAGTACAATTCAATAATATTTCAAGAATACTTTTTATTGTAAAAGGAAATCCTGGAAGGGCAGTATTGCATGTAATCACCCAAACTTTCTGCATCCATCTTTTTTTAATGTTCTTGAGTAACTAAGGCTGTAATTAATGTATGTGATGTAAAGTTGCCTTTCCAAATAAAAAGATAATTAAAAAAAAAACTACTGGTGCCAGGCACAACAAACCCCACCCCTTGTGCATATTTTAGCTTATTTTGGCATCGATTCAGTTGATGTCATTATGTCTAGGCATGTGCTATCAATTGCATCTATGTGTGTCATATGTGTCAAGTTTTAAAGTAAATTGAAACAAAATGCATGTTTTTATAGACATTTGAAATTTTGCCCATTATAAGTAAATGGGAGAAAAAAAGATTTAAAAAATTTGAACTTTGACCAACTTTGCCCAAAATGTAACCACATCCATTCTGGGTCACTGGCAATCTGTAAACCAATTTAGTTATGAATTCAACCGATAGTTTTGCTGCTAGAGTGTTAACAATCAAACAAACCGAACCAAAAACAATACCCCTTGACTCTCTTTCGGGGGCAGGATATAAAAAGAATACTTTTCATTTTCACACTGAACTAGGGGATTAGAAATAATAAATATTAGTATTAAATATGGTATTTTCTCATTTCAGTGTCTATTGGTGGTACATTGCTCAAGACCCTAGTGATGTGACAACAGACAGAGATAAAGCTGTATCAGAGCAAAATAACTGTATATTTATCAGATTTGATCATCCGTCAGGCTGCTAGTTATTTTGTTTCCGTTTCTTGAACTTGGAACTAAATGCCAGCTGGTTCAGGTGAAGAACCATTTCACTTAGTTAAGAAAAGTTTTCTTGGGTTGCATTAAATGATGTAGACAAATTTCCAGCTCTTATTGTACAATTTGTCCCAAGTTTGAGACCAATGCGGATAAAAAGGTGATAAAACTGATTTCGGGCAAGTGGCCCAGAAATCTATTTTCCACTGGTTAATTTTATCACCTTTTTTATCACCTACCAAGCAAATTGAATTATGTAATTGTGGTTAAAACCTTAAGATTTAAATGATGAGACTGATACTTTATCACCATCCTATTTATCTGCTGATCCACTATTCTGACCTTTGAAGAAGGGTAAAAGTGGAAATACAGTTCCTGAGCAGATCATCAGACTGAAAATCTATTTCATTAAACATTTAACTCATGTAAACTTGAAAAGCTTGGATTCCCAGCAGATGCAGTGATGACTTACAATGATAATCAAAAGTCGCAATATTGATGCTTTGACATTTTTCAAAGTTCTGCCTGAAATAAGGAATTAAGTGACTAATTAGTGAACATACGCTTCCTTAAAGACCGACTGCACTCAAAACCAGTTTGTCTGTTTTTAAGTGGATAATGTGGGTTATTCATTTGGTGTAATCTTTGACTTCCACCATGCAGAATTTGCCAAATCAATGGTTTTTCTTACATGAATTTACTGATACAGGAGAGTTCTCATCGCAATCTGATTTAAAATCATGGCTCTACCTGCAGGATTTGTGATATCTTAGATATTTCAGGGTCATTATTGAATAGAAACTTAAACCCACCAGTGCACAAACATTTTTATGGAAGGAGAAAACATCTAGTATCCAGCATAAAAACCACTGATGAGAAGATGTTAATTCAGCAGTTTTGGAACAAGATTCTTAGAATTTATTAACAGTGAAGTTTTTGTTTTATGCTAACTATTTTTACTATGCCTTTTATAATGACTGAGGGAATTAATTATTTAGACTTTGATAAACACGGCCTCAAAACTATCTACAAAAATTGAAAATCAGTCACTATTATAAATGAACGAAATCTCTATGAATCCAATCTGAATATAGACGCCAAACCTTATGCACAGATCTACTTGAGCTTAATTTCTGGCCTCCAGGGGCTGTGTTTTTGATATGAAGATAGATTTTGTTGTACTACTCCTTTAAAGGCTGTGCTTGGTGTGTAATTCAGTTCTTGCGCTTCCATCTTTGTGACAGGGCTACTCACGGGAGCTGTTCCAGTTTGAGGAGGATCGCTTTGACAATGTTCCTGCTCTGATCCGGTACTATGTGGGCGGGCGTCGGCCCATCTCCCAGGCCTCCCGCGCTGTGATCTTCCACCCAATCACACGGACTCTTCCTCTTCGTGTCATCACTGAGCGACAGGCTGACAGCAAAAGTAACAGGGAGACACAATCTGAGCGCAGCAAAAGACTCAGCTTCAGCTCTGCACATGTCGACACACTCCAGGTCATCAATCCACTGCTAAGGTGGGTGTGTGATGCTAAAACATATTCACTCTAGTCAGACATGTATCAATGAACATGCTTAAGGCCTTTTTTTTTTTACTGTGGCAGGAGTGGAAGTCAGCCTGCTAATTTGGAGAATGTGGGTCGTAGGCCGTCGCTTCAGTCAGCACAGTCTGACAGCAATCTACGAGCCGGTATTAAAGGGTTTCTTCATTTTTAAACAGTGGGAAGAAAGAGTTTTGTTGT
This sequence comes from Ostorhinchus cyanosoma, assembly GCA_029814465.1. NCBI lineage: Eukaryota > Metazoa > Chordata > Actinopteri > Kurtiformes > Apogonidae > Ostorhinchus > Ostorhinchus cyanosoma. The sequence goes on from JAPTYQ010000001.1 coordinate 25,591,452, forward strand.
ACCTGGGGGACTGCATGCATAGTAAATAATTCAGGTTATATACTATAATTCAACATTATTCATGACAATGAAGTTAATATCCATACTGCCACTGTAAACCTACCTCTGCTCTATTATCCACTTCACGTCTGAATAAGGCCACTTTCCCAGTTGAGCATTTTGTGCCTCTCTCAACTCAGACATATGGGATATGCTCATGTTATTCAGATTTTATGGGAAACTTGTTACACAGTGCACATGAAATATGCATCAAAATTGTGGGTTTTACCATAGGTGGCGACAAACCCTGTTTACAGTCAGTTGGAATAGAGACAAATACAGTAAAAAATACTTACAGTATACTCCAATGAAAAGTCCATATTGTTGAAGACAGGAAAAAACATTAAAAATCTGTTGTCAAAAATCTGTTGAATGAATGAATGAATGAGTTCACCCAGTGGAACAACTGACAGTAATGGAAAACTGGAAAAAAAAAACAAAAAACTTTTCTAATAAGCTGATACACAGCTGCACAAAACTGGGAATGTCAAAGGAATTTTTCTATAGGTGTATATATACAGTGAAAATGATAAACTGAAATTTTTTGTCTATCGGAATAAGGACAAATATAAATATAGTCATTAGGTCAATGATCTTCAGCCTCCACTGCTTCATTTTTAGGTTGTTTGATATATAGAATTATAAGAAAAGAAGTAGGTATGTGTGTGTGTGTGTGTGTGTGTGTGTGTGTGTGTGTGTGTGTGTGTGTGTGTGTGTGTGTGTGTGTGTGTG
>JAPTYQ010000001.1:25593102-25608545 GCA_029814465.1 Ostorhinchus cyanosoma
TGTGTGTGTGTGTGTGTGTGTGTGTGTGTGTGTGTGTGTGTGTGTGTGTGTGTGTGTGTGTGTGTGTGTAAGTAAATTTATATATGTTTACATGTATAACAATTTTTTATTACTATTGTAGTTATTCTGCAAAAGTAGGATGGCTATGAGGAGTATTGATTTTTCACAAATTACTCGTACATTTTACAAATTACTCCTCTTGTTTTGTATTGCACTGGAAAGTCTATAGATGCAACAAATATTCACAAATTACTTTTTTCCTTTCTTTTTGTGAGCAATATTGACACTTTTTTTTTAAACAAAAAAAAAAAGAGCTGTGTACTTTGTGTCCATGATATCCTGTGAAACATGTTGTGAGACTATTCTGAATAAAAATGTGAATAAAAAAAAAAAAGAATTATAGGAAAAGTGCACTGTCAAACAATGGACAAAACCATAGAATCCCTCAAATATAGATAAATCACTAGATGAAAAATTACTGATAATAGTCATGCTTCTGATCATCCAGGTATTCCACAGAACAGTCCGTCAGAGGACATTGGTCCCGCTCCCATCTCCCCAGTGTTTCGTACAGGTAGCGAACCCTTGCTGAGCCCACGGCCACGGCATACACGGCCTGTGTATCCAGGTAACCTTACACACATTTTCAATCGATTTCTCTCACAAAACACTATCAGAAGTTATACACGGTATTGTGAAGTAGTGTGGGATCAGAGCAGCTGTTTTCACCTCCACTATGGATGAAAATCTATCTTTACGGACGACATCACTTTTATACGTTTTATTCAGTGGATGGTTCGATACACAACGAAACATCATCCCTTCTGTCACTGAAATAATTCCAAACAACTCATGCCGCTTTTCTTTTTGCAACCAAATCTTCCTTTTTAGGAAGGCTCCATCTAAGTTATGTGATTATTTAATGTTTTTGTAACACATGTCCTGATAATAAGTATAGCTGAGGGACTTTCACTTCTGGCCTTAGCTTTCCTAAAATCCTGAGTAGTGCCCTGTTAGATGAAAATGAGACTTTTTTTCTAGGTCAGAACTGCCCATGAGGGATAAATAAATTCAACTGAACCGAACTATTCACACAAGACTGGTGTCATCAAGAGTGTATTCTAAACTTCTAATCTGTAGCTAAACTCTGACTCACTTATAACTTCCCTGTGTGTCCCCTATAGGCGGCGGTGTGACTTTGCGAGGTTCAGATGGACAGCTACACTCCAGAGCTCCTCCTAAACCTCTCCGAGTCTCTACTGTCTTCCCCAATGCGGTCCCTCCTCCACCCACAGACCGAGATGTCGACCCCTCCTCCTTCTATGATGAGCTGGTCATTCAGGTAGAAAATCAATCACTGTTTCGATTTTAACCCAGACAAGTTTTCATCACAGGGCTTGTTCTCTCCAAATCCTCATCAAGAGTTTAAAGGTGCTTGTTTTTTGTTTGCTTTTTTTTTTTTGTCCAGTTGCCACAGACCCAGCGAAGGGGTCACGTGGATCGACTGCGTGCAGAGGAGAAGTGGCAGAGTCGGGCCCGGCTCACAGAGACTTCCTTTGGCTTCCTGGAGGCGCAGAGCAACCAGGCATCGTCCCAGCTGCCGTTTGAGAAACAGCTCCTAAAGGCAGCACAGGAAGAGGACGACTGGCATTTTGAGCGGCCACATGTTTGTATAAATATTTCAATAATATAAATAATATAATTGCTAGACCACTGTTTCTGCAAGTATTCACAACTTATAAACAAACCATGTTTACTTCTCACACGTTCAACTTAATTTTGAAGTGCATACTATAAAGTTTCAGTGTGTGTTTTCCCTGATTTTCCACACATCCATTGGTTTGTATGATGTAAAAAAAAAATTATAAAAAATGTTAACTTTGACCTGTTTTCCCAAAATGTAATCAGATCTATTCTGGGTCACTGGCAATGTATAAACCCAGTTTGGTATGAATTCAACCAAAGGATTTGCTCCTAGTGTTAACAAAGAAACAAGCCAAACCAAAAACAACCCTTTGGGGGCAGGGTAATAAACAGATCCAACACTACAAGTATTATTTCTTTACCTCTTAACCTCACTGAACAAGCCAAAAAACTGTAAAAATAAATGCAAATGCCTTATGATGCCATTGCTATGAATTTCCTTTGCTGGTTTTATATGAATGAAACTTTGGCTATCAGCTGCTTCATTTTTTGTGTTAAATTGACATGATTAAATGTGCATGATTTGTGTGTGAAGTTGTGTGAGCCAGTAGTTTGTTGACATTGAGTAACTGTGTCTCTAAGACAACAGCAGATACTACTGTACAGTGTCTCCGCTGTGGAATAGAAACATAGAGGGACTGAAAAGTTTGAGTGAACATTAAGGATTTGCAAAAAAAAAAAAAGCACCAAGACAATCATTAGTATCTGTATGTAAAGGTTATTTACTTAAAAATACCAACCCCAGAATGCACCGCAGAGAGCCGAGTTGAACTTGTAGGGGCGGTTCTGTTGACGTTGCAGCATGACAAGAGGTGCTGATGTTCATCTCTCACCAGGTGGAGTCGTCCTCCTGTTTCCAGTTGGATCACTTTGAGTCACTGCTTTTACCAGAGAACAACCGACCTCTGGAATCCAGCGTCCTGTTGTCACTCAAAGAGCTCTTCAACCGTACTGATGCCAACACTACTGCTCTGCACATGCTCAGTGTTGACTGCCAGGTAAGTCTAAAGCTGCAGAACCTGAAAAAAACACCAGAATTTGCAACAGAAAAAAACACATTCCTGCAGCTCTTTCCTCTCAGTTCAAATCAAAGGATCAAACATAAGTATAGATGACCTGACACTCTTTAATGTTGCTTTTCCAAATGTCTGTGTCAAATCATGATGAAGCAGCACAGACACGTCTGACTTCATCTGAGAAGTGATTACTAATTATACACAAAACAAAAATATAAACACCCCATGTGACACTTATAATTTTAATAGCATTAGGTGTTGCACAATTTAATAAATCACACTGTTTATTTTGTTGATCAGTGTGGTACAGATTACTGTCTGTTCGAACACAGTGGTGACATCTGGCATTCAGGGACATTCATGTGGACATGGGAGGGGCCGCTTGAAAGAACTCACCACTTGGAGATCTTGCTCTTTATCCAAATACAAATTCCAGACTTTTCCAAAACTGCTATTTTTTCCCCCAAGAGTTTATGTACCTTTATACTGTGTGCCTACTTTTTTGGCTGAGATTGCACCTGTTGTGTCTAGTAGAAAAGTTCATTTTACTAAATGTATTAATGAATGAATGCATAATTTGCCGTAAATTATGTTTTACTGACAAACAAAATCACAAAAGTGCATGAATATCACACAAACAAGTTTCACTAGATTAATCATTCCAGTACTGACCAGTTAGCCAAATCATATGAACTTTTTTATATGCTTTCCTCATGTATTTCTTATCTTACAAGATTATGTGCCTTTGCTCATACGCTGAAATTTGACTTTGAGAGAAACTTTTTTTTTTCATATTTATCAAGACTTTACCACAAAATTCCAGACTTTTCAAGGTCTGGAAAACAGTGTTTCAAAATTCCATAGTTTTTAACACTTTCAAGACCTGCACGAGTACCCCGTCTTGTGTCCACCATTTGCTTCCAGTAGAGCAGGGGTCACCAACCCTGGTCCTCGAGAGCCACTATCCTGCATGTTTCAGATGTACCCCTCTTCCATCACAAGCCTATCATCAAGCTCTGCACAAGCCTGATAACAACCGTCAGATGTGCTGGAAGAGGCAAACATCTAAAACATGCAGGATGTAGCTCTCGAGGACCAGGGTTGGTGACCCCTGCCGTAGAATGACACATCGTCTTCTTATCAAGTTGACAAGGCTGTCAATTGTGGCCTGTGGAATGTTATTCCACTCCACTTCGAGGGCTACACGGAGCTGTGGAATGTGTGTGTATCAGGAATGCCAGTGGCACGTTCCTGAATGATTTGATTTGTGACATGTGGCATAGTGACGTCTGATGAAATGTGACATTTCGAGGTGTCCTTTTGTTGTCCCCAGTATAAGTAGTGTCTGAATATTGTCTGAGCAGCATCTGGACTGGCCACACCTATGTTATGGGTAGAATCACTGCACAAGTGCTCACTCGCAGAGAAGGACACAAAGTTTGTCTAAAAATCAAGGGAATTAAGCATCTTTTACAATTAGAAGACATGAACTAATTTTGGGCCGTGCATCTCATGTTACACAAATACTGTACATGGGGTGTTTATATTAGCTATTCATCACATATTTAACCCTTTACCTGCCTGAGAGCACCTGTGATCAGCTAAGGTCTGTGTCATGGGGTATATTCTCTGCAGCTCAATAGCCCATAGTGCTGGGTAGAATTCTTGTTTAAATGATAAGATGCTCAAAGGAAATTATGGAATGCTCAATAAAGGCAAAAAGCTATTCAGCACTGCAGGTTTAACAAAGGAGATCTGTAGAATTTTGGATGTCAGAAAATATACAGCTGTCTGCACACTACTTATTCATTCTCTTATACGTTAATATTTAAATTGAGGTGACCCTATATACAAGTATATATCAAATTACTTTTTATTTGACTTTTGCTGCAACTTTTGCACGTTTATGAGGGCTGGGCAGAAAATGTAATCATGTTAAAAAGGTTTATGTGACCTGATATTTACCAGAACAAATGCCAAATTTGGGCTTTACATTATTCTTCGTAGTCATAATGTGACAAACACTTGCCAACCAATGGGATATTTCAGAAATTCAAGATCGAATATTAAAAACAATTATAATTATTAAACGTTGATTTTATTGTTTTGACTTAATGTAGAGAAAAACTAAATGACTTGTTTTTCATCTTTCATAAATTGATAACGAACTTGATGCAAATCCTGACTTACTGTTAATGATGTGGTCCTGAAGGTGGCACGTGTCGTCGGAGTTACACCTGAGCAAAAGAGGATGATGGGAGTTGGATCTGGGCTGGAGCTTGTCACTCTGCCACACGGGCACCAGTTACGACAGGATCTGTTGGAGAGGTATATGCAGCTGACATAGATGGATGGCATGATTATGAACCCCTTCATCAAATTTATTTTGTAATCATGTGCCCACTCGCACACATCCAAGTCTTTAATCCCTCATTTTCTAGGCATCATCTCTTAGCTCTGGGAGTTGCCGTGGATATCCTGGGCTGCACAGGGACTGTCAGCCAGAGGGCGACTTGTGTACATAAATTAATCTTATTGGCTCAGGCTCTTAAAGAACATGCCCGCAACCTGTTCTCCTTCTCTGCCATGATGAAAGCTCTGGAGATGCCTCAGGTGGTGTAAATATAATAAAAATATGGTCGCTTTCTGCACAATTATGCCAAACAGAAACTGGCATTCAGGTATGTTTGTGTGTGCAGATAACGCGGCTGGAGATGACGTGGAGAGCCCTTAGGAGGAACCACACCGAGAGTGCAGTTTTGTTTGAGAAGACACTTAAACCCTTTATGAACTCACTCAATGAGGGAGACGGTGAGTACTGCTCATAAAAAAATGAGTATAAAACTAGGATTGCAAGCTGTTATAAAGGAGTCCAGGCATCCCCACACAACTCAGACCTGAAGCTGATCTGAGTAAAGAATCCTCATGTAAGAGAGCTTGTCATATTTGTCAAGTTTGGACATCTGCAGGCTAGTTTGGAGTAAATTATAGACCGATGAGGGTGTGACCTACAGCAGCAGATGGAGCTTCAAACAAGGAACACATGGAGTATTGGGGTGTGCAATGTACAGTTTGTGAGTTATTCATCAAAACTGTTTGAAAAAAAAAAAAAAAATATATAAATATATATATACATATATATATAAATAAAACAAATGTCATGGTAATACAGACGCAAATAAAACCTGCTAATTTTGGCCCCAAAACTTTGCCAGGTTTAATTGTTGGTTTAATTTTAAAAACTTAACAATTGCACCAGTTTATATTGAATAGGATACTGTGGATCTCCATATGCTGCGTATATAAAATTCATACATTGTCATAAAAATCTGTGAAAAATATTATGCATTTAACCAAATTTTGTCTACCACTGTAATTGCACACTTGACATGCTTATTCTGTTCACGTCATTTAGAGATTATCTGAAGTTAAAATGGAAATAAAACAATGAAACATTATGTACAGCCACAAATAAAATATAAATAAGTAATAATTTTTTAAAAAGAGGGCACAATAGCTAAAAAGTTACCAAGAATTGTTACCCAGCCTCAAAGGTGAGGCAAGGGGTATTGTGTTTAGTTTGGTTTCTTTCTTTGTTTATTAACACTAGTGGCAAAACTGTTGGTTGAATTCATAACAAATTGGGTTTATAAATTGCCAGTGACCCAGAATAGATCTGATTACATTTTGGGAAAAATAGGTCAAAGTTAAAATGTTTTATTTTTTAAAAATCTGTTACTCCCATTTACTTATAATGGGTGACATTTCAAATGTCTATAAAAACATAATTTTTTTTTCAATTTACTCCACACTTGGCACATATATCGAGGCAATTGATATGCTGATATCAACACATGCATACACATGACATCAGCTGGATCGAGGCCAAAATAAGCTACAATATGTGCGAGGGGTGGGGTTTGTTGTGCCTGGAACCGCTTTCTACTGGAACCACACTTTAACAAATTAGTCACTGTTTGTAAAGTGCCCGTGCAGTAGTTTGAACAAATTGCTTTGCATATTTTGAGAGTATGTGGAAAAGAATAACGACACAATTTACTGTATAGCCTATTTGAATGTATAATGTGTGGTTCACAAGTTATTCAGCCTGAATGTCTTGAAGTCTTTTGTGAAGCTTTCAGGTCCTTACATATTAAACATACCCCTTTGCACTAGTTTTACTGTAGAATAACAGTATTAAGTAGTAAGAATACAAATAATGTCAAAAACAACTGATTTATAAAATTGTGTTGCAAGTGTGCAGAACTTTTTTTTTTTTTATTGGGGGGCGATCAATAGAAAATCAAAAATAAAATTCCAATTCCAAGTTTTGTTTTGTTTTTTTACCGTAGATTCTGTGATCCAAGGTCCCATAACCGTCCCACATCTGGTGCCTCTGCTGATGATGATGGAGGGCGAGGACCCAGTGGAGAACAGTGAGCGAGGCTGTCAGCTCCTCTACAATGTCCTCCAATCAGCTCGCAGTGTTGCACTCCACGCCAAAGAATATCAGCAGCATGCACACTCTCTGCTCACAGGTACACACTGTATGTTGTAACCTTCCTTCCACCTGTGGATCCATTAGTAGTATATTCACACCATGACCCTTGTTCAACAGGAGGCTGGGAGCCGATCCCTGAGCTACTGGAGGCTTTCCGGACAGAGTTCGCGCTGCGGCTCTTCTGGGGTCAATCTGGGGCAGAGGCGGACCAGGAGGAGCGCTACGAGAAGTTCGACAAGATTCTATGTGTCTTGTCAGATAAACTGGAACCTGTTGAAATAACCCCACAACAACCTGACCCTTGAACCTGGGCCTGACGGTCCGCTCTGCTTAGTGAACAGAGAATCAGCACTTTCTGCCAGAGGAAAATGCAAAGCTAAGAAGTAGAACGCGGTGTGTTGTGTTGTGTTGGCCTCACAAACGTAAAGGGAGAAGTTATGCTTCCCTTCATTAGCAGAGATTTCAGTGACTGTTGCCAGAAGTCAACAGACAACACATATACAAAATGGAATTACATCTTGAATGTGTAGGTGTCCTTAACTGTGAAAAGGACTGTCATACATTTCCGTCTTCAGGAAATTAGGAATTGTTTACCTTAAACCTTTGTTTAGCATCTGTTTACTTCTCCATATGTGCATTGTTAACATTGTTTTGTAAATCCACATCATTTATACTTGACATTCCAAATCCAGCAAAACCATTATTTTTGTTCCATAAACTACTGCTGTCGGGCCACACTGGAAACCGTGTTTCCTTTCAATGTTTCTGATGTAATAAATAAATAAATGTTTGTTATGTGTTTGCAGTTTCTCTTCTCATAATTACTATCTAGAAGAAACAATGTAGACAGGAAATTGTACTTTTTAACATTTATGACTCAAATTATACATGTAAATACAGACATTTTCTTTTAAAAACAAAATGGAAAATACATTAATACCCTTTAAAGAAAAAAAATTGTCTAGTGCAGGACAGAATGATAGAAAAAATACATGGGTAAACCTTAATTGGCTCTGCAGAGAGACTAAAATGATCACATTTTACCTTTTTTTTTAATAACTCATGAAATACTGCAGTGAGGAGTTAACTCAAACACATTTCTGATAGTTCTGAATGGCTCTCCTGTTTTGATTTTATTTTGGTGAGCTCCTCATTTAGATTTCAAGAGAAACTAATAAAAATTTTAAAACAGCTATAAATTCATAAGACTTGAGGAATATATTTGCAAGATTCAGAAGCCCTGATACTTGGAAAGTGGAAACAGATGAGTAAACCATATGAAAAAAAAATTAAAACAAGAAACAATCAAAGGAAGAAGACCAGTTATAACAGATGTAAACTGTAGATACAGTTACAGTTCTGCCACTTTTGTCTAAAGTTGGAGGAAAAAAGTGATGGTTATTCACTGGCTTCATAACAGACAAGTAGGCGATTTGTCCCAGTGAAATAAAATGCATTTGTATTTTCATTTGCCATAAGCTTTGGTCATTTGTGCTTTCTGTTGTCCACCCTGTTAAAAACCTCAAGGAAATATTGAAAGCAAGTTTTCTTGCAAGTATTCGCTGTAGTAGAAAAGCCATTACACACTGAGTACATTAACAGTCCACTTAAGGATATTATATTTTGTGCACTCTACATAGAGTAGTGGTTTTCATCCAGTTTTTAAGTCATAAAACATCACATCTCTATGGTTAAAAAAAAAAAAAAATCACATTATCCTATCAGGACAGGGACTTAGAGTTGATGCTAAAATGCATGGGCTGGGACGATGCTCAGTTCTGCTGTGATTGGTTACTGTTCAGCTGTGATTATTCCATTAACTACTAACAAAATATGTTGTACTGCCACTTAAGACTATTACATACCCCACAAGAACAGTGAATTTGTTTTTTGAGGTGGCAAGAACAAGAACAGTTTTGGTCATTTTCAGGGATAATGAAGCGAGTTAACCTTTAACCTTTTGTAACCACACCCCGTTAGAAATTTCGGATCAATCCCGCAATATTTCTCGACGCCACATGAGAAAAAAAAAAGGTCTGCACGGATGTTCTAAACAAGCTTCCAGAACAAAATGGAAAAAAAAGAGCATTATTTTGAAAAAAAAAAAAAAAAAAATAATTATTTTGGGAGAACAAACGTCTCTGTTCTTGTGGAGCACATTATGACCTTTATTCTACGAGCTCTGCCAGCTGCTTTCACCACAGAATTTAAAAGGAGACTGATTGAAGATGAACACTACTGTGCCGCAATCTTAGTAAGAGCAAGACATATCTAGAATCTTCTACTTGTTTTTTTTTTTTTAAATATTCTGTAGTTGCATTTCCAGCAGAGTACCTTGCACTTCTAGTGTCAGCCTGAGGCCATGTTTACACACAGCCAGGTATTTATAGAAACCGATATCCCCCCCCCTCCATTTTTAATAATAGCATTTTACACATCAGGTCGCTTTCATCTACACAAACCTGCATAAATATGCCTGTAGAGCACTACTCATGGGGTTAGGGTCCAAACACCGGCTCAGTGTATACATGGCACTGACAGGTACAAAGGTAACAACTGATCAAACAACACTGACCAAAGTTATTCTGACTAAAGATGGACCTTTCAATTCCTTTCTCCATTGTATAACCTTCATCTAATTCGCTTCATCTTTGTTGACGTCCATCACCGTGGTTAATCTGGTACAGCCGAGTCATTTCTTTTGTCACAACGGGAGACATGGGAGGTTTTGACAGTCAAAAACATGCGCATGGTTCAGCTACATTACAGACAGAGCTGCAAGAAATGGGCTTCGAAACACCTCAATGACTCTCAAAATGATCCTTATCGCACAGAATCACAATTTGTCAATAGATAAAATGTCAAAGTTCATCACAGTAGTCGTCTGATTGTTGTGGAACGGCAGTTTTCTAGTCCCTGACCTGAGCCTCTTCTCTAAAAAGACTCTATTCTGCCTCTGGTCTCCCTTTTTGAAGATCCCCAGGCTGTGACGTGTTTTACTCATAAATACTAGAATCTTTCGTTTTTAGTCAGAATACCTTGGAGCGGGCTTGTCCCTCTAATTACCTAACGACATAAAAACCAATCACAGCAAGCCGATCCATTGTAGCATCATCCCGAGCCCAGTTACACAAAGGAAAAGTTCAGCAGGTTATTAAAAACGGCTATGAGAAAGTCAAGTGGATGGATATACTGATGCAGCGAAGTGTAGCAGAAGGCTACTATGATGCTGAGTATACACAGGTCGTCACTAAACACTGTGACAAAAATGCTCAGGTATACATTCAAAAGTTTTGTTTTGTTTTTTTTTTTTTTAAAAAGTACTGAAATCTATGAAGATCAGACGGCCTGTTCTCAGAGGCAATCTGTTAAGGCAGAGCGAGCAGAGACAGGAAGTGTATGATATGAGAATCAGCCTTGATAACAAGCTTTCTAATCACTCCCTCTCATCTCATCATACACGGCACTGGCTGAGATAAAAGATGTAGAGAACAGCTCCAATTATTGTGGTTGACTTTGTTTTCACCTTTGGCTCTTAACTTGTTTTCCATCACAGGCTCTGAAGGTGTGTGTATTTGAGCGAGTATTATGGGGTGAGTTTGACATAGGAGGAAGGTATATATCCCTCCTCTCCATTGGCTCTAAGGACTCTCATCCATCCGTCTCCTTTATCCTCCTCCATTATACTCAACAGCTCTCCCTCCGTAATGGAAATAGTCCCCTCGCTGTTACCTGTAAATACACAACACATTTACCCATAAGCCCAACGAGAGATCTGTTAGTGACTGTGGTGAGCGAGGGGCTTAAAAAAAAAACATACCTTCAAAGGTGTACAGAGCCGTGCACTGGCCAATGGGAGTTTCTATGTCGTCGAACTCATCATCAAACTCCGTGTAGATGTTCTGAGTCTGGTCAGCAGCTACAACACTGGAGATATGGACACATGTTAACCCCACAAACGTAATAAAAAAATGAACAGCTTTTTATATAATAATTCTACAAATGTAATAACTTTCCCATAAAAATAATAGCATTTGCCAACCACAAACCCTAAAACTTCAGCTTAAACACTGGATGAAGGAAAACCAAGCCTGTGACCGTCAGTAGATAATCCTCATTGTGTTGTTTTGTGTGTTTTTATGATGTTTTGTCTTTTGTCACGTGTCTTTCTTGTCACCTGCCTAGTGACTACAGATGGAAATTAGCACTGTCGCTACAATCTGCCATATTTACAGCTGCAATTGTTGTAGATGTTCATTAATATGCACTGTCCCTAATAAATAAATAAATAAATAAATGAATTTCCCACAAATGTAATAATTATTTCTTTTTTATTACATTTGTGGGACGCTAAAAATCTTCAGTTTCCAAATTTGTAATAACTTCCCACAAATGTAATAAAATAGTACATCTTTTCTCTCTTTCTTTGAGACAGTGGGGGGGTAGTTCAGTTCTCTGTGAGTATTCATTCATCTTTATCATCTTGTTCTTTGGATATTTGCCTTTTTAGAATGATCAAATGTTGCCGTTACACCACATGGTACTAATTCCATAATAATAGGTGTTTAATTACAAATACAAGTGGAGGAACAAAACACATGTTGTAAAGGTTTTATTAAGAACTGGATATTATTTATTCTCATTAAGTTTAATAGAAGCCTATGTTTGAACCGTGTAAATAAAATGTGTGGATATGATAATGAAAATGAAAATGAAGTATTACGTTTGTGGTAGGTGACTGTTGTTACATTTGTGGGGTAATTATGTTAAAAGATGCAAATTTTTATAACGTTTGTGGGAGTTACTACATTTGTGGGGTTAACACGTACATGTACAACTAAAAACACATGGAACTCCCTCTGTGTACATACAGTCACATACAGTATAGTCCAATATGATCCCAAATAGACTGGACTAGTAAAATAATAACATAATAACCTACCTTCGTGGAAAAAATTATTAGACCACCCCTTGTTTTCTTCAATTTCTTGGTCATTTTAATGCCTGGTACAACTAAAAGTACATTTGTTTTTCACAAATATAATGATAACAACAAAAATAGCTCATAGTAATTTAATTTCAGAGCTGATATCTATCCATTTAACATGTTTTCTTGATAATAACCAAAATCACTTCAGTTCTTACATCAATATCTATGACATTTTACTGACAAAAACTGCTTTTATTCATTCCATGTTTTCTTTTCTGTCTGTTTTAGTCACATGATCCACACAGGAGTTAGTACTAGATTGCATAACCATTGTTTTTGATGACTTTTGATGGTCGAATCATTTTTTTCTGCAACTGTATAAATGACAACGACAAACTTTATGTTTTAGAGTGAAAGAGGTAATATGACACCCTAAAAATGTTTACATCTACACTACATCTGAAATTTCTTAAGAAAACCAACTGCAACTTTAACAACATTGTGCCTCAACTTATCATTTACACATGTGCATTAGGATTTAAAGATCACAGTGGATCTACAATGGCACAAAATATTTAATAACAGGCAGAATATTGTTAAAATTCCACTCATGTTTCCTCAGAAATTTCAAGTTGTTCAAGGTTATTCAGGTTGTTTGCATTTTTATTTACATAGAAATAAAAATAAGAACGTGGAGTTGTCATTAGTGATAGATTCTTATGTATTCTTGAATAGGTTTGTAATGTGGCCCCTGAACTAAAACGATTTGATTGTTAATATCTTCAATGTCATTTTTACATTGTAGAAATTCCTTACACAGATTGGACCCTTTGGCGGTCCCCGGATGTTGACTAAAACAGGAAAAAAAAGACATTCAAATACAAGCTTTTACCTGTGTTGTGTGTTATTGTTGATGGTGTTGGATGATTCCTCTCCTCCTATTGCTTCTGACAGCCACGTCTGTTGTGAACAAATAACATGGGATGAGAGGATTTTAGAAAATGTCCATCTTGTTCATCATCACCATCATCATCATCATCATGGGTCAACACTTGTCCAGTTGGACGTGGTATTTCATACAATATCACTCTTCTGAGCTGGTGATTGAGGAGCTGACAGGCGTACTGTAAGCTCTATTTTGTTCTGAAACCTGAAACTTTAACCTGAATTGGATCACTGGTCTGGATCATAAAACACTATTTCACACTCTCCATGGGTTTGTCGAAGCCTTTGTCGAATGTTTGTTTCTGCAGCTCTCCATACATGATAATCTTATAAAGCTATTTCCCATTTAGTTTGTTTCTTGCATCAAACAGAGGAATACTAGTCTCCTTATTGGGCCACACATGCACACACACTTATTTGCATTCACCTTCTATAAATACACAGAATTTTTCCTTCTCTCTCAGGCATAAAAAGTTTATTTATTTATTTTTTTACTCATTGTGGATTTTTAACGACTGAAATAAAAAGTTGATTCTTGTGATGAGTCAAAACCTGGATCACACTATGAAGGTATAGAAAATAAACAACATTCAGCACAAATAACCAGGGACATTTACAAAATGGGGAAAAAAAAAAATCACCTTCACTGTTTATTTAAAATTAGAAATATTTGTTAAACATTGGGAAAAATAGGAAAACTATGTGAAACAATACATGCCAAATGTTACCTTAGTGACATAAAAGGAGACATTCTGATTTAATATGTCCTTTTTTACTTTTTATTTTTATTCTGTATTATTATTTCTCGTCATCTCTCTTTTTTATTGAATGTTTTACAAAGCTAGATAGGTCCACTAGATGTTTGAAGAAAAAAAAAATCAGTTTTAATCCCTAAGAAAGTAGGACAGAGACAGCCAGAAACATATTAGCCTCACTGTACCTTCTTTAATGGAGAATGTGTTTTTAAATACTGTGAGGAATATCTAACAGATTAATGAGACTGGAAATTGTTGTGTCTCTTATGCTTCAATAAATACAAAAGAAAAAAAAAGAAAATGAACAACAAATAAACGAAAAGTACTAGATGGACGTATGCATCTGTTTTCAGTATTTATCTTTATCTATAACTTCCCATAATCACATCAACACTATAAAAACCTCCACCGAAACCGACTCATCACAGCACACATACAGTATACAGATCCCCTGTATGAGTCACTTTAGGACAAGTTTAGACTCAACAGTTCTGCTTTCCCACTAGAGAAGATGAGGGAAAATTTGGATTTCTTAAACTATTTTCAAGTCAGATTTACTTGAAACTTGGTAGGTTGGGTTTCATCACTGAGATGCTGCTGATGCAATAATAGCAAACTTATGTTTCTTGGAGTGATTATGAAAAATTAAACTTCAGTGAGCAACACACTGACACAACAGCTTTCCGAAAGTGGAAGCAAATATTATGCAACTACAAAAGGTTAAATAAGAAATGAATTGGGTGTTATATAGTGTGTGTAGTGTTCTTTGTGCATGTGTTGAGTGTTTTAACCTCGTATTTGGCGAGCTCCCCTCTCAGGCGTCCTATATTTTGGGCAGTCTCTGTGATTTGTGGCTCCAGACTAGAGGGGTCTCCCATCTGTGGATTCTGCTCATATACACCCTTCATCTTCTCCAGTGCATCACTGAAATGAGACAAGGGGAGAAAAGTGTTATTGTTTCTAAAATGCAACCACTTAATTAGGATGTGTTTTGCATGTGAAGACTTGTCAAAAGAGACATGATGTGGAGCCACAATGTCTCTTTTCAAGTGTTTTTTGGGAATGCCTGCCTTCATCTGAAATCAGACAGTACAGAAATATTGAGTAGTGTAGGAAGACAAGTGGTATGAGCAACTCTCAGAGCACAGGCTTAATTTGATCCCCACTGAATTGGCACCGTCGAAACTATTGACTATTGTCAATCATTAAAAGTTCTTTTACCACTTCTTCCATTTATGCAGAGGAAGGAACTGTGTCTGTGATCAGTCTGAGTAACTATGACTTCACATCAAAATGCAGCTAACATCCACTACAAAGTACATGAACAGGACAAAAGCTCTGATAATTAAAGGTTCATTATGTAATTTTTAATGCAGTGTTTTTCAACCTTGGGGTTGGGACCCGATGTGGGGTCATCTGGAAATTAAATGGGGTTGCTTGAAATTTCTAGTAATTGATTAAAAAAAGCAAAAATTCACTAATAAAAAACATATGGTGAGTTGACAGAGACAATTTCAATCCATAACAGACATGACAAACTGTGAGTGTGAAACTGAAGCTCTGTGGTTCTGTTTATCTGTCAAATGTTCACT
>JAPTYQ010000001.1:25626516-25637245 GCA_029814465.1 Ostorhinchus cyanosoma
ATAATAATAATAATAATAAACTTTATTTGTATAGCACCTTTCATACAAAAATTGTAGCCCAAAGTGCTTCACATTGGCCCTAGTGTCGTATTTACTGGTGAAATAGAACCATACTTTAGAGCAGAGGTCTCAAACATGCGGCCCAGGGGCCAAATCTGGCCCGAGAAAGGGTCCAGTCTGGCCTGTAGAATGAATTTGTGAAATGCAAAAACTACACGGAAGATATTAATCATTTCAGTTCAGGTTCCACATACAGCCCAATTTAATCTCCAGTGGATCAGATCAGTAAAATAATCTCATAATAACCTCTAAATACTCGCAACTACAAATTTTGCTCTTTGCCAATGTAAACAATTTCATGTTATTTCACTGTATTTACACTAAAATAAACTGTCATTTCACAAACACGCGTCTAACCCGAACAAATATGAACATTTTGAAATATTCTGCTTTGTATGAAATGTTTTGTGTATTTGTAGATCCGCTGTGATCTGTAAGTTGTAATTTAAATGTGTAAATGATGAACTGAGAGACAATATTGTTAAAATTGCACTTAGTTTTCTTGAGAAGTTTCAGTTTGTTCAAGTTATTCACATTGTTTTAAAGGATAGCTGGTAGATGGAAAACATTTTCATCGCATAATTTTACCTTTTTCGCTCTAAAACATAGAGGAACGCTTGGAGTTGACATTATTTATATATTAAATATGTTATTACGTATTTCACAGGTCTGGTCCACTTCAGATCAAATTTGGCTTATCTGGCACCTGAACTAAAATGAGTTTGTCACCCCTGTTTTCAGTGCTTCTGAACCAAAATACGGAAATGACACGATGACGTCACTGAACCGATAAATGGAATCGTTATGCAAGCGAACTAACGATTCCAAGGAACTGAGCTACTGGGATTGAGCAACTCCTCTTGATTCCCATCCTTAAAGAGACTAAAGAGAGAAATGATGGATGTTTTAACGTTCTCTCACTTGCAGTCTTGCTCATCCTTGCTCCCTCGTTTGGTGTACTTCTTTGTTAGACTTCTGTAAGACAAACAGACAAAAGCCTGCACTAGCACCATGACTCATGTATATAATATGCCAATCACAGAGTAAAAAGGGTCACAGACACATAAGACGCACCTGAGCTGTTTGGCGTAGCTTTGTTCTATCTCTGTCCTTTCCTTCACAAACTTTATGTAACGCTCCACCAGATCGAGGCCTGACTGCGTATGTTTGTCAATGCCATCATACTGATCCTGTGAGAGAAACAACACAGAAAAACACTTGAACACATGAAGACACATGATGAGACATATGACTTTTGACATGTGTCACAAAGAAACTCCCACAGTTTAGGCTGCAGGTGTCGGAGCAGTGACCGGTCTCATTTCAGGAGAATTTACATTATGATAATCTGACAGCTGTGTAAATTTCCTTAGTCTCAGTCAGGGTTTAGTCACTTTTAGTTTAGTCAGCTGACATTAATCCAACAACTGCAGAAAATGTGCCGTTGACTTCACATGTTGACATTAACAGCTTCTCATTTCTTCAACAACCATAAGTTTGATAGCGAGAACAAAGACTGGACTGGGTTTCTATAGTGGTTCTTCAGTTTCAAAAACAAACAGCAACTAATGTGTCAAATGTGTAAATGCAGTCCAACATTCAATTGTGCTGCAGTCCTTGACCTTTTTCCTCTCAGATCCAATTTGACAAAATGAACGTAGGCAACAGCAATTCATGATTTATAATATTCATAACATTTATTCACAGACTCAAACCAGATGAATGAGCTGCTTTTATGTGAATATGCGACACAAGACAAGATAAGATAAGATATTCCTTTATTACTATTTATTATCCAGATGTACAAAATGATAATCCAATAATTCACACATCTAGACCTCTACCAGTTTGACATTTCCAGAGGTTTAAGCTTCAGAAAAGACTGTGCAATAATTAACCCAATCATGTCTTTTTGCACCTTATGATCGTTCCATGTATCAAAAAAACACATGGCATAGCAGCCTTCCACTGGTTAATTACTGTAGTGATTAATACATTTCAAGTGACAAAGTAAGCAGATCTTACTAATACCCTCACCGGGTTGCACAAAACTTTGCCCCTCCTGCTCACTCATACCCTGCCTACCAAGGGTTTCATTTTGAGTCTTAACTTTCAATCTTTTTAAAAACTGTGTAAAAAAAAAAATGTGTACAAAATGCAAAAATTGAGAGAAAGGCAACTGTAAAGAACATGTCTGTGAAATTTGAAAACAATTGGGTGAATAACTTGTCTACGTTGAAATTTTAAAACATTTATTAAAAAAAAAAAAAATCCCCAAATTGAAATGTAGCCACCTTTCCTAGAACATGTGTGTCAAGAAAATGTGCATCTAATTTTAAAACATTTGGGTGAACAGTGTCTGAGAAATGGGATGGACAAGAATCTCAGACAGACAGATGTAAGGACAGACTAAATTCCTGGTATATCTCTCTATATATGTTATGATCTGGGGTTTCTTCAGTTGGTTAGATTGGTTCAGCAACACAAAATGAGAAATAAAGTAAAATAAAAGAAACAGATGTGACATTGCATAAGCTTAACTATGGTTAAATGTTCGAGCGTGGGACTTTTGTGGCCTCGCTGTGTAGATTTATTTGTAACTATTTATTAAAGGTCGTCAGTCTGAGGCTAAATGCTAATGTTAACATGCACAGAATTACAGCTAAAGAGGCAATGTTTGACTGATGCTAATTTTATACAATTACAGCAGATCTATTAACCCATAAAGACCCAGTGCTAATTTTGTGTCAGTTCACACATTAATTTCTCTCTCTGTAACCATTTATCATAATTTATTATGATATCCTCTGTATTTTCCTGGGGTTGGGGTGGGGTTCAATGAAAATCATGTATTTTCCATTAATGAATTTCCTGTATGTAGATGTTCATAAAAAGCTCAGATTAAAATTGAGGGTTATTACATCAAAAACAGAGACAACTGAAGAAAAAGTGACTTTACAGCAAAGATATCAATACTTAATTATAAAAACAAGTCTCTCCATTCACTGTCATTGATCCAACTCCATGCGTTTTACTGGTGAATCACTGTTGTAGAAGATGATGGTGTTTCCACGGTAACTATGAAGCCTCTGAACGTCCAAATTAGTCATATCTGATGACTATGAAAAGATGAAAATCTGTATTTTACACCAATTATTGACATGTATTGATAGGATTAGTGGATCAACAGGCATTAAGCAGTTTTACTCCAGTAGATAGTTTTGGTCACCAGTGGATATTTGTGTCGTTATGCATTAATTTGAGTATAGTCACATAAGACCAATGACAGGAGTCACTACTGCACTTACATGTAAATGTTAAGTGATTAATTACATAATAAACATAACTGAAATCTGTTCCAGTTACTGACAAATTAATTTTAATGTATAAACAGTTACTAATTAAAATGCAAAGGAGTTAAATCTCTGACTGGGACTTAGGTACAATTAATTTCAACTGTATATTAACGCTAATATTTAATAATGACTCAGTGCATTTAGGCACATAGATATGTTGAAAATGATCTGCTGAAGTTTAAACTAAGCATCAGAATGGGGAAGAAAGGTGATTTAAAAGACTTTGACATTGTTGTTGATGCCAGATGGGCTGGTCTGAGTATTTCAGAAACTGCTGATCTACTGAGATTTTCACACACAATCATCTCTTGAGTTTACAAACAATGGTCTGAAAAAGAGGAAATATCCAGCAAGAGGCACATCTCTGGGCAAAAATTCTTTGTTGATGCCAGAGGTCAGAGGAGACTGGCCTTAGTGGTTTGAGTTGGCAAAAAGGAAACAGCAACTTAAGACCGTCTCTGAACATGACTTATTTGCAGATGGACTACAGCAGAGGCATATACACTCACCGGCCACTTCATTAGGTACACCTGCTACAAGCATTATGTATCTAATACAGTGGCGAATGAGTGCAAATTTTTGTGATCACACATGTTGAATATTACATTTGTATATATGTAATATAAATCATTTATGTCATACATATATATTACATTCAAATTGCATCTTTTCTGTCTTGTTTTGATTATTTTTGACAATGTGGGTTAGCAGTGTAAGTGTGAGGGACAGTTGGGTGACATATATGTGGAAGAAACAGATATTCAATTAAATTTCCTAGAAAGCGATGGCCGACAGCTGTCACATATCTAAAAAAAAAAACAAAAAATGTTTCAAAGGGAAACAAAAGCTTTTGTTTTGACCAGTGAGCAGAGCATCGCTGATCCATTCACATCCTATAAGCTGTAACACAAGGGTTTGTTTTCAGCCAATTAATCCACTACACTCTCGGTATTGCAGCACTGCTAATACTACAAAAGGGTAAATGAAGCAATAAAGTGAAGTGTGGACATGATAGTGCATCGATAGTTTAGCATGAAAAGATAGGTACAAAAGATTTATTATTGTCTACAACTTACAGAGACTTTCTACACGGTGACTCAGACATTACAATATGTTGATCATTAACCTGGATTTTACATGATTGGGTAAAAATCTGTGTACCTTCAGGCTAATTGTGCAGCCAGCAGCAGTCACTTTTCCATTAGACATATGTGCAAAACTTTACTGATATTTACTAAATGTTGAAAAACAGAAGTGCATAATGTCACTTTTTCCATTAAATCACACATTTTTTGTTTATTTATTATTGTGAGATATTACGAGAAGTCATTAGGTCAACATGGTAAACATGAATATCATGTTGATTTTCAGATATATAGTACTCTATACTCTATTGTTCTCTATCCAGTACTAAATTCAAAAATTATTCAATTTCCTCGTATCCACACAAACTGTGCCATGTTTGTTTTAAGTCTTCTTCTTCAGTTGCTGTAACATCCATCAAAATTTTTTTGTTCACATGATTAGTTGTGCAAAAAGGTCTGGCCATTGCAGTTTTGTGCAATATATCAATTTCATTAAACCCGAAAAACCATCTCTTGCAAGTGCAAAAACTTTTCAGCGAAAAACAAGTTTCAGTAAAATAGTCATTTTTCCCATTAGGCAAATTTTTATGCGCAAGTTATATTTGCACAATGTGAGGCTCAATGGAAAAGCGACTCGTATCTGAATACATGTACTCACTGACAGCCCAAACAAATGAAGGTGTCATAAAAGCCACACAAGGAAGCTCAAACTCCAGTGGATGTGGGGTTTAAGTATCAACTACATCAAATAAAGCAGGCGACACATCAGGCTGTATGACTGTCCAACACAAAAACCAGGAACTTCAAAATAGTAATGTCATTCATTTGATCATTGAGCTCTTTCTCACAAAGAGATACAAGGGTGAAGAGAATGAAAATGAACACGAGCGATACACTCCTTTCAACATGCCTACATTCATCCATGAAGTGAAAACACACACTGGAACCTGTTGGACAGGTAACATTTGCCCTTTCTGTACCGCTTTATAAATAGAGTGTCATGACTTGGAGTAAAGAGCTCTAGAAGACAAATGCGACCACTAAACTAAACAGACTCATTACATGCACATGTGTACACAGACTGGTCCACAAACACAGTAACAGGGTGGTTCTGTTCTGCCCCTTGAGAAATCCAGAGAAAGACTCCACCTTTCAGTTGTCTTTGTGGGTTTGTGTGAATGTGTAGAGGCTGCAGGGTCTTTTACATAAGCAGATAGTGAGTCCCCAGGGGTAAGAAAGCTAAATGGAGATCACACAGTAACACAGTTAGAAATGTCCTGGATACGTGAAAGACGGAGGGAAAAGAAAGAGGAAGAAGGAAATGAGAAAACATAAGGGGCTGATTGGGTGAAATACTATACTAAGAATAAATCTGAACCAGGAAGAGACGAGATTAAGGAAATAAGATTTTTGAGAGACAAATAGTTGCGGTTTACTGAGGAGTCGATTGTAAAGCTCCAAAAGAATCATTGAGATACTGTACTCCTGCATACATCGCATTCCCCACTTCTGCTGCTACGCCCCATTGCATTACTGCAGTGCATGTTTGAAAACGAGGAAATACTGATAGTGAGACAGAAAAGGCTCAGGAATGAGATAATCATTAGCTCAGTGTGAACCTCCGCCCTGTGACGGACGTCCCAGGGGCCTCTCTAAATCCTGGAACCAGTCAGACTAGTCCCACCCCAAACCGTGACGAAACACAGCAGGCTCATCTGAGGTCAGATACAAACTCTCTTTAATCAGAATCTCAACCACAACAACAAAACTCATTTCTGTCCAGAGTCTGGCGTATGTTTTCTGAACAATAAACTGTAAATCATGTATATCATTGAAGCTGTTTCACCTCTGATGAACGCCCACTGGCCTGAAGCCTTGAGTTTCACATTTTCAGCCAGAAGAACCCTTATTTGGACAAAAGGGTGGAGCCGGGGAAGTGCGAGGGCAGAAACTAATGCTAATGCTAACATTAACTAAAGGTAAACACCAACCGCGCTGCTAGAAAACACTGTTAAACATCATTAAAAACAATTATTAATGACAAAATCCAACAACCTTCAGCAGGCAGACATCATGTACCAGGATAACAAATGAATGTTACACGTGTCAATTTAATGTTTCACTCATTTAATGAAGTATAAAGCCCATGGTTTAGACACAACTGTATTACGGTATATTATATTTTCTCCTGCAAACAACTCAGATGCTAAATAATATCACTGTCGTTATGTCTTACGTTTGATGTTTTCTGATCATAACTTGGTTGATATGATTGAAGCTTCTGCTATCGGCGACTCCATTGTTTTGTGTTACATTGAAATGACTCCCTCTAGAAACAAATGGCCCAGGGTTTAATAGGATTAGATACCTGACTGGTAGCAGTAGAGGTCGAATGATATGGGTTTTTCTAAGGCCGAAGCTCTTTTTTTTTTTTTATTATTATTTGGTCAGCCAATGGCAAATATCTACAGCCGGTTTTTGGGGGCAATTTTTTTTTTAAAGCACATTGACTGAAAAATATAATTGAAACACTCAGCTACAGATTTTTATGCTGCAAATATAAATGAAATTATTAATACATGTACACATAGTACTCTTTTAACAACTATTGAACTTTGAGTGATGCCCACTCAGGTGCCTGATCAAATATCATAACATTTTTACTACTGATCAAATATTGCCTTTCAAAAAAAAAAAAACAAAAACTTAAGCCCGATGGCCAATATTAAAAAAAAAATATTGGCCTGATATATCAGCCGGCCGATCTATCAGTCTACCTCTAGACAGCAGTAAGGATTCTTGTTGCCATCATAGCTTGATACAGTAACTTGTAAAAGTAACTTCAAAGATTATCCATCTTCATATTTAGTCTTTTAATTTGGATCCAGTGGAGAACACTAAAGAAGGACGGTATGTCTTTTCAAAATGTAGCAACTGATCATCTGATATTACATTCTGCAGCTTTAAGGAGAATCTCCACAAATAATCATTTCTCTAATCATGTCAGAAATGCACACACAATAAGATTTGACAATACAGACACATTACATACTACAGGATATTATGTTTCTTGGGTCCGCTACAAGAAATTTCCTGTCGTGAAAAAAAGACCAAACGAGTCTGAGTGAGGAAATACTCAAAGGGACGACATGGTCAGCATGTGATAAATGAGATTTTAACTTTCTCTTTCAATAGTAGTATAGTAGCTAACAATAGCCACATTAGCCTGAAGAGAATAATGAGTTGGTAGCTCTCATTGGCTGTTTTTTCAAAGATTTTCTAATATTTTTTTTTATTGTCAATTCACTAAATGCACAGGACATACAGAGAGTTGAGAAAAAAGAGGTAAAATATAACAAGAATAAATAAATGGTATAAAAACATACATAAATCAAATCTATTTCCAGTAGTAACAGTAGTGCAATACAGTAACAGTTATGAGATGAGGAGGTGCATAATGGAAAATAATAGCAGCAGATATGACAGTAACAGCAGCAGTGGTGGTTCTGTTGGTGAAATACTGAGGTAATCCTCACCATCTTCCCTCCGACATATCAAACAGGACTGAAGTGGCTACAACCAGTTTGCAAGCACTCAATCCAAAAACCAAAACTCTGTCCTGACTCACCCCAATTTGAGGCTGGTTGGTCCCAGTGTTCAGACTGGATTATGTGAAGGGTTTACAGATCAAATCAGAAAAAAAGAAAAGAAAAAAAAGATTATTGGAACAAGTGAACCAGACCAGCAGTGTAGAACCAGCATTTAGTGCACGTCCTGTCCACAACTACAGTAGAGCTGGATGTTTTAATAAATACACAGATGCTCCATAAGTCTAGATCAGGCTGTCAATCGCTGCAGATACAGATGACACTCATTTTTCACCCATAGTGGCCACGCCCTTTATTAATCACAGCTTTAAACTTTAATCAAGGCTCCTACAGGTTTCTAAAAGTTCAATTTGAGACTTTTTAAGACCTTTTCAAGACTACTTAGAACAAAATTTAATGCCCATTTTACAGCCTATTTCATGGCTATACTGGCAAAAATTTGTGACTGCTAGAATGTAGGAAAATGTATTTATTTACTCCAACGCTTTGATTCCCACCATTCCTAGTCAATTCTCAGTGGGGGCTGTAAAGTTAGCCTAAAACTGGTTCCTCATTTCAAATATAAATTGTCGGGTTGGAACAGGTGGAACTGAGTCGACTAATGTTACTTTCTTTGCAGCTTGGACACATTTAAAACACAAAACTGCCAACATGTTTACGACAACATAACTTAAGACCTACCATGTCAAATTGAATACCTTTTAAGGACTTTTTTAGGGTATTAAACACACATTTGTAAATTCAAGACTTTCCAGACCCCGTAGAAACACTGTTAATAGAATTTCAACGTGTGAGTTTTATAAATTTCACCACCTGCGCAGTCATGAATTCTTTGAAAGAATGTAAACCTGTTTATCTCTGCTGTACACTTACACATGGGTCTTGAGGTATTAACTTGCCTCTTGATCCACCTTCACTAGCCTTGTGAGGACCTGCAGGTTTTGATGCTTATGCGATGGCTTCATTTTTCAGCCCTGGAGGCAGCAGCGTGGATCTGACTGCCTGGTGTTGTTAATGTGTAGAGGGTCAGAAGGTCAGTTGTGCGTAGTTACACACCTGAAACTCACATGTGGTCTGATTGTATGAGACCTTTTCCCACACAAACACCATGTGATGTGTCAAGGTGAGTGTTAAAGCTCCTTTATGCTCGCCTTGTGTATGTAAATAGGTTCATCGCTGCCTTCATACAATGCGTTGGAATGACCATTTCTCAATCAATCCACCACAGGGCGCCACTCTTAATTAACAAATTAACTTCTTGAGAAGACAAATAAAATCAATAATAACAAATATGTCGATGATAGAGGGGGTTTTACTAAAGTGGATAATAATGTTAATATTGAGAGGGGTAGTTGTCATAAATATGTTGGAAGTTTTTCATTAAAGAGGTCATATTTTGCTAAACCCACTTTTATTAGTCTTTGGTTCATTTATTTGTGTATTTGGACCCTAATAGTTCAAAAAGGTTGAATTTGAACCCTCCAGGTGCTGCAACGCTATGTTTATATTAATTTTGGCAAAAATCAAGTGGATTTCTACAGCTTGTTTTAATTATATAGTCTACCTATAACTAGTTATGAGACGACATTTGCACAAGACTTCTGGCGAACATTTCTCCAAGTACGACATATTTGTTTGTCAGCAGCAGCGGTTGTAGTCCAACCTTTGAGCAGATTACCTACAATGTTCAGTTGTCGGTTGTATTAACGAACACAAGTGGCTGAACGGGACAGAGCAACATGGTCAACAACCTGGAGGGGGTGGGGTGTGAAGTACCTCATTTGCATTTAAATGACCTTTCTGGTGTCATTACTCAGAAATAGGGTTGAAGATGGACCTGTGGAGTTGAATTAATGAAGAATTCAGACCCAAGCAGAGCATTTAGACTTTATGTAGAGCACAGGGAAATGTATTAAAATGAGTAATTCCATTTATTAAAAAAACAAAAACAAAAAATAAAATAAAATAAAAATATCACTCATTTCACTCTTTGAAAAGTTCCGCTATTTATAGAAATTATTCTCTTCAGATCTCAACACTGCCTCCACAGTTCCCAGTGGTACTTTTCCGTACTCTCCGCCGGGGTAAGCATCCAAAAAACTCCCGCAAAAATCGACAGAATTACGCATGGAATGTATGCAGAGGACAAACAGAACACTCCATCTGTATCCATCTGTGTCTTTAACGTAGAGCAGAAATGAGCCCTTACTCTGCCTGGGGGAAGGACACCAACACTGCATTATAGCTGATCGCTAATGACGTCGACCACCTCTGCTGGTGAGGGATGGTCATTCCAGTCATGTACACAGTGGGTTTAACCTTTTACTAGTCAGTGGTTCTGTCAATTCAGTCAAACGTTGTTGAACAGTAGCACGTTTCAAATAAAATGTAAGAGAAACATGAGTAAATGTTTCTGATAAAATGTCG
This sequence comes from Ostorhinchus cyanosoma, assembly GCA_029814465.1. NCBI lineage: Eukaryota > Metazoa > Chordata > Actinopteri > Kurtiformes > Apogonidae > Ostorhinchus > Ostorhinchus cyanosoma. Next base: position 25,637,053 of record JAPTYQ010000001.1, read on the forward strand.
CACGTTTATGGATTCATCTTTTACAGTATACAGCATGTTTCATTTTTCTACGTTTACATGATGTTTTTTAATTCCGAATTGTTTATTTTGAATAAAATAATTCAGAATTAAAGCGATTTCCTTCGTGTTTCCATGGAAATGCTTCAGTTAATTCCTCTTTCAGAGCTGGGGGTACAGAGCGTTCTGATTGGGC
>JAPTYQ010000001.1:25660126-25673524 GCA_029814465.1 Ostorhinchus cyanosoma
ATGTGTGCCCCCCCCCCAATATTATAATAATTAACCCTACATGTCTTTTTGCACTTGATGATTGTTCTGTATATTAAGAAACAAACAGCTTAGGAGCCTTCCACTGGTTAATGAGGCTTCCATTGTTGGGGGCCGACAGCAAGGGTATATCCCCGAAATCCCCCCCCCAGTCTTCTGCTATATATAAATCTATCCAAGATAATTGTTAGACAATTGATATGAACTCAATTTGAGCTACAGTGGCCTGATACTGGTAGAATAATGGTCAGAGAACCAATTTTTCCTTACAAAACTCCACCTAATGAATGAAAATGACACCATATGAACTCTGGATGGCAGCCAGAAAATGGACATTTGTAAGACGATCAATATGAATGGAATTTTATCTCAATTAACCTATTATTGCTTGTTTTATGTAAAAAAAAATGTATTTAAATAAATTTTTAAAAAGATTTTCAACTAAAGCGCCCCCTATTTAGATGACTTATAATACTCCTAGAGAAGCTGAAATCCATAGGGTTCTTCCACAAGGGGTCCCCTATAGTATTTATCAACGGAGAAGAAATCCAACCAAATCTGTTCTAATTATCACGTTCACATGAAGGATAGCCGGCGGTGGCTTTTGGAGTAAAACTATTATATCCCCGAAACTCGATTTTGGGAATAAAAGTACTGTCATTCTGGAGGGAAAATAAATGTTGTGACATTTATTGTGCATTCAGTGCAACAGGCAATGAAAGGTAAGACAGTTCAACACCCATTTTTGTGATCAAGTTGTGCAGGCTATTCTGTCAGTATACACTGTTGGAAATTACTGTTGTGAATTAACCATAATTAACCATTATAGTACATCTTCAGTGGTTATTAGTGGAGCCGTACATGATCACTTTGTGTAGAATTTATTTTTGGAATGGCAAAATACTTAAATAGTTGCTTATTTTTTAATTAAGTACATTTTAATACCAGTATTTGGTGTTTTATTTTTTACATTTTTGATTAGTGTTTGTAACAAGACAGGATGATTTTGATGTACGTCCATCTGACATTTACACAATATGGAAAATATGTTTTATACCTGTGTCAGTTATTGGTCTCTGTGTGTTTTTGTGTGTTTTATGTGACTCTATGATCCTAACAAATGAGGTCAAGGTCAGATTGAGCATATGTTCTGTTTTATCTCTGTCTCTTTTGATCCAAATGCTCAAAGTAGCTGCCATTTTCTGCTTCCTCATATCGGGGATAAGCAGCTGTCTGTGTTCACACAAACACAGAACGGCATAGGACCAGATGTTATCACTGAAACAATACATGAACCCGTCTGCGCTGCAGCGTTCCACTGCACCACTGGATGGCACTGCTCCTCCTCCCCCCTGTGCATTGGCATCCCTCCCTCCATGCTCCTTTTCCTCTCTCGCCCTTTCACTGCTCTCCTCATCTCATGTAGGAGGAAGATTAGAATCGCCACAGAGCACGACGAGGATTACCAGATCAATATCGGAGACAATCTCTTTCTCCCATTTCTTTTACATGGTCTTTCCCTCCATTTCCCTCTCCTCTCTGCCTCTGTCACTCACTTGCTGCTCTGTGGTTAATTTGTGTTTTCACCCTCTGCCCTTCAAGTCATTCATTGGGGGTAAACGGGGGAAAGAGAGAGGGGAGAGGAGGTGGACAGATAGACACAGAATCATGCACAAATACAAAAGGAAAGACAGATACATCCATGAAAAAAAGATGGGAGATTTCCCTTTCTTTCACTCCACAGATAATATTGATTTTCCTGTGACCTGCTTGCAGTGGAAATATGCATTGCTGTTAATTCATTACACAACAGCAAACTGGCTAAGCAGAGGCTCGGGGAGACGACATAACCCATTTCATACACAAACATAGATTCATAGCTGAGTGGCAATGATAAAAAACACCTCGAGGTATTTTGTGTCCTCTCAGACATACACAGGCCTTTGGGTGAGGAGAGGAGAGCGAAAAAAGACAGAAATAAACCCAGATGCATGTTCACAGGTGCACGCAGTGTTTAAAATAATGAACACGACCGATGAGCCACGTTTGTCCACTTCATGAGTACACAGAGAGCTGCTAAATTAAATCTACAAAAAGAACGTTCGTCGATACTCTCAAGTAAACACTTATAGATGCAGTGGTGCATGTGTGTGTCAGTGTGTGTCTGTGTGCATGAATGTGATAGAGAAGGAGAGAGGAACTCATGTTTTATGTATGAGTGTTTGTTTAGCTGCACTTGCAGCTGTGCCTGGGTTACTTCCCATCTCAGTCACACACAGCTGACTAATAAACCGTCTCACAACGATTAAACACACATCCACACACATTTGTGCCAAATACTACAGTGAGGACACTCATGTTGCGTCCCATAGCCACTTACCCTCACCTTAAGTATCACAACTGCCCAAACTCTCATGTATGCATAATTTAGATGCAAACTTATGTGCGGTTTTCCTCAAAAGAATACACAAACACCTCAGCTTGTTCTAATAACTCTCATAAGTGATTATTTTCTAACACAATAGCTAAGGAGCAAAATGCAGTATAACCTTAATATTAATATTTAAAATATTCACTATAAAGAACACTTGTATCTATAAATTATTAACTACTTCATCCATATGAATTATAAGCTTTACCTTATCAATATGAATTAGCTAAGGTTTGATACATAAGGTTTGCATGAGTGAAGAGGAAACTGAAGAAAGCAAAGATGGAGAGGAAACAGCACAACATCATCAGAGGAATGGAAGGGGTTTAATACCATCACTGGCTACAAGACAAAGAATACCCAGGAAACAGTGAACAGAGCCAATGAACTCGAGCAGTTCTTCAACAGGTTTGCCACCGCCACAGCTGCCTACACCCACTTCAGCAGCAGCTCCATCCTCTTACTGTTCCTCTAGATATCATAAATGCAGCTTTGTTTGTTCACATATCTCAGTTCCTTTTCTGACTTCAGTGAAGAAATACTCAGAAGTCCATGTCTTGTTAGAATCTCTGCATTCTTAATCTTTCTTTCTTTTTTTGGTGTTAGCTGACATCTTCATGGGCTGAAACTGACCAATAAACCAGTCTTAACCTTATGCTGAGTATGGAAAGTACATATGAAAAAACTTTAATTTAGCAGATTATACAAAATAAAAGCTATATGATATATATTTGCATTGACTTTTAATTTGCCAGTGACCTCATGTGGGCCGGTCAGACATGTGGCCCCAGGCCTTACTTTGCCCAGGTCTGCCTTAAGGTATCAAAAATGCAGCAGGAAAGTTCTATTTCCTGTTGGTGTTCAGCCAATGAAGAAGACAGTACATTGGCCACATGGATGTATGTTCATTACTAACCCTAACCCTGCTTTAAGAAGTTAGTTAGCATGATCCCAGTTTGTGGATTTATCTACCAGCTGTTGTGCCGAATTCTACTCCCTGCCGAAAACTCCTCCCCCTTCCTAAGTCAGCCATGAAGAGGACAACGTGCACCAAATTCCCCCTGTCACACCAGAAAAGCTCCAAATGTGAGCTGCTGAAATCATATCACTCCTTTGGCTTAACAAGTTTATTCTGACGGTGGATGTAGTTTTCGGTAATATCTGGTGCCGGAAACTGCACCCCCACCTGCAGTTGATGTCGTTTTTGGCAGTATCAGTTTTCATCGTTCTACATTTTGTGTGTTGTATATCTAAGATTTAACTTTTGAAAGTTTTATATACCTTAAAGTTTGCACATTCTTTAATATTAAAGAGATAAAAAAAACCATAACTCCTATATCTTACAATATTATTAATTATGTAATTGCTACACAGCTATGATGGTGTTAAGAGGTTGAATAATTCACAATTAATTTCATACCCTACAGTCAGAAAGGAGAAAAATTAATGAGCTGGGGTGAGCAGGGAGCATTTCTCAGCAAGTTGTGACAGGGTGAATTTGGTGCACATTGTCTTCTTTGTGGCCGACCTATAGGAAACGGGGAGCAGTTTTCAGCAGGGAGTAGAATTTAGCACAACACCGGTGTCCTCAGCACCACGCCCCCTGTTTGAACATGCAAAACATTGGAAAAAAGTGCAAGCGTTCCTGCTGGGATTTGAACATCATAGACCGTAGCGTTACTTACTGAGCTATCTGTCCACATGTACTTAGGGGTGCAAATTTATGCCTATCTCTTGGGGGGGTTGGGTTCTACTGTGCATATGCCATTTTATGACGAGAGGTCGTATGTAACTCAAAAGAGGCATGTAATACATTACAATTCTGAGATAGTAATATTATAAGATAAGGAATTACTTTTAAATAACAGTAACAAGTCATCTGTACTGAATTATAGTTTGGAAGTAACTTGCATAACACTGGGCCTCGCATCACAGATCTGGAACACCCTGGAGCGGCCATGGAGACCCCATGTCCAGCATGCACTGGACCCCTGGCAGTTTGTACACAAAGAGCACATCAGAGTGGATGATGCTGTAATGTGACTTTAACAGTATTACATCTTACATCCCTTCCTCTCAGTTTATAACAGCGTCGATTGAAAAATTTAACTAGATGGCAAGAGTTTACATGAATAGGACAAATAGCTGAGGTGTGAAGGTTTTTGCTTTGAATTCCATGTATATAATATATAAAACGTAGACATCACTTTTTATTATCTGTATCTTATATTCAGTACGGCCTCTAACAGTTTTTCTTCTCAGATACCATTTGACACAATAAAAGTGGACCTGATTTATTCATGGTTATACTATTGGTGAAATTTGTTCACATAGATGACCTCTAACCTCCTGAATAAATCCAAATGTAAAGATGCTACAGAATTCTGTGAAATGGTACTCACTCTTGCATCTTTTACTTTGTGGCCTGCTCCCACAAAACAAAACTTTATTTGCTATTCCTCATGAGAACAGGATTTTTTTTTTTGCCTTTTATTGGCCTGTCTGTTGCAGTTAATGTCAAATCTGCTGCATGTTTGCTACCCTGCTGACATCGCTCAGTGTTACAGTGTCACTGACTAAAACTCTACGGCACTTTAATGGACACATGATGGGCAAATAATTTTCTTTGTCAGAAGGGGGCAATGTATCTGCATTTGATTGGATGTAAATCTGCACAGGTTTATTAGGTGACTGTGTGTTAAAACCTGCATGTTCTTATGCATATATACATATAGAGTCACTCAAGGATAGGTTGCAAGGTACCGGTACCAAAGATCCTCTATTGTCAAACATGATGCACTGTACATTTACATTTACATATGAACACTAACGGCATGAAATGGTCCACCTTCTGTCTCCTACATGAAGTGTTTAAAATGTCATGTGGATGACTCAAGGGGTGGCTGTGGCTCAGGAGGTGGAGCTGGTCATCCAATAACTGAAGGGTTGGCGGTTCGAATCCAGAATCATGTGCTATTGTACTCGCACTTCACCCTCCTTACCTCCGGTGCTGCAACTCACACTGGTGTATGAATGTTCAGTGGTGGTTGGAGGGGCTGTAAGCGCAAACTGGCCATACTTCTGCCAGCCTGCCCCAGGGCAGCTGTGGATAGATATGTAGTTTACCACCACCAAAAGTGTGAGTATGTGAGTAAATGAATAATGGATCCACTGTATTCGTTAATAGAAAAGCGCTATATAAATCTAAACCATTATTATCAAAGTAGATAAAATGGTCTAAATAAAAAAAAAAAGTAATATCACATTTTTTACAGGTTCCAAATGTTATTTAACGATAATAATTCTGTGCTTTTTTTTAATGCTTGTTATTGCCTTCTACTTTTGTGTGGCGAGATCACTCAAGAAAGCTGTTGGATAGAAGTATTCATGAGCCGGTCAGAAGGACAAATAAAATCCTCCACTTGAATGGCAGCGCAGTATTCTTGCAAAAAGGAGACCTTCATAGAATGAGTCTATAGGAGAAAACCTTACTGCATCCTCATCATATCAGAAGTATGTAACTACAGATCTACAGAAGCCCAGTGTGTTTTGAGAACAAGCGCTGTAGAATGATTACGTTAAAATAGAACACTTTGGCCACAATAGGTGCAGGTATATTTCGGGAAGAAACCCAACAGTTTTTCATGAAAAGAACAGCCTGTACGGTAGTGGAGCTATCAAGCTGTGGGGTTGTGTTGAAGCCAGTGGCAATAGAAACACTGCTTGAGTAGAAGGAAGAATGGATTCAAGTAAACACCAGCAAATCATGGAGGAAAACATTCAGACACTGGAAAAAAAAAAAAAAAGGTGATGCTTAAAAGAAGATGGATTCTACAAAGGGATAATAAAACATGCTTCAACATCCACTGTGGACTACCTCCAGAGACACAAGCTGAAGGTTTTGGAAAGGCCCCCGCTGTCCACAGCCTTAAACATTATTGGAAATGTTTGAGTAGTCCTTGAAAGAGCTGTGTATGATGACAGAATACTGACGAACTATAGGCCTTTTGCAAGAAATAATGGGAGAAAATCCCAAATACAAGAGTTCAAAGACCTTTAGCTGGTTTCAAGAAGTGTTTGCATGCTGTGATATCTGCCAAGGCTTTTTTTTTTTTTTTTCACTAAGTATTGAGTGTGTAGAGTGCCCAAACTATTTCACATGTCACTGTTTAGTATCAGAAGAGAAGCATCTGGAGCAAATATAAGGATTTTTGTGAAGAAAAGAAAAAGTTTTCTATCAAGGTTCAAGGTGACTTTATTGATACCCACAGGTAGATTTGTTAAGCAGTTTGGAGTGGGCATCTCAAACGTTATACACAAAAAACATTAAAATCAGCCCCAATAAAAGACATGGACAGGTACACCCAGCAGCTCACTGATCATTGTTAAAACAGACTAGAAATAAATAGATAAAAACTGACTAAAATAAATAAGACCCCAGACATCACTGAAAATGCCAATATGAAACCTGTTAAAACAGAAAAACATGATATAATGATATAATACAATGGGCAATAAATAAATAAATGATAAATAAATTAAGACCATATTAAAATAAGCCTGTAGATGTGGGACGGCAAGACAGTTAAAGTGGAGTTATCTAATGCCAACAACCTTAACCCTGGCTTTACCCATGAACACCTGCAAATGTTGTGTATTAAACCTTCAACTTATATTTAATTATTCAGTTACGGTGTAGTTTGTTTCCATTAGAGGCAAGTCCCCATAGATGACTGTAGGAGGAGATTTATGTTCTCATAATGTAATAAATAGCCTGACCCCTCACACACTACTGTTAAGACTGTAAAAAATATAATTACAGTGTCAAATAAATGCACTTACACACATAAAAAAAGCACACTTATTGAGTCTATAGGTGAAAATGTGCAAAAACAAAACATCTCATTAGCTTTGCTGAGGCTCAGAGTTATTCTGCATCAATGGCCTTGCACTTGTTTGCTTGCCTGCCTGTTTGTTTGTTTGTGCGTATAGGTGTTTTGGGTTTTTTTTTTTCTCTGAACAGTGTATGTGTGTGTATTTGTGTGTGTATTTGTGTGTGCGCATGTGTGAGTGTGTGTGTGTGTGTGCGCGCAGAGTGACCACCTCCTGCTATATAGTTCTGCCTGAGACTGAGAGCTGCACAATCATCTGTTCCTGACCAAACACACATTTCCTGTTTCCAACTGAGATACAAGCTGGTCACACAAGTACACACACCCATACACATATATACATATAAATACACTCTGTTTCTCTTACATAATCAAACAAAGTAAAGTCTGCCAAAAGTCATGTTCATATTAACAAATCCGTATATTAAAGACTTGATCAAACGCACACACACACACACACACACACAAATCATATATAACTTTGCAGATGTGCATGTGTGTAGATCTCATTAATATGCAAAAGCAAAGGCGTGTTATTGGTTCTTACGGGCTCGTTTGGGGCTAATTAGAGAGAGTAATGAGATAAGAGGAGTGGGAGAAGGAGGCGATGCTCTGATGGATGTGGGGAAGGGGACGGCATCTCAATGAAGAGAGACTCCGAGGGAGGGAGAAAGATCAAATTAGAGGATGAAAGGGAACAAGGGGGAAGGTATCGAAGATGGAGTAATGCAGAGAATCAATAATGTGGGCTGAAAGGGAACCTCAGGGTCCTGTGATAAATGCTCACTACAAAGCAGCGGACGCTACTTGAATGTCAGTCATGTGCATAATCACAGTGTTTATGTGGGAAACGAGAAGCAGCGAATTCTGCCAATTTCACACATTGAATTTTGCATGCTTACTGTGGAGAGTACAACACTGTGTTTGAAAGTAGCTCTCAAGATAATCTAGGGATCATCAAATGGCTGTCAAGGGAAAAAAAAAAAAAAAAAAAAGACATATTAACCATTAAAGACCCAGTGCTAATTTTGTGGTAGTTCCTAAATGAATATTATTTGTAATTAATATTTGGTTAATAATAATAATAATAATAATAATAGTGATGATAATAATAATAATAATAATAATAAGAAGAAGAATAAGAAGAAGGGGAAGAAGAAGGAGAAGGAGGAGGAGGAGAAGAATACATTTTATTTATAAGCGCCTTTCAGGACACCCAAGGACACTGTACAGCAGAGGATAAAACAGACAATGCGTAAAATACAAAGAAGTAAACAAACAGATAAAAAAAAAACACACTAAAAAAATATATAAAATAATAATAATCAAAATACATAAAAAATGAAAATGCAAATGGAGGGTAAAACTTATGGTGGGTAGGCTACTGTGAAGAGATAACTTGAGTCTGGATTTGAAAGCTGTATCACCGTTTATTAAAATAATATCCTCCATATTTTGCATTTTTCACTGTAAATGCTGTATTTTCCACTATTTATTTTCCTATGCTTTGTTTAGATAATCATGAATACTCAATAAATTCAAGATTATTATATTAAAACAGAGAAAACTGAAGAAAAAGTGACTTTTTTTTAGCTAAGATTTCAATAACTGAATGTAAAAACAAGTGTTTCCATCCACTGTCATTTATCAAACTCCATGTATTTTACTGGTGAATCAATGTTGTAGAAGATGAGGGTGTTTCCACGTTCACTACGGAGCCTCTGAACATCCACATGGGTCATATCTGAAGACCATGAAAAGATGATAAACTGTGTTTTACACCAATTATTTATATGTGAGGGTAGGATTAGTGGATCAACACATATTAAACAGTTTAGATCAGTAGATGGTTTTGGTCACCAGTGGATGTCAAGAATAAAACCAATAACACAGTCCAAAATGTGTTATTATAGAAAGGGTGTTTTTACATGACATATATAGTTGGTCAGTGGGTTTTTTTCCTGTAGATCAGACTAGAACATTAACTGTACCAACACTGGTTAACTGAACTGAACTGAACTGAACTGAACTGAACTGAAATGAACTGAACTGAACTGAACTGAACTGAAATGAACTGAACTGAACTGAACTGAACTGAAATGAAGTGAAGTGAAGTGAAGTGAACTGAAATGAAATGAAATGAAATGAAATGAAATGAACTGAACTGAACTGAACTGAACTGAAATGAACTGAACTGAACTGAAATGAACCGAACTGAACTGAACTGAACTGAAATGAACTGAAATGAACTGAACTGAAATGAAATGAACTGAAATGAACTGAAATGAAATGAAATGAAATGAACTGAAATGAAATGAAATGAAATGAACTGAACTGAACTGAACTGAAATGAACTGAACTGAACTGAAACGAACTGAACTGAACTGAACTGAAATGAAATGAAATGAAATGAAATGAATTCCCTTTAGTGTTTTTGGTTCCTCATGCAGGTTCTAGTTTGAAACTTGCTTACATCTCAGTTTACTCCAAAAACGAATATGTACATTTATGACATACTTTAGGGAAAAGGGAATAGGGAAATTAACTCCAGAGTCCACGAGCGTAAATATATTTGTCTGGGCTGTGAATTTAGAGTTACAATTATGAGACCAAAACATGTGCAAAATGTGCCGCTATGTTGCTTTTGTGGAAACAAGAGGAGGGAGTTGAAGAAGAACAAGGGATTAAACTGGAATGTTGTGCAGTATAAGAAACATCGTCACATAATATCAGCTACTTAAGGAACATTTATACATACTATTGTGTTTGGTACAGAAGTGTGTACTAATCACAGCTACTTGTTTTAATTAGCAGGCTAACCAATCTAATCTAATCCAACTTTATTTGTAAAGCACTTTAAAACAACCACAGTGGACCAAAGCGCTATACATATAAATAATAACTAAAACTAAAAATAAAATAATAAAATACAGAATATGTAGAAGAAAAGACATAGAAACCGTACAAAAAAAGATAAATAAAACTCAAGTAAAAGAATAAAATACAAGAATAAATTTGAAAACAAACAAAAAAACCTCATTAATCCCTTTATTATACAGAACCTCATAGCTTGTGATCATCTAAACATGAGTGAATTATAGAAAAATTCACCCCTGTACATTTGTCACAAAGGGATGCAGAGAACCAAACGGTTTTAGTACCAGGCTAGAAAAAGACTCAGCCCCTTATGGAACTATCCCTCCAGTGGACATTCACTTTACTTCAGGTTTTGATTGTGTTGCATGGACTTTTTTAGGTTTTAGGTTGCAGTTTGGTTGCTTTTAGAGTCACTCCAAATAGGTATTCAATGAACTGCAGATTTTGGCATTCCTGTCCTGGCTTCAGAGGTCAGGACTTTAGGTTGGGAGACATTTTACACTTTTGCTGTCTGTTTATCCATTTTTCGTTCTGCTTGAGAAACTTTATCCCTGTTTGCTAGGAACTACTATAACCTGGTGACCTCAGGTAATTTGTTATAGCTGCAGAGTTTGTAGAGTATAATTTAAAATGTGAAAAATTACATCAAACTGATTTCAGCAAACACAGAGGCCCTGTGATAACATTAGTTCTGTGAAAATCATCAACTCAGTGAGTTGGGATTTGCAAGAGTTTTTGTTTCCTCTGCACATTTATTCAACCTTTCTATTAGTCAAGGACTGTGGAGAATGCACTGTTACTGATAAATGACTTACAAAGCTTTTTAATCCAGTAGGTTTTCATGATATAGCATGGATATTTGCTGAAAGAGAAAACTTAAATCCTTCAGAAATGTGACGTATCAAAAGATAATCACAAGGATGCCATGTATGTCAGCCACAGTAAGGAGCATTTTTCTGTCTTTCAATAGTTATCTGTGATCGGTGAACCTGCCCTTGACATCAGAACCAGGGAATAATATTAGGAAATTCAAGCAAAAAAAAGACTTTACTTATCATGTGTGAATGCATCGTATGAAACACAACCACAAATCATAGGAGGTCCACAGGTTATGCTGCCAGTGTTGTACAAATAGGGCTTTAAAAATCAAGGAAAATAAGTTGAATTCTTCTGCTGTTTGTCTCCAGAGGTAACATAAGAACGGGGTGATCTTGACATTCAAAGCCAGTTTATCAAGTGGAAGGACTTAAAAGCAAAGATTATGTTCAAAGCATGGGAAACAGTTATGGTTTTACACAATTATTAATGGGTAAGTGGTATAGAAAAGCCCAAAGCAGCCCTTTAGGATCCGGAAATGTGATTATATGTGATGGGAGCTGGTATTGGACGCTACGGTATCACCAGATAATATTCACTGTGCTTTGGTTGTGCATGAAATGTATTTGCGTATGTTGTTTGCCCATGCAGATGTATCCAGTATGAGGTATGAGGACATTTGTATGCAGGTCACAGTAATGAAAAGTCCATCATCATCACTCATCTGAAAAGAGGCTACTGCTGTCTACATAAAGTTTGGTACCTCGCTTGTTTTGCTGTGTGTATTTTATTTTATGTATGCATACCCTTTGTGCTGTAATTTAAATTTTATTACCTTCAAATTGAATCTTTGCAGATAAAACAATTAATCTTATATTTAAGTGAGCTTTTAGTAAAATGGGGAAAAACTATTAACATCGGTAACAGGACTGCAATGTGGTTCAGTAGATGAACGGTATGGAAACTGAAGCGGCACTGCAAAGGAAATAGAAGTACATTTTTTAGTATTTTGCATTACTGACAGGTTTCGTTTGTGATCAGGCGAGCAAAAGCGCAAACACTGACAAATGTTTGTGCTCAGGGTAAATAACAGACCTATATAAGCGTAGGTTACGTTTAGTTCGGGGGACTTCGTATTGGCTGATAGTCCAATCTTTTTTTTTTTTGGAGATGGTGTCCGCTAAGCCTTCTTCATCATCCTCTCATCATCTCTCTTTTGATAAACTACATATTTATCAGTAGATTAGATCAGAAGTCGGACTTTTCACTTGTTATTTTGATACGTGTTCTAAGTCATCTCAGGCTTGTAAGAACAGCTGATTGCGGTAAGACTGATGTCAGGCTAGCAGCCCGCGCTACAGTTTACTGGTTTGTTTACATCTGCTCAAGAAAAGCCACGTCCACATGAGACCGCAGCTTTTCCTATTTGACTGTTTTCTTTGTGGTTTTCAAAAAAAAGTGCTCCGTTTCAGGAAATATCCGCATCCCACAAAACGTAGCATTAGCCTGGTAAAAAAAAAAAAAAAAAAAAAAAAAAAATTGTTACAGCATTACTAAAATGATTCGTGCACGAGGACGGGCACGTGCAGAGGGGGGAGGGACAAAATGCAGATGAGTTTGATAGACATGTCACCATTCAATCATTTCAATGGGTCGGTTAAAATGATTGGATGGTGTTTTTTCAGTCCTGTCCGTTCCACAAGTGATTAAAATGTTGAATTTTTCGTGTTAGAGCATTTAATTAATTGGTTTGCAATCGGGTGTGGGGGTGAAGGGGATTTTAAGCACTATAGTAAAAAAAAAAATTAGCTCCAGGAAAACATCTCCTACCACACCTTTAAAACATGCTTTAGAACAGGTGTGCCCAAATCCAGCCCTCACATGTTTTAGATGTTTCCCTCTTCCATCACACCTGCTCCAATTAATGATCAGCTCATCATCCACCTCTGCAGAAACCTGATAATGATGGAATGGCTTCCAGGTGGGATGAAGAGGGACGTATCTAAAACATGCAGGATACCAGCCCTCGAGGACCAGATTTGGACACCGTTAGAATATAACAGTTATCAGAAAATAGTTATATGTATTTTTATCTCTGTTTCATGGCTTTCTTTTGTCATGTCGAGCAGAGGGGTGCATTGTGAATAATCTCTTCATATATTCCAAGGATGAACAACTCATTCTTTCATTCAGCCCGATATGGTCTCAACTGGGCCAAACCAGTGAAATAACAAGAGTAAAATTACATTATGAAAATGTTTATTTTTTACACAAAGTTTTCTTGAAAATGTACAAAATTAAAGATTTCTTAAGAAAAATAAGCGCAATTTTAACAATATTATGCCTCAGTTTATCATTTACACA
>JAPTYQ010000001.1:25695529-25708280 GCA_029814465.1 Ostorhinchus cyanosoma
AACAGGTCAGATACAGGTCAAATAGCAGCAAAAAGTCGGATTTGGGCCACATTTGGCTGCAGTCTGAACGTAGCCTTAGAGGCGTCATTCTACCACTTTGCATGTGATAACAGAGCAGAAGAAATGGATGAAGTAGATAAGTAAAGTTACAAGTCAAAACAAACAAGTTTGACTTGGACTTCTACGTTGCAATACGACATATATCCTCACTGACACTACGTTTCCACGTTGAACAATCTGTGCGCTGCCTTTTCCATCATTAATAGTCCTTTGAGGATACTACTGATACAGTCATGGCCAAATGCTTTGGACGTGACACTAATTTAGTTTTTGCAAGCCTTGCTGCATCAGTTCTTACCCTTGGCCACGCAGGGTATTGTCATCAGTTGGTCGTCCATCTGTCCAAAAACTTTAGCACGTACTGAGAAATTTTCTAGTGATGTCCCTGCCCCCCCCATTTCTGGTGTACACATTCAAGAACAATAATATGCACTTTATATTCATTCATTTTCTTTTCTGAACCTGCTTTATCCTCACTCGGGTCGCTGGAGCCAATCCCAGGTATTTATGGGTGACGGTGGGGTTCACCCTGGACATGTCACCAGTTCCTCACAGGGACAAATAACACAGAGACAAATAATCACTCTGACATTCACACCTGTGTGCAATTTAGATTAACTAATTAACCTATCATGCAGACATGGAGGGAACATGGAAACTCCACACAGAAAGGCCACACCCCCATCAACTGGTGTTGGAATTGAACCCAGGACCTTCTTTACTGTGAGGCATGAGTGCTATCCACTGCACCAAGTTTCATATTAAAACTTGTGCTTTAGTAGATGTAGTAGAGGGTAGTATGTGGAGAAGCAACGAACCTCACATCAACATTAATACAATGAACATTGATCTACACATTGGATTACAGTTAGTTTTCAATGTCAGTAACAGAATTTAAAACATAACAATGTCAGTTTTTTCCCTGAACACTCGTAGTGTGTAATATGCACTGATTGATTCACCAAGTAAGTGCTATTCAATGTTACTGTTCAGTCCATTTATGCTGAAATCAGTCTTAATGATGATACAATGCAAAATTATGCAAAACAAGAGCCACTAGAGGCTGTTGTATGCCCTGGCCCCTCACTTGTTAGTAATAAGAGCTTAGTTTCTAGTTTGCTCATTAACAGTGGAGTTGAGTAGATTAGGAGGAGTTTAGGGGGAAAAAAGTGACTCGATTTTCACATGCTGCTGCAACAACTACATGATGACAAATGAAATGACAGATAGAAAGTACAGAAAACAGCAAAAGGGACGACACCAACAGTTTAATTTTTTTTTTTAAACTACCCCACATTATAATGAGAGTGGAAAAAAATCGATAATTTTTCTTTATATAAGCTGAAAAGGCTTCTTAATTACATTTTTTATTCAAGTATTTTTGAAAACCATCATTTTTATTTTATTTAAGGGCTCAATAAGATGAAAGCTGGATTGTATCTGCCAGTAGCGATGTAGATTTATGGCTGATCATCAAATTTTAAAACCACATTTTACCACTGCAACTCTGAAAGTTAAGGTTTTTGTGACAGCTCCATTCACAAAAAGTGTCATTAGATTATCATGAACAGAATATGTGATGTTTGCTACTAAATATGAGAAGGGTGTTGCTTTTAAATAACTTCCACAGTTTTTTGTTTTTCATTCACAGTCACTTCCTACATTAGAGATGTGTAGGCAGGTTATAAATTACATATACCACGGCTCACAGATTACCTCAGTTTTTCATAGTCAGACAGGACAGATGCATCATGTTTAAGGACTTGATTTAGCCTTTATTTCTGATTCAAGGTGATATATGTTGTAGCTCTACTGTCAAATAATTAAAAATGGCAAAAAATGATATATTATAGAGCTCTGAAGTCACTCTGCCGGTCTCCCATGGTGAGGAAAACTAACACCACAGGGCCAGACAGTGAACAGATGGGATGAGAACCATTAAGAAACAACTTTTAGAGAAAAGAAGTGATAAAAATAGAAGCCATTATTTTTACTACTGGACACAGCTGTAAAAGTAAAGAATGGAGTTTGATGCTGAAACCTCAGCGTTTCTTCTACACGGTTGAGTTTGATTTTGAAGCTTATGAAGATATTCAGTTATTATGGGATGCTTTTTATCTTTGTCTATTATCATTGCTGTTTGTTAATCCACGGTTCAGACTAAACTGTGACAGTTCTGACTTTTTTTGTTTGATTCCAAACAGATCTTTAGTTCAGCTACTGACAGCACAAAGTGTGCAGAAAACAGAGGTGGTTTGTGGTTTTACTGTGACTGTTTTCTGTCTAACAGAGCTAGAATGTAAACTATCAGCTGATGCAGCATCTGAAGATTATAAGACACTTATTTTGACTGATGGAGTGTAGTAAAACATACAGAGCTTCAGGCTTAGTCAGGTTATGGAGATGTAGAGTTAATTCAGTGGTAACTTTAATAGCTGTGAGTGTGCTTTTGTATGCAACGTTCCCCCTTCTATTGAATTTGGAATATCAATGCTACATATAAAAACCATATTAGACTGAAAACAGCTATGAAACCCCACCATGTATGATGAGCTCCAGAAAGAAATGTTAGACAAAGGTGAGACTGAAAGAGTCTGAAACAACAGGATATGTTTCAGACCAGTGGTTTGGTTCATTTCAAGGGGCATCATTTGTCTGTAAGTCCACTGTCTTTATATCTATCAACTCCTAAATCAACAGTTCAGGTGAAGAAGAGGAAGAATCTTTATTTTGTCAGTGGGTTCACACATGTAAATATGCACCACACTGAAATGTGTCCTTCACTGTCCATTTGTCCATCACTAGATCATGCATGCATACATTGCACACTGCATACTAGGAGCCGTGGGGATATCAGGGGTGTTAAGTGCCTTGCTCAAGGGCACATTAGCCAACAACTCACCGCCAGTCCAGAGAATCGAACCGTTGACCCATTGGTCACAAGCCAACTCTCCAGCTATCTACACCGCAGCTGCCCCAGGTGTTCTGTCATTCTATGAATTATTCCTTTTAACAGTCACACTGTTAATGATGATGAGGATGATGAAGAACCTTAACCCATAAGGACCCAGTGTGACATTTGTGGTAGTTCCTACATGAATGTTTCTCTATATGTAACCGTGCTAAAGTGTTTTTTTGTCTGTTACCTCACCCCCGACGGTGTCAGCGAAGTATTGCAGTCACCCCATCTCTGTGTGTGTGTGTGTGTGTGTGTGTGTCCTATGTTATACATACCCCAAACACACATGCACACATTCGCACATGCACTCAATCTGTGACCAGCCCACAGGCGAGGTTGCATTCCCCAAATGCGTTGCACTATTTTTTTTTTTTTACTGTTGAAATATTGTCTTCTGTATTTTGTGTTTTTTTCAGTGAAAGTCAGATATTTTCCAACATTTCATTTACTAATCATGTGGTCTTAATAAAAGCTCAAGGTGAAATTTATTATTATATCAAAAATAGAGCAAGCTGAAGAAAAAGTGACTTTTTCAGCCAAATCTATCATTAACTGAACATAAACCGTGTCTCCATTCACTGCCATTGATCCAACTCCATGGATTAGCAGATCAACAGGGATTAAACAGTTTATATCAGTAGGTGACTTTGGTAGATGGCGGATGTTTGGATCTTTATGGGTTCATTTTCACCTTCCTTTTGCTGGTTTTCAGTAAATTTGGTTAAATTTTGCTGTCCATTTGGATGTAAAACTGTCTTATGTTACTATTGTGTATTATTATTATTCCCAGTCATTGCTGGCATTGAATGGACCAGTACAAACATAGAATTATCGTGTGTTTGCATGATTGGATCACAGCTCCAGAATGTCACTTCTGATCAGATCTCACTTCTTGGCTCTATATGCAGAAGAACAGGCTCATCTAACAGCCTAAGCCATCGGGCAAGGATTCGTTTCATGCAGAGTTTTGTTTATGCAACACAAACTGTCAGCTTTAACACTAGCCTTGTAATGTTTCGTTGTAAATTCATTTCAGTGTGTGTCTTAAAGGCTACCGCTCTGTTCCTCAGTTTGGTACACTTTAAACGTTGATATGATCACTTCAGCCCTTCCATTAGGCTTTTATTGGCTCTTGGTCGTGCCATATATACTATAATACAGACTGGATCTTCAACAGGTACAGTTCAGTACCCTTTGGACTCCAGCGGGCTTGTTTGAGCTGTAATATATTCCCTCAATGGGAGTAAAAAGTGGCAGAGCTTTGTTCCGGTGTGTTCAGGCATCACTACACATATGAAACATTTATGTCTCTGAGGGCAAATGAAGAATTTCAAACATCTTTCAACATGATAATATGACATGATGTCCTGTAGCTTAAGCAGAGGACGTCTGCAGGGTATTCCTTCAGTGTGGCCCAGGACACATTTGCTATGTGTCGTCAGCGTGGCTTTAGAGCCGTCAACTTCTGATCACATCATGAAAAACACATCATAGTGCCAGGTCTGAACAGAGCCAGTGTTATCACACATCACAGACTTGCCTTGTATTGTGGAGCTCCACTAGAAAGAAGCCAAACATTCTCAAAAGCAACTTGTCTTACACAAAAACAATCTGCCAGTGGGATAAGTGCTTGGCTAGACAATTAGAATAAAAGCCTAGCCACTGACAGACCAAAATGGACCCTAAAACTAAAAATAAAGTTGTGCTTATTCCAAGCGACAAAAACAATTAATTAGGACAAAGTACAACTACTCTTAAACTGACTAGTTGTAGAAGTGACCCACTTTAAAATAAGAAAAATAACCATGTTCCTGTGCTGGGATATTATGTAAACTAGTGTCTAAAGGGGACATACTGTTAATATAAGTTCTTTTTATTTCCATCTTGCTTTATAAAACATGTCTGCGGCTTCTGACAAAACTATTATAAAATTCTCATGTACTGGAGAACAGCACATAACTCATTTTCAGATAACTAGCCAAGAAACGATCTGTTTGGATTTCTGTATATTTGTGATTTTACAATTTTCCAGTAATTACCCTCAGACCTTCTGGACTAACAGATCCATTCTCTCATCCTGGCATCATTTTCTGTGACAGGAGGGTAACTCATTTTACTCAAAACTCTAAGTGGATGAAACAGTGGATTTTAAACAAGAATTTAAACCAGGACTACACGGACATGTGGAATAAATGATCTATACAGTGTTCTGAGCTGAAATTTAACTATTGTTGTCTTTTACACACTGCCCAGCTGAAAAACATTAGGTTTATGATATTTTGTTGGACCATCTTTAGCTCTGATTATGGGGAATCATTGCTATGGCATCGTTTAAGTCATGCAATGCTCATGCAACATCCTCCCACTTTTATTTCTGTCCATAGTCGCATTAATCATTTGCCAAGATCTTGTATTGATGATGGGACACTCAGACTGATGTTGTAAAGTCTTCTTAATCACATCCCAATGGGGTTCAGGTCTGGACTCTGTGGCGTCCAATCCATGTGTATAAGTGATGTGTTTTGCTCCATCAGCCTTTTACCCTGATGTCATGTTGGAATACAACTGTATCATCAGCAACGCAAAAAAAAAAAAGCCCAAAAAATACTGATGTTCAGACCAGGTCATTCAGTATATCCAGCTGAGCTCACTTTTGGGACATCACAGGCTTGTATTATAGGCACTAGGCATGATGGGTAATTACTTAATCACTCTGGAACAGGAACAATCTGGACTCATCAGACCTCATGACCTTTTTCCATTGAAACATCTTCATCCTCTCAAACTAATGGTTGTTTAATAAATAAAAGGCTCCTCGCTGCATCAGTAAAATGGTTAAAGAACTTGTTTTAGCTGAAACATTCATTCCAGTATTTATCCAGTGATCTGAATTACCAATCAGATGGGTATGTTTTACTGGACAGTGTATATTAACTTAACTGTTACCTTTTCTTAACATGAAATATTAAAGCTTTTTTCCTTTTCTGAAATCCATATTTTGCAGTGAAAGGCTCAGAGCTCAACACACAACCGGTACAATTTTGTGTATAAAACACATATAACTAAATAGTCCTGCAGCCTAAAAGTACCCACCTCCCTTGACCATGATAGCTGATATGAGGCTGTTGTAGAAAGCTCCACTGATTAAAATAGAAACACAACTGTTCAGTGACATATCCGTGAACAACTTATGACAGGTTTTGGCACATGGTATAAAACCGCTCCTCATACTAACGATCCCGTGTAAAGATGACATTTATCAGAAACTTGCTCTGATGTTCACTCCTGAGGTTGTTTAAATGGACACTCATTCACGCCCTTTTTTTTAATTGAGAGAGGTTACTTTTCCTCAGTAACTCTTGGCTTAATGTGCTTCCCACTGAGTTGTATTTCATTGACCTGTCAATCAAACTTGCTTGCAAGCTGGCTTCCTTTCCACCTGCTCTTGTAGGTAGAGGTGTGTGACAAGTGTATTGTATGACAGAAAATTAGCTGCATAGTGTATATTAAAGTCATATCTGGGAAAATGTATGCTTTTCATCATGATAGATTACATTATTCAAAGCGTCAGTCTCTGTCAGCTTTAATGGGTTTTTAAAAACCGTAGGTGTTTTCGACTTCAGCAAATCTGCTGACAGCAGAATGTGTGAGTGGAAGAAATAAATCAGCTGGTTGAAAAAGTGTCTCCATTTTACATCATTAATCATAAAACCTTTTTGTTGCATTTATGAGAAGGAGCGCTATAACTAACGTGCAGATTGTACCATTATGTTTCCTGCGTTGGGGATGGAGGTGTAGACGGCCCAGAGGCCCATCTCATCGGCCATGAGGTCGATGTCGGAGGAGCCCCCCCAGCTGTAGGGGAAGGTGTTGTTGTATCCCGCTCCACTCAAGCTGCGCTGCAGCAAAACACTGCGGGAACGAAAATGGTACTGCACCTGAAAGACAAACAAATATACAAATGAGGCGGAAGCTCAATGGGCATCAGGCTTTAAGGGTTGTAGGTCTTAAACTTTGGAACATGTGGCCGTTACAGATCAGGTCTCTTCACTGTCTGTCTTTAAATCTCATTGAAAAACACACTTCGATGGCAGAAGAACAAACCCAGGGAGTGGGCTGGTCTTAGTGGTCCTGTAGTCCACAGTCATCTCCTTTGTTTTCTGAGTGTTGATATAGAGGTTGTTGTTTCTTTGATTTTGAGGTTGTTTTTTCTGCACCAACCTCCCAGAAGCTTCACTTCCTGTCTGTAGTCCTCATCAGACATCAGTCCCACCACAGCTGTGCCGTCCACAAACTTGACAATATGACAGCTCGGGTGCCTGGGAGGGCAGTCATATGTCAAGAGTGACAACAACAGGGGACTTAAAACACATCCCTGGGGTGAGCCGGTGTTTAGGGTGATGGTGGAGGATGTGAGCTTATTGATTCTGACTGACTGGGGTCTGTTAGTCAGGAAATCCAGGACCCAGTTGCATATGGAAGGACTCAGACCCCGTGTGAGCAGTTTGTTGATGAGGGTCTGTGGGATCAGAGAGTTGAAGGCCAAGGACAAATCCAAGAAAGAGCATCCTGACGAAAGAGCCTCTGTCCTCCAGGTGAGTGAGGGTCTGGAGAGTCTCAGAGGCAATGGTGTCAGATGTGGAGTGATGTAAACGTACTAGAGAGGGTCTGCAGTGGGGTCCATGTTGTCTTTAATATGTGACATCACCAGCTGCTTAAAGATAAAATAGCAGCAGTGTTCTACTTAAAAGAATTTTTAAAATTACAGACGCAAAAATATAAAAAATACCACATAAGGATAAAGATATAAATATCTTTAAAAAACGATTGTAAAAATGTATTGCACATGTATTTATGAATATTTCACAGCATAGCGTAACAGTGCATTATTTATTGTTTTGTTTATTTTTTCTCTGAACAAACATTTTCACAATAAAGTGCATTTTTCCGATAGGAGGTTTTGTTTTTTGGGTATTGACTTATTTTCCTTTAACACAGTGTGAATTATTGCGGAATGTGTCATTTTGTCTTGTTTGGACTATGTTTTATGTATTTTATTCTTAATATTTTCTTGTTTTTCTAGATATTTAATTGATTTTTACACTGTAATATTAAATGAATATATCTATTAAATAAACTGAAGTTGCTTGGATTGGAAATTTTCTCATGATGCTGTTGAAATATGTGGTTGTCTATGCACAGTAGGTCCTTAAACATTTGGAGAGACGATGACATGAGGCCGCGCTCTCATTTTATGCTTCCACGTTTGTCCTGGACTCTCCCACTTTCACTGTCAGTGCATAAGGATTGTTTTAATTATTCCTTAACTTTGTGTGATCATTTTGCTGGGTTGCCAACTTGGCTTTCGAGTGACAGATGCTTTCAGAAGTTTCATTGATTGTATGCAATTAGTGGACGGACAAATGATGATCTCACCCATTAGAGTCTGGACTATTTTGAAACCAGTATTTTGCATTTTGGCCACAGCCATGTTGACCTTTTGGAGGCAGAAGTTACAGAATAGTTGGCATTGGGATGGAGTGAAGGGTCATGGATGAGCTAATGCTAAATGCTAGCTGACTTACATGGTAGGTCAGTAAACCTCAGCTAGCATTGCTTAACATTATACCTGTAGTGTAAGGTATTACCCACAACTACATCCACCTGTCTGTCAGTAAATGTCCACACACAGCAGGTGAGTGAGCAGTCATGCAGACCTGTCAATCAATGTCTGGCACACAGCATAAATCCTTTAAATCCAAATCTGAGATCTTATTAATGGAAGAAAAAAAGATGGATCACCATTTATTAGTGTTTATAAAGACCAGAATGACTCCTGGGGAAAAATCATTGATGTCTAGTAGTCATAAAGTTAAACATGCTTTGATACAGGCTTTGTATTAGAGCTGAGGTTCTGGCCTCTTTAGCAGAAAGACACTATATCTGAGGATACACCTCTTCTAAATACAGAACTGAGTCCTGCTAAGTCTGTTTAGTCTCCTCTGCATCTCTATGACTGTTTTAACAGAGTGTTATGCAAATAACCACATGGCTGATTAGCTATTTAACCCAAGGACAAGCACAGAACATGTTACAGGTAATGTGTTGTGCTAAAGGAATAATTGCGCTGTGGGTGGGTGGGTTTGATGCAAGGCTTTCACCTGGGAAGATGCCTATGATTCTTGCAAGCAACTTTTTATACATATGTATTTTTAGTTTTCAGCCACAGAAGACACTTAAACACTGACAGTCTCGTCAAACATTAAAATCAAAAGCGTACGAGATGTCAGCACACACACATCAGTGAGTGACACATCAAAAAATTGGCTCTGCACATGAATTCATAACCGCCGTGTTCATGCTCTCTTGCATCTCCAGACTCTTGTTTAGCACCAGCTGCCATTGGTGACAGCAAAGACAAAACTATGGAGGATAAAGCAGCTCAAATGGGTCATTTTAAATGACATAACAGGATAATTCTCAAGAAAATGTAAATTTTAGTATCATAACAGAACCATAAAATAATGATGAATGCTCTCATCTTTTATAGAAACCAGAATTCAAGTCCTTGAATTAATCTAGATGGTTTATGTTAGTATTACTTGTCATGGTAAATGCCTTATTTATTTAAACACAGTTTTTGCTTGTGTATCTGTACAGGGAGAAAGTGTAACTGTGTGGATGTAGGGAGGTGTTGGTGGTTTGTTAATTAGCCACATACTCATATTGATTTATGTGAACAACCTGGTGGTATTTCTTTTCGAAGTGGCTATGTCCACAGTACTGTGGGTCTAACGTTCTCAAGTGTCCATTACCACAGAGCCAACCAGTGCCCTCATTATATCATGTGTAGACTGGTAACCTGTCGCCCTGCTGTCATAAACACATGCCATGTGCCTGTCCGCTTACAGGAAAAGGCTACGGTGCTAGTTACTGGAGCTTTTGTGGATTCGAAAAATTTCGCACTCATACATGTATCATTTCAAGAAATATCTGCATCCAGGTGGAAACGGAAAAACTGGGTTAAAACTGTGTAAAACGTATACCACACATATATGTGGCTCTGTACTCAGACAGAGCTGCAGGATACACTAAAATCACAGAAGAATGCAGTGAGCATGTGCATGAGGTCGTTCTTCAGTGTGCTGAGTACAAACATAAACAAGAGAAGAAGAAGAAGAAAATGGCAGGTTTTGTTACAGTAGTGCAAATAAACTTAGCAGCACCAACACAACTCTGTAATTTGACATTATTGTTGTTAGTGCATGTTACGTCTGTGGTTTTCTTCTTTAGCTCACCTGGTACTGTGTGCTGTTTTGTCTATCCATATGGCAATGTGAGGGTGGCGTTGGGAGATTTTCCGCTCTGGGACCAGTTCTCCAAAAATACCATTTCAGGACACCAACAAACGCAGGTGTCATGTGGACGAAAGGCCAAGACGAAGTTAAACTTTTGAAATACTTTTGACACAACGACCGACATAATTTCATTGTGGTGTGTACGGGGCATATACGGCATCTATCACCACAGTACAGTGACAGTACAAATGCTAACATTTGACTGGTTCTGTGGCGATAGACAAAGCGATATTTCATCCCACCGTACTGTGGCAGTAGCCATTGCCATTTCTTCTTAAAGCAGCTGAACCCCTTGAAGAACAGGCTGATAGCTTCACACAGAGAAAATAAATTCATTATTCATTACTATTCAGTTAATTTCATGTTTGCATTAACTAGAAATGAGACTTAACTCCATATTCATTTTGTATTTGCTGTTGTATTTATTTGCTCTGCTTTACTGCACTAAGCAGCTCCAAGCTGCTCACAGCACTTTTCTGTGCAGCTCCATCAGACTCCAGTCATTTTCCACAATTTATCTTCACAGAAACAGTCGATCAGGATGCACGGTGCTAAACAGCATCCTGTCCCTTTAGACAGTCTGAACCGGACCCACACCCATCATATTAATTAGGATAAAATTCAATTTATTAGTCACTGTACTATCATAATTATGTATATTGAAAGTGAAGTATGACCTACAGCTACATTATTTGGACATAAATATTAGCATATTTGATATCTACAAGTTGTAAAACTTCGCATTCCCGTTGATTTGAAATATTAACCTGATAAAAATGTTGAAGTCATTTGAGTCAGTAAATGTGATGATAAATGTCTTAGGAGTTTAAAGCCTGAGTTTTCTTCCAGAATTAGAGGTGAAGAAACCAGGTGGTTAGTTGTGGTGTAAAATGATTATTTATGGTCAGAACAAAATAATTATTTCAGAAATCTAGAGGTAGAGCATTTAAAACAATTATAATGACATAATGAATGATGTGTATAATAAAGTAAGAACAAACGCTGAAGCAGTTTGAGTGTAGATGACAATGTAAACAACATAAAATACTTGTAATGATATTTAGCACAATATAAACATTATATTGTGATATTATTATTGTTTTAAACTCCAGCCCCTGGAGAGCAATAAAAACCCTGTATTCAATGTGTTATTTCCTTCATAGACCTGATCAGAGTCCTTTCTTGTGAAATAATCGGAGCAGAAAATATCCCAACAACAAATCATTGGATCATAATCACATTGACACGACAGTGGGATTTAATAGAAAACTAATAAATACATTCATAAAGGCCATAATAAAGGTGATGCAGCATTTATGTGTTCAGCTGCAACAGAAAACAAACTTCATTTACATTTATCCTAAACGTCGATACTTTTAAAACAACTACTCATGTGTCTGTGATTTAACCCTTCATTCATTCTTATTTCACTCTGTGACTTAACTTCAGGAGTTTTCCTTCGATTCATCAGTTTAAATATTCTCTAATTATATTCTATTTTCTTCTCTACATATTTCTATCGTTTTATGGTTTTAGTATCATCTACATGTTCCATATATTTATTAATCAGCATACTGAACTGCCTTAGTGTATGAACTGTTCTATATATTGTAAACAAACCTGCCTCTCCTCGTCTGATAAGATCACATGATAATTATATTACATGCATTTGGCACTGCTGAAGCAATCAGCTCTATTATCTTCTTCTTTGAGGATTAATGTGCAGTTGTGGTCACCTCTCTGTCATTTCATGGTTTTTTAAAGTACGATTATGAGTCGTTGAACAGAATCAAGGATCCACAGAAGCATCCTGGACTTTTACATCCCATATGTTAAAAGAAACGATACCACAGGTCATTCCCCCCACAGCCATCAGACTATGTTCTCAGTAGCCCCGCCCCCACCCTCATACCACACCATGTGTGTGCAACCACAATGTAAATATGTATATAATATTTACATGTAAATGTATGCAAATAGTTATATAAATAGCAGATGTCTTTCTTCTCTTTATATTTTACTAGCGCATTGATCTTTTGGGATCCACGGGTTCTAGATGTGGTAGTTTTTATGCTGTTGTGTATTCATGCATGCTGTACCGCATTTGTCCAGCAGTCACCGCCAAAAGGTTGTGGGAATAGCAATTTGACTATAACGCTATTGTAGTCCAACATTACTAATATCTTGCAAAATATTGTTCCTATCAACTTGCCGTTTTCGCTGGTCTGTTCCTTGACCAAAAATACATAAGTATGTCAAACTGCAGCAGTCAGCTCTGTACGGATCCTGTGTGAATCCTGGGACACACACACACACACACACACACACACACACACACACACACACACACACACACACACACACACACACACAC
>JAPTYQ010000001.1:25747697-25760352 GCA_029814465.1 Ostorhinchus cyanosoma
TAATATATGTATGTGTTAACTACAATATTCACAAAGGCTACTTTGATCCTCAGCCACTGTTGTGCTCATATTCTGCATATGATACTGATCTAAACCCACTTTTATTATTAGTCTGTGGTTCATTTATTTGTGTATTTGGACCCTAATAGTTCATACAGTTTGAATTTGAACCCTCCAGCTGTTGCAAAGCTATCTTTAGATTCCTTTTTTGCACAAATCCGTCACGATATTTGCACAGAAAAGGTCAATACTTCGACGAATATTTCTCCGAGTTCGACATAATTGTTTATCAGCAGCAGCCGTTGTAGTAAAAACTGAAAATATGTCCAAACTTTGAGTGTTCAGATGTTGGTTGAACGGGACAGAGCAGCACAGTCAACAACCTGGAGGGGGCGGGGCCTGAAGTGGCACATGTGTATTTAAAGGGCCAGCGCTCAAAACTACCTTTCTGGTGTCATTACTGAGAAATAGGGTTAAAGATGAACCTGTGGAGTTGAATTAACAAAGAATTCAGACCCAAGCAGAGCATTTACAGTTTATGGAGACCACAGGGAAATGTTTAAAATGTATAAAAAGCTAAATATCACACCTTTAATATACTTATTTCATATATACATGTAGCCGGTATCTGGAAAAACGTATTTTTTTCATGTGTTTTCACGTTTCATCCTCGATTTTGGTCAGTGACAATGATTATTTCTAAAAAACTCAAAGTGGAGATTTGGTAAAACTCCATTTCAAAACATATTAATTTATTCATGATTATAATATAAATTGTGTTTGTATCACATGCTAATGCTCATAAGCTGAGAACTGCTTCTGGGGTGTCCTATTACAAAAGTATCTTGTAAATGAATTGTCGTTTCTTGTCTTTGCGATAATTTCTAATTAATTGATGTGATTTGATGCTTGTGTGAGTTCAGGAGGAAGCAGAGTTTTAGGTGCTGAACATCAAAAAAAGTATACAACAAAAAATGCATCAATATTATCCATTATGTCGCCTGTATTTATGCAGGTTAATGCAGATGAAACAATCTGATGTGAACAGATGTTAATATTGAAAATGGAGCTGGAGAAATGTGTGTTTCTGTCAATTCTACACTCCTTTTAATTGCAAACAAACTTATTTCTGTTCTATTTTTTTAACCTCACGAACACAATAAACTGCAAAGGTAACAAATATTTGCAGCTTTTAATATAATAATCCCTCAAACATAATACATCCTTTCCCACAAATGTAATAATGAGACGGTAAAAATCTTCAGTTTCCAAACTTCCTTCATCTTTCTTTTTCTTCTTGTACTTTGGATATTTGCCTTTTTTTTTTTTTATAATGATCACATGTTGCATTTACATCCCATGGTTCTAATTCCAGGAGTTTAATTACAAATACAAGTGGAGGAACAAAAGAGAACGGGCAAAAATGTTGTAAAGGTTTTATTATAAAAGCTTCAGAATGAACTGGATATTATTTATTCCCATTAAGTTTAATAGAAGCCTGTGTTTGAACCATGTAAATAAAATGTCTGGATGTGAATATGAAAATAATGGAGCACAAAGTGGGAAAATGAGGTGTTATGTTTGTGGGGAAGTTATTACATTTGTGGGATTATTAAGTTAAAAGCTGCAAATTTTTATTACGTTTTCAGTTTATTGCGCTTGTGAGGTTGACTTTTTCATTTTTTATTTTTTTTTACCTTTTATTCTACAGAAAAGATTGTCATTGTTCGGTTTAACTGCTACGTTTCATCCTTCGCAAACGACTGTAAAACCTCTCGAATTGTTTTTCTTCTACTGTTGAAAACCTCGACTTTATAATGAACACTCCACGGTATGACCTTGAAGGGAGCTGGGAAAAAAAATGTTTGCTTTTGTTCAAATAAGTGCTCATTTCTCATTTTATAAATTGTTCATCTGGCTGTCTGTGTCTGTAATTTGACATTTTGACGTTAAAATGTTAAACGTGAAACACTGCAGCTCTCGGAAAAGACAGTTCGGCTCTGCGTTCAGACTTTAGACATAAAAAAAAACAAAAAAAAAACGTCACAATTCAGAGAGATTTGTCAGATTTTCCCAGAAAATGAAGGCAGGTATTTCCCTGAAAAAGCACATACTCTATATTTAACCCTTTATTGGGAAAGTGACAGGTTTTATAAAACTCTACAGTGATTCAGAGCGATTTTATGGAATTTTTGAAGCTGTAAATAGTGAATATGAGTGATTTTTGTCAGTTTATGACCTTATAACAGTTGTTTTATTGCATGTGTTCACTTTTTTGCAAGTGCAGCTGGAATCTTTAATGAGAAAAGGAGGAAAACTCTCGTCCAATAACACATTAAACTTTACATTTTTTCAAGTGAGCGGCCGATAAAGGGTTAACAACATCCAACAACATGACCGGATCCAAACCAGAAGCTAGAGTTTGTTTTTTTTTTATTTTTTTATTTTTTAGAGTTCATTTTTAGAGTTGATTTTTATTTCTAAACCTGTCCTATTTGATGAGTGTATAGAACTGACAGTACTGACACTGACATCATATCCCAAGTGTTAAATACAAGATGCTTTAAGTGTCAAGGAAGTGATTTCTAACATACAGTTCTGTGCAAAAGTTTCTATTCTACGTTTATCTTTGTTGTTTTTCAGGGTTGAAATGAGCATACATATTTATTACTTTAAAAAAAAAGAAAAGAAAATATCTGTACAGCTTTAAAAAACGTTCAATAAACCAAAAAATGAACAAAAACTAAAAATGCTGTCATCTTTCATGACAGGTAATTATTCCAAATATTGTGTTTATTCTTCACATATACACAGTACGGGTCTATAAACATATGCTTCTACCAGCTTTAGCTTTGCTCTATTTGCAGGGTTGAAAAGTTCATACCTATTTATTTCTCATTCTTTTTTTTTTCTTAAAATACAACAAAAAAAAAATACAGGAAATATGTGCAAACTTGTAAAAGACACACAAACTGAACTAAATGTGTTATAAAGGTTAAAACCGCTATTTAGTTTGACCTCTGACCCAATGACAGGAAGCAGCACAAACAATTAGAAACATCTGACATATGTTTAATGAAACCTGGTAAAAAACAGCAGAAAATTACACACAAATGTCATATTGTCTGAATAAAAGCGTTAAAGACATTAAGAGGAAAAGGAACGTCACATTAAACACGACTTTGGTTTAAAGACGCTGTTTTTAACTTGAAACTGTGGTTCATACTTCACATATATCAGATTGGATCTAAATGCATATGTGTGATCTTTACAACTTACTTAAACCAACAAACACCGTCACGTATGTGGCAACAAGAGGCCAATGAACCAGATCCATGATTGGCTCAGAGGCCGCAACATGACATGTCCTTCCTGCTTTTTGTCACAGTATAAATTAATGATCGACAGATATTGATTATTTTGGGGCCGATACCGATTTTTTTTTTTTTTTACATCAGCCTTAGCCGATGACCGATACAGCCCACCGATATTTCTAAGCCAATATTTGGAGCCAATACTGATTTTTTTTCTCTCTGTCAAATGACAACAAATATCAGAAAATCTTCTTTTTTTTTTTTTAAGGAAAAATGTATTGAATTACAAATAATATCAAATTACTGGTAAAAAAAAAAAAAAAAAAAGAAAGGAGGAACAGGTAACATTAACATTTCACATAATAAAACTTACAATCAGATAAAAAAATTAAGTGTTCAGTGTACTTAATTCTTCCAGTCAGTTCTTTTTAAAATAAACACTAGTCGCTTAAATATCGCAAATATAACTCGCGCATTAAAAATTCACCTAATGGAAAAATTTCGACAAAACTCTTGTTTTTTGTTTAAAAGTTTTTGCACTGGCAAGAAGTGGCTTTTCAGGCGTTGTGAAATTTGGTATATTACGCAAAACTACAATGGAAAGACCTTTTTTCACAACTACAGTCACGTGAATAAAATTTAAAAAATGGATGTTGACGGACGTTTCAACAAACGAAGAAGAAGAGTTTTAAAAGAAACATGGACACACCCAGAAACCACAGCATTTTGTAAATTTAGTACGGGATAGAGGAGTAATATATAATAATAATAATAATAATAATAATAATAATAATGATGAATATATCTGTAAAACAACATGATATTTACGTTCGTCGCCATGTTTATGGAATGACTTCTCGTGTCATCTCGCAATAATAAATAAACATCATCGCATTTGTGATTTAATGGAAAAACAGACATTACGCACTTTTGTTTTTTTGACATTTAGTAAATATCTGTACAGTTTTGCGCAAAAAAGCGACTATTGAGAGCGACAACCAAACAGAGACTGAGAAGGTGTGTGACAGAGTTTTTCTGAGGCTGTTCAACTCCGACACTGAAGAGGATGACGTCAGTGGTTTCAGTCACAGGAGGAAGATGAATAAAGCCATCAATGACTTTTCTGTTTGGTTTAATCAGCTGTTTTACTGCCAGGCACCGTTTGGAAACAATCACTTAAGGTATGTAAATGCATATTTACAAAATCTTTCTGTGTAAATGTTGCATGTTACAATGTGGACATCTGTGGCCTATATATGTAAAAAAAAAAAATCTTTTAAAATTTAGTGGGTGCAGCTTATATTCAGGTGCGGTCTATAGTCCAGAAAATACGGTAGCAAAAAAAGGAAAAAAAAACCAACTGTATTTGGGGATCACATAAAAAAGTAACAGAATGCTAATGGTAGTAAAACACCCAACAGGACGCCAGCTTCCCCAAAAATGAACAATGCGACGAGTTAACACTAAAACTAATCAGTGAACTCCATCATGATGACACTCCACCATCAGTCACGGCTGCAGATCTTCATCCTCCTCCTCATCCTCTGTGGTCATAGTGACAGAATAACAGCTGAAGGACATGTTTATCTGTGGATCTTGTCTCTCAGTCGATGAAGAGCTCCAATCCACAGCGCCGCATTTCATCTACTATAAACTAAAATTGACCTTGTTTTCTACAGCTACAGTAACTTTAAAGTTACACATCAACTACTAAAAACATCTGAATAAATAGCATGTAAACACTACAGATACCTGCACAAACAGCAGCAGGAATGAGTGACTGGGATACTATCATATATACAAGGATATGAGTGTACAGATTTAACTGTATATCATGTAAATGCTGAATTCTAAATACAATCGAAACTGGGATAAGCGGCACAAATGGGATATTTCCAGTGTTTGCAATGGAAGGTGTTTTGAAAATCATTGTTTTAGTGACATGACACACACTGTTAAACAGCCATAAAGTTGGAATAATGTTCTTTTCAGACACATTCCTCTTTTTATTCCTATTTATACGCATCAGTAATCACCTTTGGCCAGGTACAATGGTTACATACTAAGTCCCAGTTACACTTTATCTTTCAGTCACAATAGGCCTCATTCACTAATACGTGCATGGAAATGTTCTGACTTTGTGCACAATATGTCTAAGTATGTACACAAAGTCACCGTGAGATTCATGACACCTACGCACCTGCCAGTTTTGCTCTCACCACCTTGCCTATGTGTGGGATTCAGAATCATTCTACATTGACATTTGTGATTAGCATATGATTAGCATACGGCCACGCCCCCATTTCTCCATATAAGGAAGAAGAAGAGTTGATTTGTAAATGAAGGAAACGGTTACGCGAGGAGAGAGGTGGTGCATTTCACACTTTCTAATGAAAAGTAATGACGCCAAAAGGCAAAAAACAAAAGAATTTCACAACCGCAGAAATTGAAACTATTGTGTCTGAGGTGGAAGCCAGAAGAGGAATACTTTTCAAGAGTGTCTCCTTGGAGGTGATGGTGTTTAAAAAAAAAAAAAAAAAAAAAAAGATGCTTGGACCGCAATAACCGAGGCTGTCAACATAGTATCCCCAGAGAAGTGTGAACTGTGGCCCAGGTGAAAAAAAAAGTGGGTCAACATAAAAGTTGATGCCAAAAAACACATTACGGACCAGAGGGGAGAAAAAAAAGGAGAGTGAAGGTCCATCTGATCTAAAGCCAGAGGATGAGAGAAGAGCAGCAATAATAGGACGAACATCCATTCATGGAGATCATATACTCCTTTGTAAACTAGGACTGTTGTTATCATTGAATGTTCTAATTATCACAGTGATGAGTGAAAGTATGTCAATTTTATGGTAGGCCAATATATTAGTAAATTAATGATTTTTTTAAAAATGTTAATTAAATCTCTTGTTAATGAATGTGGTTTTATATGCTCTGCATGTACATAAAAGGTATGTATTTGCATTTTTAGGTTAGTTTGGCTCTCCTCATTTGCATGGTCTGAGGCAGATCTTAATTTGTTGGCAGAGTAAGAACAAATTCAGGTAAGAAAATATTGATGAGTCCTGGATTTGTGCGTCAAACGGTCGTACAGAGAGTTTAAGCACAGATTTGTGTGTACGCACTGTTTGTGAATGAGGCCCATTGTCACAGTCATTTCATGGGAAGTGGTACAAATATTAAGGCTGATGACGTTCCTTTTGTCTTCTGTTAATGTAAGTCTGCTTTTCTTTTTTCTTTTGTTCAGACATGGTGTAGTTTTTAGATGTTACCTGCTTGACAGTTTCGACACAAGCCGCTGACGTGTCATTTATCAGCTGGTCGGTTCGACGGACTCCGATTGGTCCGCGCCTCTACCCCCTTAGGTGGTCTCTGAAGGAGGGAATCCCAGGTGTGTGACAGGGTGTACGCCCCCTCCCCAGGGCTGCTCACCTGTTTCCTGAACTCTATTACCTCCTCGATCCAACGTTTCAGTTTGTTTGTCTCTGCTGTTTTTATCTTGTCCTTATCCCAGTCCAGGATATGGTTGAGTCTTCTGCAGTGATCTGTGATTTCTGATTTTAGGTTCTCTTGTTCTGCTTTGTCCTTTTGAGTCCGTGTGAATCGCCCCATTGTCTCCTTTTTGACGTTCTTTTTTTCCTTGTGTTTTTTTCTTTTTTTGGTAATAACAAATATTTTTATTCCAACTTTATGGGCAACAGAGTTTTTCCATGTAAGTGAGAGACTTAGAATAAAGTTTTTCACAACATAAAAAGACAGAAAACTGGGATATCAAAGCTGTAAGTGTGGGATGCAATTACAGCAGTAGCTCCATTGCTCAGGCTCTTATAGGTTTTTATGTGCATAACCGAGTAAATGTCAAAATCACTTGAGGGTCAGTTATGACATGAACTTTGCATCCGTATAGAAAGCACCATGTCATGAAGTCCTTCTGAAGGCACAGGTATTACATTCCTTCCACCTACCTAGTTTGTTCATGCAGCTGTGCAGTCGAGTCTCCAGCAGTAAAACTCTCTGCTGAAGTTCCTCATAATCGTAAGCTCCGATCTCCTCCTGAATGGCTGTCAAGATGATGGACAGGTTGAGGAGCTCGAGCCGCAGGGTGGCCAGCGTCTGCAGGTCCAATCTGTACTGCTCCACCACCGACAGAAGGGGCCGCAGCTGAGACATCTGGCCCTTCAACTCCTTTGGGTGCGAGAAAGAGAGCAAGAAAAATGAGTTAGTGAGAAGATGGGCTCCGCACTAATGTGGTTAAATCTGAAATGCCATCTATTTTACTCTCTCCTCCAGGCAATGAGGCAAAGTAGAGCCAGTGAATCTTCACAGCCATTTAACATAGTTTATCATTTATGGCCAGTCAGGATGCTCTGTGATTGTGAATATATCCCTGTAGATGGGACTGGGACGAGACCCCGGGGTGGACCCAGAACACGCGGAAGGGACCATATATCCCATCTGGCTCGGTAATAACTCACAGCCTCATAGGAGGAGGAAGAGGATGTGGCTGGAGGAAAGTACGTCCGAGTTCCTAGTTCAGTGCCAGCGCAGCACAGGAAGGCATAAAATACATGGAATGAATCTTTTATTTTTTAAAACCACTGCCACTTCTATCATTAAAGCTGGAGTTTTTATAGGTTTGAAATGTTAATTAGGTTTTATTTTTATTCACTCTTTCACTTGGTTGGAGTTGTTAGTTATGTTTTTGTGTGCATGAGTAGTTGTAATTCTATCTATACTCTGATGTATTACGTAGATTTGATTTAGAAGTGAAAATAAGGACAATTATCAGAAATTTTCAGCTCTTATGAGGGAGACCTTGACTTGTAGAAGTTGCAAAAGGTGTGTAACATAAAATAAAACAAGCACGCCTGCAGATCTGAATTGTGAGGTACGCACGGATCGCACAGACTTGGTGGTGGTGGTGGTGGGGGGAAAAATATGAATCAATGAATCATATGCCATGGCTGAGGGGAGATGAATAATAAAACGTAAGAGCGGGAGCAGTGAGTTCTCCATAAGTACCTCTGTCTCTCTCTCTCTCTCTCTCTCTCTCTCTCTCTCTCTCAAAATTCCAATCTGTACGCACAGGCCATACGGACGTACACCTGCAGGCGCCAATGCAAGGCACAACAAACCCCGCCCCTTGCACGTATAGCTTATTATACGCCCTTGTGTTGTGATAATGTCCATGAAGTTGAAAAAATAAATGCACAGTATGTTTTCATACCTTTTTTCTGTTTTCATGTTATTGACTTGATATTATTTTGACATTATATTGACATTATTTCAGACTCTAACCTTCACCCCCAGAACTCAAAATTTTAACCCACCGCAAGTTTAGTTCCTCAATGGCGTTGATTTCTGAAAACATTTTTTTTTTCAGAATGAGTTGATTAGAAGTGCCACATTTTTTTATGGATACTTTTTTTTTTTTTTTTTACGGATTTCCCTATCCTTTATAATGACAGAGTACCACAATGTTAGGTAAATTGTGGTGTCCACAATGTGAAAAAATCATATGCTTTAGCTTTATGTCAGAGTCAAAGTGTTGCCAATTATAAGTAAACGTGAAAAAGAAAGATTTCAAAAAGAACTACTTTTCCAAAAACGTAATCAGATTTATTCTGGGTCACTGGCAATATATAAACTCAATTTGGTGTGAATTCAACCAATGCTGCTAAACAAATCAAACCAAAAACACTACCTCTTGCCTCCCCTTCAGGATAATAAAAATAAATAATAATGCCATTGCTTTTTAAAAGGTTCTTCATGTAAGATTTCTATGTCCTTGTGTGAGTCTGACGTGAGTTCAACATCAATTTCCACATTTACAGTGAATAGCTGATGGGAGTAGCAAAGCATTTACTGTTGCTGTTGTTAAGCAGAAAAAACATTCTAGTATCATGGATGTAGGTGACCCAGACAATTGTGAGCTTGGAAATAAAGTTAGATAATGTGAAAGACTCCTCTTCTGACCTTGAAGGCTGGCATAACTCTTCTTTTGTAGGAATGTAAAGACCCGCCTGTATCTTGTGCTTCTTCTAGGTGTTTATTTCTCACCAATGTGCATGTTAAAGATAAGGCTGAAGTATTAGCAAGACAAAAAAAAGTGCAGGACATGCTGAGGGGGCTATCGGACTTCCCATTCATCTTCTGTGAAATACACATACAAGCCTAAGAAAAGTTTCTGTCATCACAGCATACATTTACTATCACATCATTTCAATTAGCTACAACAATGTTACAACAGCAGTAGGGATGTAATGATTAGAGATTTTGGTGCTATGATTATCCTCAGGGAAATAATCGCGGTTATTTTGCAGGGGATTATACTTGGGGGTGTGGTCTGTGTTGCGTATTTCTCACAATGGGTGCGCGCAGAATTTAGAGTGAAATTTTGTAACGGATCACTTATTTTTTCCAAAGCGACCGGGGCTTAGCCTATTTTTCCAAGCAAATACTTCTGATTATAAAGTGAAATTGTATAACGTATATAACACTTTAAGTAAAAATCTTGATTATAATTACTATGGCTTTGATTTCTTTTCTTTTTTTTTTTTTCTTCAAGGTATTTTGGTGATTTTTGTTTAAGCCAGATGGTTGTGAATAGGTTGGACAATGGTAACCTGAAGCTGTGTACATGACAACAGCGAATGCAAACTCTATGGAAGTGAGAATGAGCCTGTATCGGAAATATATTTAGAGTCAAAACAATTCAGAAATACACCCGCCCCCGAGACAGACAGTCAACTTGTTCCCTATTTGTCATTTTCACTGGTGGAATGTTGAATGCAGTGCTTCTGTAACGTCTTTTGTCCTGCTCTTAATCTACTGTACTTTATGAGACGGTTATCGGCAGCCTTGACGATCAATTAACAGCGACCTTTAAAATCACGGTTAATCATAACATCGTGACATCGTTACAACCCTAGTTCCAATCTTTATTTCCATCGTTGTATGGACACATAATGTAGTTGAACCCAGACTCCACCTTCATCTGCCTCTACTCTCACCCTGATGGACCATCACTCTGGAACAGGCTCAATCTGGACGCATCAGATCACATGACCTTTATCCATTGAAATACAGTTCAATCTTTATTCTCTATATAAAATGACAGTTAGTTAAGAAATATTAGGCTATAGACTATATCAGTTAAAGAGTTAAAGAACTAAGACATATCAATCCCTGCAGTAAATATCCAATGGAAAGATCGGAACAATTTGCTTAAATAAATCCAGGTATTGACATTATGTGTTAAATGTTAATGTTGGTAATAATTTAAAGGTGGATTTTCCCTTCCTGAGTGAGAGTTGATGAAAATAGACAGTCGTATAGGGATTAAAATCATCATTTGCCATCAAAGCACGACAAATATGTCAGAAATGTACAGTTTATGAACACCATTACAATGATCAAAGTAAAAACAAGGATAATTTATTCCATTATTCTATATATATGTCGTTGTATTTAGCAATGAAACACTTGAATTCAATACGTTCCAATGCTTTTATCCATGTACTGTTTCTCATTTGACCAAATAATTCACTGAATAATTTTATACGCTCGATAATATTTCACTACTATTCTGAATTTGACAGGTGTCATGTGAACAGTATTTTGTTTAGATATTCGGATTTAGGCGTCTTCAAAACGGAGCATTTTCCATTTAAGATATGGGACATTATTCCATTTTTTATGCAGGTTATGACTTGCAGTGGCCCCTGTCTGCAGGCAGCTGGAGCCGAGATAAAGATCCGCTGTGGCAGAGATGGATGAATCCAAAGAAAAGTCCACATCTCTGGTCTGAAGCAGAAGCACATCTACTGTTAAATATTATGACAGAGGATATCAAGGCGACCTTTTCCGGA
The DNA here is from genome assembly GCA_029814465.1 of Ostorhinchus cyanosoma. Classification (NCBI taxonomy): domain Eukaryota; kingdom Metazoa; phylum Chordata; class Actinopteri; order Kurtiformes; family Apogonidae; genus Ostorhinchus; species Ostorhinchus cyanosoma. The sequence goes on from JAPTYQ010000001.1 coordinate 25,758,886, forward strand.
GGATGTCTGAAAGAACGAAGGAGAAAGGCTGAGTTCATACAGTGGAACGTCTGCCACCAGTAGAAAAAAAAAACCCTATTGTATTATTTTATCATATGTAAAGAGCTTATAAGGAATTTAGTCTTTTCAGAATGGGGGAAAAAATGGGATATTTTGTGCATGTAATTGTAGTCAACGTCTTTCAGAAGGATATAGAAGATGTGGCTGAAGGAGGAAGGTACGTCTGAGCTGATCTGCACAGACCAGACATGCATGGAGCTTATGTTTTATTTTTTTAAAAACCTCTACTTCTGAGCTTCAAAACCAGACTATTTCTATAACTGACGCCCCATTGTGTTGTTTTTTTTTCTTTAATTTCAGTTTATGTTTTGACCTTCCATCTTATGCCTTTCGAAGATTTGCCTTATCAACTTGTTTCCCCCAAAAAAACCAAAAAACCCTCTTACTATATCAGAGCGACACAATGGTTTCATACAGGATGGCAGTTGTTTTTCACTGTTCAGATGAGTCTGAATGGGATTTACTCAAAAATATTGTTTTCAAACCCGGAAATATTGTTTTCTCTCGATGCTGACAAAGCCTCATTTTTCAGTACTACATAAGTTTAGTTTTGAAACCAGATTTAGAACCTGGACTCAGCCTCTGTATCCAGTTAAGCTGTGACGTCTCTCTTATAAAGTCAATAAAACACATGCAGTTGCAATTCTACCACTTTTTCAAGGTTGTATTCAAGCACTTTTAAGGGTCATTTTTTAAATTTTTCCAGCACAGTAACATACATACCTACAGGAATACATTTACTCAGGATTCTTTTATCACAATTATGTACTTGGTATTATGCTATAAACATCTAAAATCATGTTTCATAATAGCAAAGAGTTTTGAAACTAAAGAAGAGCAAAAAGATTGATCCAAAAAAAAGGGAAGCCACTTGACATTCTTCAGGCACGCTCACCAAAGATACAAATTTACCTGGAGTCGACCTGAGAGTACTCGTTAATTTTCTTGTGTGACATAAAGTTTTCTTTTTCAAAATGTATCAGCTCTGTGTAAGTGGCTCGGGCTTGGCATCTAACCTGGCAGAGTTAATATTTAAAATAAATCAATAAATCACATCACAGACTTAGGATTGCAAGCACTTTCAAGCACTTAAAGGGGTCATATTTATCTAAACCCACTTTTATTAGTCTTTAGTTTATTTATTTGTGTATTTGGACTGTAATAGCTCATAAAGTTTGAACCCTCCAGCTGCAGCAAAGCTATCTTTATATTAATTTTGGCAAAAAATCGAGCGGATTTCTACAATTTCTTTCAATTCCTGCTTAATTTGTTGCATCTATAACTAGTTACGTCACATCATTTGCAACACAGCCAATAACCAGGAGGGGGTGGGGTGTGAAGTGGGTCATTTGCATTTAAAGGGCCGGCGCTCAAAAGGACCTTTCTGGTGTCATTATGCAGAAATAG
>JAPTYQ010000001.1:26093476-26107987 GCA_029814465.1 Ostorhinchus cyanosoma
AAATGACAAGATAAAAATAGAATAAGGACGCTAAAATGTGATGTAAAATAAATAAGAATATGTCAAATATAAACTCGCACACAGTGGAATATAGGCCGAGCACAGGACAAAGAACAATGCAATGTGCAGTGTAAAAATATGATAAATATGTAATAAAATATAGTAAAATACGGGTTAAAAATTCCAGTCGTGCAGTTGAATTTTACACTATAAATTAAAAAGTCTGAAGACATGAGGCAAAAACTATTCCTATTTTAGATCAGTAGATGCTTTTAGTTGCTGAACACTGTTTATGTCTTTAACCTCCTGAAACCCAGGAAAATTCAAATTTCAGAATTTTTTCAATGAAAAAATTGTCGAGACTGAAAAAAACACTGACACATGTTTTTCCAGATACAATTTTTTTTCTCTCTGAATGTCCTTTACAGTGTCTTTTTCTTTTTTAAGATAAATCTATGGAACTCTTGACATGCAAAAAAAAACCAAAACATAGCTGAGTCTTTGGAGGATAAGGGTTAAAGCAGACCGGCCTGATAACAGATCCTAACTGGCCCCCATGAGGTCATTGCCAAATTAAAAGTCAATGCAAATATATATCATCATAATAGATGCATCCAACACAATGGCAATGCTTTTATTTTGAAGGAGCCGCTAAATTAACATTTTTTCACATGTACTTTCTGTACTTACAATAAGACTTATGCACTGATAGGTTTGTTGATTCGTTTCAGCCCATGAAGATGTCAACTAATGTAAAAATAAAAAAAAATAAAAAATCAGATTGATTCAGAATGCAGAGTTTTTAACCAGACATGGACTTTTACGTATTTCTTCACTGAACTCAGAGGCAAATAAAAAGAAAAGGAACTGAGATACGCAAACAAACAAAGCTGCATTTATTGTTTTTCATGTAAAGTTAATTTGGAACTGGTTTTGCACATTTTCAAAAATATTTTTTGTGAATATTCATTTAATATTTGTATTCAGTGCTCCACATTTTCATTGTATTCTTTTATTTACTGTTTTTATAGATATATATATCGAGCAAAGCTGCAACTGTATTGATCCAGCTCTTAACAAATGTCAAAGTTTCTCATGTGGCCCCCAAAAAAAATGAATTGCCCACCACCACTGGGTTCAAGTGTGATGTGATAATCAGAATATCGTCTATCTACAGTCGTATATCGGTTTGTTGATGATGGTGTCTCTTCTGTAGAGGCTGTCAGGGAGCCACAAAGCCTTGGTGGAGATGCAGGATGATGTGGCAGAGCTACTGAGATCAGCAACACGTGACGAACCCAACACCAAGGTGCGTGTTTGTGCGCGATGAGAGAATGCAGCGATGTGTGACTCTGTATTTTCAGGGATGAGTGAGTGGATTCGCATCAGTAGGAGCGAGATGAACGCGTCCTCACGTGTATTATTATGTCGCGTGGATGTAAATGCGTGCGCGCCTGCGTAACGTTTCCCTTGATGTGTGCAGGGGAGTCTCGAGCAAATCCAGTATGTGCTCAATTCCACCGAGGTTGGACTTCACCAGCTCACGGCTCTAGTTGACTGTCGCAGCCTACACATGGTGAGTCACTTTGTATGTGTTAAATAAAAGTCTTCAAATGCCACACTGGGACCGTTCACATTTCAATGCATGCACTCTCAGTCGTACCTTTTTTTTTTTTTTTTTACATGTCTTGTCCAGCATCCAACAGCAGAATGGTAGTCTGGCTGCTTTTTGGTGCTGAGCAAATTAGCTTTGCCAAGGGAAGCTTCATCAAGTATATGAGGCTCAACTTGATATTCGACTTTATTATGAGTTTTGTTGAACCACATTTCGATGCCGGACCTGACATGAGAGGATCACAAGAAATCCTCAACAGCTATGGTAACAACCACAATATTAGCAACAACCGAAACAAGAGCTGAGCAAAAGGACAGAAAAAATAAAAAACCAAAAAAATTAATCCTGTTGTTTTATAGATATATTCATTATTATTATATATTACCCTTCTATCTTGTACTAAATTAAAAAATGATGTGGTTTCCTGGTGTGTCCACACATACCGCACCACGTTTCTTTTAAAACTCTCTTTTTTTTGTTTCAGTGACTTTTATTAGCATGTCTTAATCTTGACAAAAACATAATAACACAAAATACATTCGCTTGACACATTTTTAAGTCCGAACTATAAAGGACAAGACAAGAATAAAAGATAAACAAAAAGAAAATAAAACAACATTCAGGGGTCTGTTACTCATTAAAGTTAAACTCATGGAATAATTTTGTTGTTTTCATTTATTATTTTTCTTTTTCAAATTTTCAATTGTGCTCCATTAATTTTTTAGATCAATTATTCAAAATTTGTAAAAAGAGGTTTTTTTTTTGCTAATTCATTTTATGTATGTGATATTTACACAAAATAATTATCAGATTGATTATATATTTTTCATTTGTCGATAAATTTGGGTTAGTGACTATAAAAAGAATTTCGAATATGCTCAGCAAGATTTTTTTTTTTTTTTACTTTTGAGAAATTCATTTTTGCAAGTGAAACCAAAAGGAAATAATAGGAAAACAATCAACAAAAACACATGTTCAACAGTTTCACCCTCACAGCCACAGAATGTACAAATATTGCTCAAATTCGGAAAAAAAAGTATAGATATTGTTTTTTGAAGTGTAATATCGGTGCACAATTTTGAATAAAACCTCCAAAAACTTTCCTTCTTCACTTGTAATATCCATTTGTTTTTTTTTTATTCACCTTACTGTAGTTGCGAAAAAAAGGTCTTTCCATTGCAGTTTTGCGTAATACAATAATTCCGCAAAGCCTGAAAAACCACCTCTTACCAGCGCAAAAACTTTTAAAGGAAAAACGAGGATTTTTCCATCGGGTACATTTTTATTCGCAAGTTATTTTTGCGTAATTTGAGAATCAGTAGAAAAGCGACTAATAGACTTTGGTGTTTACGAAGTGTACTTGAATGCATCATGAAGTCCTCATCTCTTTACACATCAGAGGACACAAGCTGTACAAACTCTCAGCAGAGTTTTTACACCTTCAGTTTTTCTCACCTTTCTGAACATCTACCTACATTTGCCTCTTAGTTGGGGTACATTTCAACCCCTCCTGCCCCCCCGTCTCCCAGATGTCCTCTCAGGTACCGAGTGTTTCATTTACTGTTAATCTGCGTTCTATAATACCAGTAGAATTGAACTAGTATCCTTAAACGTATCAGGTTATTATTCAGGTCAACGTCCAGGTCGTCTACAACAAACAGTGCCTGAAGAGGGGACCGATATATCCACAAAGACCCCTCCCCCTTCTACAACACACTATTCTCATTTTTTGCCCTCAGGAAGGTGATTCATGAGCCTCAGAACCAGGACCACCGGGTTCAGATGCAGCTTTTACTCCGGTGTCATCACAAAGCTGAAGACATTTAGTGACGCGGCCTTGGATTGTGTTTTCTGTTTGACATCTGTCTGCACTTTTATCTGCTGCTGTTGTCATTTCATTTATTTATTTTATTTATTCCAGACAGCGTCGCATGTTTGGTTTCCATCACCGACAGATAATGTTAAAACAGTTCAGACTTTAATGAGCATAGTCCTGTTTATTCCTTGTATATATTAATATTTTATCGGTACTTTTTCTTCATTGTAGTAAATCCATCATCTATCCCCACGTCAGGTTAGGACACTTTTAGTTCCTTCTGTAATGACCTGGCTTTCCTGTCTCTGTGTGCAGGACTACGTTCAGGCTCTGACGGGTCTGTGTTATGACGGAGTGGAAGGTCTCATCTACCTGGTTCTCTTCTCCTTTGTCACTGCCTTGATGTTCTCGTCCATCGTGTGCAGTGTTCCACATACCTGGCCTGGCAAGAGGTAACACACACACACATCACAAGTCTTCACATCCATAAATCCATCTCTAGTCAATGTGTACACTAACAGCTAACATGTTACTAGTTCTAACGTCTTAATTGTCTGACTGTAGCTAATTTTGCGGACTTGAAAACAGGGGAAAGAACCAGTCAGAGTCTACGTGGTGCCCATGCATGTCATTCTTTACGTGTATTTGCGTCCCAGGCTGTCGTATCCTTCTGTTTGTCCTCCTGCCTATCTTTGCATCCATCCACTTTTCTCTGCAAGTTTCGTTGATTTCACCGTTTGCCATCAGCACTGCCAGTCTGGCTGATTGTTTGTTTCTATGTTTGTCCATATCTCTCATTTTCTTTTCTCCAATGTGGACCCGGAGCACCCGTGTTTGTGTTAGATTATATATCACCACTTTATTTTTTTATGTGCCCCACTTTGTCCTTCTGTTCCTTCCCTTCCTCTCTCCCTGTCCTGATTTGGAAATGCCTTGGGCTTCAGCGAATGATGGTGGATACTGAGGAAACTCAATGACCCTATGGTCCAATAAAAATGCCTATTTAATACAAATAGCCAATCAAGCAACTAAACAAGCCCGTGGTGGGTAGTGCTTAGTGCGTAAAATGATTGCAGTGATCACACTGGCGAGTGGTTCTGATTATGAAAATATGGCTGTGCCACAGTACTTGTGTTTGACACTTGTTGGTGGATGTGGATTGCCAGCAATGCTGCTATATAGCTAAGTATATAATAATAACAATCCATAACCTCACCCTAGAGACCCTGCATTAAACAACAATAAGTGCTCTGGGTTGGCATCTGTGAGCTTAGCTGCATTAAGGCTGTCTGAGTGAAACACCGCCATCTGGTGTCCAGCCAGGGTAATAACTGGTTTTCTATCTCCTCTCTCTATTCACATACATAGGGTTTTCTTAAATACACCTCATACAGCTCACTCTCTTTTTACATCCTTGAGTGAACAACCAACAAGTAATATTTCACAGAGGTTAAAAAGATTACAGGACCCACTTTCACTTAAGGCCTCACACCTGAAAATCCAAATGTTTTTGATGTAGTTTATGCACCGATGAAGATTCACACCTGCAGCTTTGGTCTGAATGTCTGGACCGACTTCCTGATAATAAGTAATAACCAACAAGGAAATATTTTGTCAAGAAGAAAGATAAAGAGTCTTATAGTCACTAAGGGTTGAGACTTCAGTTTCACACCCAAACTGAAGTCTATGTTTATGTTACATTTCATATAATTGATCCATTTTATTATAAATATTGTGAGCACATTAACATCCACTTTTGCCCTGTGGAAGGGTCAGTGTTACATTCAAGCCACGGTGAAGCTGTTTTAGCCACATGCTAATCACACAAACAGATGATCCAGATGTTAAAACGGTTCCATTAAAACCATGGATTTTATAAATGATGGATGTTATAAGGCTTAAAGACCTTTGCATGACGTACCTACATCCTTCTGTCATCACACCCATGGGCTGTGTCTCATCTTGGTGTTGATCTGGCTTCAGAGTGTGGCCTTTTCTACTTGATCAACAGGTACATTTCGTTGCCACTAATATTACTATTATTGTGATATTTTTATCAGCTGCACCAACTTGAAGCACAGTATTCAAGTCTTAACATTTTCATGTTTCTCTTTTTTTCACATTGGCTTTTTATTACTTCGTTGTGACATAAATTCTTTTAAATTATCTTCCTCTCATGTTTTTTTTTTTTTTAGCAGCTCATATGTTGGTTCTTTTCCATATTTTTCTCAATGATTGGCAACATCTCACTGTAACTTCTTGTGATTAGTACAGATGTCTGAACCATCCAAAAAACAAACCCAACCATTATTCATTTTAATCGGTTCGACTTTAGACCAACGTTGGTCCATTCAGTTCAGGCGAGGTTTCAAAACAGTGAAAAATCCAAAAATTCCAGACCAAACATGTTAGGTGTGAAACTGTCTTAAGTGGTTTATTCCAATAGGCATCATGAAGCCAGTACATTTCTGTAGCCAGAGATCAAACTTCCAAATCAGCACATATCTTATTTAATGCCTCATTCTGTTGCGTTGCTGGCCGTTTTACATTTTTGACCATTTTTTGTCTGAAAATGGTTTGCCCAAACCAGCCATATTATCTCCTTTTTTCCTGATGTTTTTGCTTTAATTTTCATGGAGCACTCAGAGATGCATGAAATAAAGGATTTAAAAAAAAAACAAAAAAAAAAACAAACAAACCCCAAAACAAAACTCTCAGTGCTGCTTGGACCACTTGAAACGGGTAGAGATTCCCTGGAGTAAATATTGTATGTTAAGAGAAGATGACTGCATGAAGACTATGACTGCATGTTTTCACTTATAAAGGGGATTCAGGGAGTAGTACATAGGGTTCAATAATATGTATTTGTACACAGCACCGTAGCTTTAGGGGTGTGCTTTGCAGGGGGATGGGGTTGTGCAGTTGTACTAGAGACCCAGCTGTACTTGTAGTGTTGTAGTTGAATGCTACCCATATTGTTTTTTTCTGTTCAGCTGCTTTGGGGCTGGAGGCGTGGCCTGACCCCGTCTGTTGTATCAGAGGACTCCACACAGTAAACCTCCCCCTCTCCTAACTTCCTCTTAAACCACTTGTTTACACTCTGTTGTCTCTCTCGGATCTCCCTCCCCTCTGCCTTCTTCCCTCCTCCTACCCATCATGCCCTCTCGTGCCCTGCCCTTACCCTGACCAATTGAAGGACGGATGAGGAAGACGGAGAGGACGAGTCGGGTGCCTCAAGGGGCGGCGTGCACGATAACCTGTACCGCGTTCACATGCCCAGTCTCTACAGCTGTGGCTCCAGCTACGGTAGTGAAGCTAGCCTGCCCGCTACAGCCCACACTGTCAGCAATGCCCCCGTCACTGAATACATGTGAGTTAGCACCCATCGCTGGCTAGAGGTTAGCAGGATCAATACACTGCCTGGCGTAGGTAGATGGTGCTTGCCCCCCAAGACTAGAGACATAGCCACACTCACTGCCTGCGACTCGTCAAGTTAGAAGAACTAGTTCAATGCAATGTATAGTTCACACTGTGACGCACTGTCAGCAGTAACTGTCACTTAGCGAGTTAGAACCATTCACTAGTTTTTTTTTCCCTGTGAAGGAGAAACGGCTGCCCGCTGCGTCGGCCAGCCCGCCTGTTTCAATGTCAGCAAACAAAAGGAGATTCAGGGCTGCACTCACCATAGCATAAGTTAGTAATTATCACCGTGCTTGCTATCTATTTATTACAGTTTCCCACAGAGGAGGAATATTTACATTTCTAGCCTGCCACTGCTTGCTACTGTTTGAGATATGAGCCGATGATTAAAGCACAATATGTTGTTTGCTGTAATTAAGTGAAAAAAAAAAAAAAGATAAACCAACAGTGCCTTTATTTTGAAGGTTAGTTTCATAAAGCTATAAGTGTCCATGTTTTGCAAGTTTTGGGCCAATCACAGATCATGTATTTGAAATGACACTAATTACCGTTTTCCAAAGAATCCAAGTATTTCCGTCGTTCAAATCATCGAATTGTCAGTTTCAGTAAAAATATAAATATTTACATGAAAGAGGTCATTACTAGGATTGTACCGATCTGTCATCTGATTATCATTACCAGTTGATATGTGCCTTTTTGGCTATTGATCCATCAGTAAATCATGTGACATTCAGCCATGATAGTGATGGGTGTTTATCTATTGTCATATGAGCTCATTTCCTGATGATGTGATTCTCTCTGTTCAGTTCAGTTCTTTTTTCACTGAAACCAGTTTATCATGCTACCGTATAGTTCTTAATGTTTTGAATGTCCAGTGGCCCATGATGGCCCGAGTCAGTCTGGACGCTAAAACACCTGCTAGTGGTTGGTAACCGGATGAAAAAAACAAACAAACATTAATATAAGCATCAGGTATCGGCCAAATTCTTATTTTACACATCAGTATTGGCTTTGGTTTGGAATTTCACAATCAGTGCACTCCTGCTAGTCACTTAAATATATGTTTTTATGTGAAGAGCAGAAAACCAGGGTCAAATCTGTATATATAAAACCAATGTAACACTATAAAAAAAAAGGATTCAGTTTGATTCAGTTAAGTCGTCTTACTTTGAAATCATAAAAAAAAATAAACACCAGGGTTTGAAAATACACTTTTCCTTGTGCAGCTGTAACGATAAACAACACGATAGTTTTTATACTGTTACAGAAAATGTAAAATATCTTTGGTAGTGGAGCTGCTGCATTTGGAATCACTCATTCAATGACCCACCACAGACTGAATCTGACTAAAGCTTGAAAGGGTTCAGAAGTGTAGTTTCACCTCTGAACACCCAACAGCATGTTTAGCGTTAGCATTACATCTGACCATACTGTGAATGATGGAGCTCAGAATGTGTTCTACGTTAAACACAGAAACTAGATGTTTCCTCTCAAATGTATTAACTTTGGTGTTTCATTTTTCCTCTAATCCTAAGCATAACATTCATAAAATGTGTGTACCATATAATCTGTCAAGTTACAGTTAGGGTTTGTAGCGCCGCATTATGTAATAATCATTTTTCACCTTATTTTGTAATAACATGCCACTTTTTGTAATAACTTAACACATATTGTACCAGTTATTACAAAATATGGGTGTAGCACTTAAATAAAATGTAATTCTTTCATGCATTATGTAATAAACAGCTGAAAAACCATTGAAACTGATGCCTTAATTGGAAAAACTATCATACCAGCAGAACAACACTGAGCATTCCAGCTTAATTAGAATTAATTTAAAAAAAAAATAGTAAGATGTTTAATTTGTCAAACTTGAATCGAATGTAAATGTATTCATTTTAATGGAGAATGTGTTTGCAAACAAGAGACAAAAGCCGCACTATTTAAATATTACTGACAAAATGTGGCAAAAAGTTTATTACAAAATGCATTCAAGAATTTTATTACAAAATGCAGCGTTATTACATAATGAGGTGAAAAATTATTACATATTGCATCATTATTATATAATGCGGCGCTACAGGGTTCAGTGAAGGTTCAAACTGAGTCAAACTGAGCGAACGTATCATTTATTATAGTCGATCATCTGCCAAAGACCTCAGTTATTATGATCATTTTCACTTTGGTTGTTGCTCAGTGCACATTGCTTTTTACAGTATTCCTCTCACAAGTGTACCATACTTGAGAGAATATACGTCTAATAATACATACAGTTATGGTTGAAAGTGCCGGTCTTAATCAGCTGTCATCTATCTGACAGTAGGTGTTCAGTTTGTAAAGTGGCCCTATCCATAACTGTGCTCCGCTTCTATGAAAATGGACCAAAACATGCAAAACCATGGATTAGTTCTGTGAGTCTGAAAGAAATCTGTCAATTGTTTTGAGCTGTATTTTGTTTAGAAGTTGCCTGTTATTCTTCCAAACTGACAGCAGCTATTTTCTCTGTAGGATAATTTACTTGTTCATCTCAGACACTCTTAACATTAGATAAAAAAAAAAAAAAATACTGGAAGCCAAAGGAACTGGCTTTAAATTACTTGGGACACTTGAGGCTAAATAAGCAAGTATTTAATTAAACATACTGAAAATGTCACAATAGGAGTTACTTTTAAAAACACATAGTCCATTTGTAAGAGGAAATGTTTAATAACTTGCATTATTCCCTAGTTTTTAGACCGACGCAGTGGCTTTTAACTCCTGGATACATGACACCGAGTCTCAGTCCATCATTTGTAATCCTCAGGCTATTGTCAGAGAGTAATTCTAATATAATTAAGGCCAGACCTGAGATCAGCAGAACCAGTGGCAGGGTGACCACATGCAGTAACCTCTTATTCTATAATGCAGGAGCCAGAACGCAAACTTTCAGAACCCTCGGTGTGAGAACACCCCCCTGATTGGCAGGGAGTCCCCTCCACCCTCTGTAAGTGCACACTTTCTAGATCACACTCTCCCTCCACTATCTTCCAATACCCACAGGACTGCTGGGAAATATTGAAAACTGACCAACCCACAGTGATGCAAATGTCGTATTCAAAATGTAAAGAGGCGCTGATGAATGACTCTTTTTGATGTTAACACCAAGCTAGTGTGGATATTGGAAGGAAGTGTCCGATCCCTTCACCAATGCAAGTGTCCTCTGTGCTCAAATAAGACCCTGTCACTTCTTTAAGGTCATTTTGGCAGCCTGGGAAAACTGTAGGTTTGAAAAAAGAAGCCGGTTGTTAGTTGGATTTGCATCAAAAGAGGCAAACACATGCTCTGTTCCTTTAGAGTACCGTTGGGTCGGTCTAATACATGTTAGACACAGAGTTGTCCTCTATTTCTGATGTAAAAAGTGGTTTCACTGTGGCCGCCAGTGCCATGTGATGACAACATATATGTGCTGTTGACCAGACAGACAGAACCCTCCGAGTGTTTAGACGTTAAAGACAGGAGCAGGTTTGTCTGCAGTAGAAAACACAAAGCTGCCTGTGTTGCAGGTGACTGAATCGCTCTTATTGTTTTAACCCTTATGCCTCACTAAGGACATTTTTTGGCTTTTTAACTCTGATTTTTTATTTTTTTTTTCAGTTTTAGTTGTGTGATCACATATAAAATACATTTTCTTAATCTTTTACTCAATTCGATCACCGGTGAAGGGTTTAGAGTTCGTTTTGCAGATGAATGAACTGAAGTAGTTGCGGTTCTTTTCGTCTCCTGTTACACAAACAGAGCAGAACACAGTCTTATACATGCACTTTGTCTTTAGTTTGAAGCCTAACATTAACTCTAAGTGAAAGTACCTTCAAAAGGTGGATGTTAAAGGGCTGTAAATGTTTGGAATGTTCAAAGTTTAACCTCAGCTCCTGTAATAAGTCCGTAATAAACTCAGCTTATACTCAGCTCCTTAAATAAAACTGCACATTTCTAATCCCATAAAAGCATAAAATCCTGTATTCTATTATGTTCATTAGGGGCTGTATTAAAAATTGAAGTGTGGATTATTTTCCATCATATTGCACTCATGTGCGCTCTGTGGGGTAAATACATACTCTGTTCCTCTGCAGATGAGTGTATGCAACTAAACTGATGAATGTGTGTGTTCATCTGAAGGTTGAAGAGTAATGTGTGTATGAGGACGTTTATTTGTGAAGTTAGAAAAATAGTATTTCAGCAATTTAGAAAAAGCAGCTTTAGGTCAAAGCTGGCATTTAGGTGATTACAATTCTGAAAATAACTGAATACATCATGATCAGGACTGATATTGGTTGAAAGATATGTTCAGTACAAATGGAAACTAATGTTTAAATATAATATTTCTTTTGCAGTAATAGAAAAGGGACAGTTTCTATGTATTTACTTATACTGCACAAAAATACAGCAAATAAATGATGCATCTCTGACACTCTTCTCTCGTATGTGTTACACAGACAATAATAATTTTTTTCTCAGCATTTGATGGGTTAAAATATACATATTTTTAAATCAATATATATTTTTGCTAATTCTGATCAGAATTGAAAGAGGTTAAAATGTTTAACTCATTGAAATGAGTCATTTTATCCTCTAAAACATAAGGAGCTGTTTTAATGTGAGGCACAAGGGTTAAATGAAAACAGATTGATTTTCACAAGGTGCTGCAGAGTTCAGAGTTGTAAATATTGTAACATGCAGTCTGTGGGGCTACGATAGTGATGACTGATGAGGTGTACTCAACAGAAACCAGTAAAATGACACTTTTTAGGATGCATTCCTTGCTCCGTGGCCATATCCTGCATTCAAATGCAGTGTTTTTTGGAGTCATGCCCCTGAGAAAGACTCAAGCCCAGGCCTCTAAAGTTCCTGCTCCCCCTCCCCCTGTTCCCACAGTGTGTCTATGTGTGCATTATCTGGTCGAGGTGTATGTGTTCTCTGTTTCTGTGCCCCCCACCCCCCGCCCTTCACCATTAAACAGTCACCGGAGCACATTTCCCACCTCCACTGTTGAACTGTAGCAGTCACCAACGCGGCCCCGGTGCATCATTTTTTAGGCGGGGTGGGGGCTGCCGAAGTGAAGCCGCCGCCCGGGGCCTGAGCGCTCGCCTGTCATCAGCCTCTGCCGCAACTGGAAACAACAAGAAACCTCCGACTGTAACTAGTTAGACCACTAACTCATACCAGGCTAACCCACTACATCAGAACTAGAGCACTAACTTCAAACCACTGGCAAAATGGACCACATGCTAATTTACAATAACACAACCCAGACCTAATCAGCTGATAGAATAATGAATGACTGTTGTAATGAAAACCCTGGCTGTCCAAATGACTGGTGAAAGTATTTTACATCTTATCTGTTTGATCTGATATTGCATGTTGGTGTTGTTCCTATATCATCATCATGTCACACCAGGACCATCATTGTAATTGATCAATGAAGTTAATGTTAGGTTAGAAATGGGTGAAGAACGCCGAGTGTAGCTCATCCTACTGTACATGTATGTCAAAGAAACCAGAAGAAAAGCACCCAAAACACTAGAGCTGCAGCGATGGATTATTGTGCTAATCGATTAATCTGTTGATTCAATTCGAGTATTTAAATACGATAAAAAAATATCAAAAATTTGTAAAACACTATTCCAGAACCAGCTGAAAAACAACAACCACAGAAAGTATAAAAGTAAAAGGATATGTAAAAAATATATCTATAGATATAAACAAACGAGTTAAATGACATGTACAAACAATACATGCACTGCAGTCTTCAATTCACTAACTTACTAACAACTTAAGATGGAACTTAAGTACAATTTTGTGGCGATCCTGGCGTCATGTGCATCACGATAAGCGTACGTGGGAAACACAACAGCGGAATGAAGGAAACACAGCTTCAATTCAGGAAATCATGTGTTAAATCGATTCAAGTTGATTAATCGATTAATTGTTTCAGCTCTACATAACACTGTACACAGGACACTTTAATTGTATAACCCATATAAAGGGTTAGCAAAGTCTAATTTATTATTAAACAAGTGGTGCCAGGCACAAGAAAATGCCTCTATGAATGTGCCAAGTAAATTGAAACAAAACTGATATTTTTATAGACATTTGAAATTTCACCCATTATAAGTAAATGGGAGACAAAAAAAGATTTTAAAAATTCAGAAAAAATTTTAACTGTGACCTACTTTCCCCAAAATGAAACCAGATCTATTCAGGGTCACTGGAAATCTAGAAACTCAATTTGGTATGAATTCAACGTATAGCTTTGCTGCTAGAGTGTTAAGAAACAAACAGACCAATCCACAAACAATACCCCTTGCCTCGCCTTTGGAGGGGGCGGGGTTATAAATGTGCTCATGTTTAAATGTTATATATAGAGAGCCAAAGTCCCGCCTCTTCCAGTAGTGCTAAATGGGACGTTGTTTTGGAAAATAGCTGCATTACATTCAATGGTAAGAAAGGCGTTATTTTTTTTATCCTGATTGAATTAATCATTTACATATATAATGTTTGTGATTACTTTTACTCGTCCAAAAATGCATAGTTTGCTTTAAAACTGATGAATTGACTGGAGTGAATTTCACCTCTGATGATACTTTTTCACGTCACTCTGAGTTTCTATTAAAATGTTCTCCGTCAGCTGCCATTTGGGTGTTAGTGACGCGTATCACTTGCAACAAGAGACTAAATCTAGAGAGATTTAATGCAAAACTATATATTTCTTTACTATCTCTACCACAAAGCATGACTTTGATGGTGCATAAAATGATCTCTTCAAATTATAAACATGTTTAAAAGGTATCGTGTCAAGTTTTTGAACAATAGGATCTGTTTCTTAAAAAATATGAAAAATACTGTACTTAACAGATATGTGCTTGTTTTATAAAAAAATTCAGATATTTACGTACAATGAAATATGACAGAAACAGGCATGACTGCAGTGTTTATTTAACACTATTTGGTTTATATAAAGGATATGTCTTCTGTAATTCCAGTAGTATTATATTAGTACTGACCTATTGCAGCTGCACACACCTCTCACTGCACTGTCTCAGTTGTGACTGAACAAACAAGTGTCCACGTAGCTGTAGATGAGTCCGATCGGAATCAGCTGGAGAGTCTGACTACAGCTGATCAGTGGAATTTGGCTTTTCTGGAGAAAAAACTTGACGTGCTAGAAAAAAACTGACTGCAATTTTGGAATCGGCATGACAATTATAGTTTTAATCAGCATAAAAATCTAACTCGACAGAAATTTTTATTCAAATGTAATTCCCTGGTTGGAATCACAAAACCTACTGGGGTAATTGAGTTAAACGTGTTTAATAATAACTAGACTTAAACTACATTTAACTTCTGCAACTTGTGTGGTTATGTAGAGAATGCCACTGACTGTTCGAAGTGCACTGTTTTTGTGGTTATTATTTACTAAAGTTTGCTATAAAAAACCTAAAAATCGTGTTTAACTGGTAAAAGTGATCTTACCTAGCATCAAATATTCTAGAAGAAATGAGAAGGAAAAACACTTAAGTATCTGATCTTATTTTAGTGAATCATAAAGGTTTCAAACAATGATTTTCCTGAAGTAACATGATGATGCACTATCTATCTATCTATCTATCTATCTATCTATCTA
>JAPTYQ010000001.1:26451801-26468181 GCA_029814465.1 Ostorhinchus cyanosoma
CACTGAATATAAACAATGCCGGTGCGTCTTTCAGTTTAACTTCGCCGCTACATATTAGCGCTGTTGTTTGTTTCTTCTTCTATGACTTCAGCCCAATTTTTAGCCGTTCGCACGAGGAGTGCCTCCTGGATGACATGTAACACAGTGACTCGACTCATTAAGTGAAGTGAAAGTGAAAGAGGTTTATTGCGGCTATATTTGAATAAAAACAATGAAAACATACGCAGAGCACATCTATAATCCATCACAACATTAAATATCACAATAGTTCAACATATCGATATTTTGTCACACTCCTACGGTCCAACTTGATCTTAAATGTTCAGCGTCTAAGGTTTATGTCCTGTTTCTACATAAAAGGACTGTGACTATTCATCATTCTTCATTAATGTACTTTGGGATAAACCACACGTCTACAATGGAAATGGGCAGAGTGAGTTATATTATGCTGCCGTATTTTACAGCAGACCTGCTTTTTTTTTTTCTCCATCTTATCCAGCATTAATTTGCATTACTGGGACCTACTGCACTGATGTGAGGACCATAGTTACTATCCCCTTAATCAAAAACCCATGGGCAGACAAACCAGACACTACACTAGTATTTGTAGAAGCAGCATGGTTTTGGTTGCCTGTGCTGTTGACTTTTTCTTTATAATGATCTTCATTTCAAAAGCTTTTGCTAGAACTTCCTGACTAGTGTTGAGGTCTTGCTCTTCCTTGCAGTTAACATCATCAACAAATGTGACATTCCGGAGTGGGTGTCCGTTGATGTTCATAGGAGGCTGAAAGCCAGACATTGTAAGTGTCACAGGGGCTTCAAAGAATATACTGAACACCAAAGGGAGAGCGGAGGCATTCGTGACGGCTGCAGCACTCCGACTCCTCAGCTCCTCTGGTTGTTCAAGAGGACTCTGCTGTTTGAGTTGTCAGAGAGACTTGATTGCCTTGGTTACTGTCAGCGTTGTAGGTCCTCATTACTTGCAACCAGATGCGATCAAAAGCGTGTCTGATGTCCATGTTACCTAAGAGGTTATGCTTCAGGTGCTTCTCAATGAGAATTCGAGTGAATATCTTTTCAATCCTACTTGTTCTTTGCTGAGGTTATATCCATAATATTAAAGTTTCAAATGATATCCATCCATATGAGTATTTTAGTAAAGCTTTAGAATTATTTTAAACACAAGTGAAATGCACCTGACATGGCTGGGCATGGACGTGTAGATTTTAATACATTTCGTGAACAAACTGCCATTTTGCCTGCAGTGAATGTGCTAATCGTTGCATCATAAAATGTAGAATTTAACTGCACAAGGGCTTCTAATAGAATCAACAAAGATGGTATCAATGTTGAATTAAGTGATGTTGGTAGTTGAGGCTGAGGTCTTTTTTTTTCCAGCCCAAAAGGGATTATGAAATGGTCACAATGGCAGTGATTAAGAGTGCTTGTATCACTGTTTCCAAAAGTCTAATCCCAGATGCAACGTCAGAGCAGTGTGGGCACTACGTCTAAATGTAGAAAAAGTTTACAACAGAAACATTGTTGTTCTTGTAGCCTGATTCACATTTATTCTGTGAGCATTTCTTCCGTCTTCTCCTTCCATCTCAGCCTTCACAAAACAAATAACTAAAACCCCAAATTAAAAACCAAATGCCAACCCACTGAATAAATATCTGAGTGGTGTGATATTTGGATCCAGCCTCATAATATATCTATGTGTCGTGTCTTGTTTTGCTTTAGTTTACACACTGTGACTGATGCTGACCCTAGATGTTTAGTGGTGGTCATTACTGATAAGAGAAGAATATAAAGTAAAGCAGTGGTTTTGCAGTTAATGAGCTGTAAACACACTGTTGCTAGAACTGAAAAAAGTTTTTTTTTTCTTCTGAAAATTTAACAGGATTTAATGCTTTACTAGCCATTTGTGTTGTTTTTCCCCAGACGAGAATTTTGACAGAAGTTAACCCCCAAAACAACAATCAGTGTTGGCTGGTTTAGTAAACAGGCATGGAAGGCACCGATTTAATTTGCCAGCAGTTGGCTTGGTTTATTTCCTACGCTTGTGTTACACATTCTGATTACTGGCCTAATCATGTGTATACCCAAGTGGTTGACAATTGTGAAATAAAAATGACAGAAATTAAATGAAAATGCTGTCTTTAATTCAGGCTGTCACTTGGAACAATTTTACAGACAAGGAGAAGAAAATACCAACACCGTACAAATCTGGGCTTTTTTAGGTGGTAGTGCTGGTGCTAGCAAGTAAAAAATTTTAGTAGCACAAACAAAAATTTAGTACATTTAGCACACACAGTTGGACAGTGAACTAAGTGTTTATTGGTTAAATTAATTTGATACCGATCAGAAATTCTAACAATTTTGAACAACAATTAAATTGATTCTTTCGCCTTTATTTTTCCTCCATATGTCCTGAACACAACAGGATGAATTTAAACATTTTTAAATATGAAAAATCAACAGTACTATATTTTCAATGCGCATCAGTGAACAGTCTGTGCTGGTCTGGCTTATTGACAAGAAACAATTCTAATCCGTCCCATAATTCAAAATAGATTTTACTCAGGAAAAGTGTATAAAGTTTGGTTTGACTAAACAATATGCTTCACCGTGCTTGAAAAGTTTGGGGCTCATATGATTCGAAGGTTTGAAAAAGAGAGAGAAAGGCACATCGCTCGCAAATTCAATCAGACAGATGCTGCTGCACAATACTTACAAAACATCGCCGTTTTGGTCTGATCGTGTACAAGCCAGGGGAAATCTTTTAACCACTGAGGGTTGAATCGATACGTTATTGTATCAGACGAGACAGCCGGTCCGATGAAGAAGATTCAGCGTCAGACTGTAAATTCTGTAGTACTATTGTCCTCCAAACGGCATCTTTTATCCTCTTTGTTGTGACATACTGAGGTAGAAACTACAGGAAAAAATACCTCTTCATTTTGCTTGAGGCTTCTTCTTCTTCTTAGTTGTAATGTAAAAAAATGATACAAATGTCATGGTTTCCCGGTACACATGAGCGAAGGTGGGAACGTTTATCCGGAAATGTAGTACTTTGTATTTGGATTGAGAAGGACAGTACACACTTAGAACCACAACTCCCATGAAGCACTGTTCCAACAACTGACGAATAGGACCAGAGACAGTAATGTAGCCTAGTTTTACCCATTATTTTAGACATGATAGCAGCGCAACTCCTTCACACTTGTGCTAGTGGATGCATATTTCTTGTCGCTCAGAATTATTTTTAGTAGCAAATGCGACGGAAATTGTCGCACTGTACAGCCCTGCAACTGAACTGTGACGTTTTCTGGAATTCTGGGAATGAAACATTGTTTGGCGCTTGAGCGTTGAAGATTTTCCTGCTCAATGAATTGTTTTGACTCAAAGATCGCGTTCATGGGAATCATGCTAGCTAGTTCACACCACAGGTCAGACACACAGTTTGAGTTTTGTATCCCTCTGTATTATCTTTGCAAACAGGTCTTGATGCCGACACTTTGTTTCGTTCCCAATTGTGGATTTTTTTCCCTTTTGATTAAGTCTAGATTATTTGTTGGGCTTTGGACTGTAGGCTTCATCAATTTCTATTTAATACTACTATATCTACAAAACTTAATGGGATGTAACTGTGTTAATGAGAAATGGTTAACCTGCTTTTCTGCTGCTCTGATCTTTTATACAGGCAGCTTTTTTATTTACTCACAAGAAATTGTTGTAAGAATGCTAATCTTGCTGTCATATGAGTGGTTGGTGAGATTCACTCATTTATATGAAGTGGCTTTTGACTTTGACTTTCAGAGGAATAAAATGATCCCCTTGTTGGCTGAAAGGCAGTTGGTAGAATTGCTGCGTTGTTGGTTTTCTGAATGAGAACCTCAGATGAAAGATGTTTCTTTTAAACACACTTGATAAAGCACTTTGATAAGGCTCTCGGGTGTCCTGAAGAAAATCACTCTGTACTCCCTAACCTGAGAGTGAATTTAATCTGACAAGGTCGTGGGGATGGAAGCTAATAACATTATATTGATACCAGTGTCATTATTGATTATGTGTATCAGTCTGAGTCATTGTAAATTCCAATGGTTTTTCTGGTTGTGGACAAAAATGGAAAATAGTTTTATTACTCTACTTATCGTTTATAAATAGATATTAAATATGATATTAAATGGAAATAAATAGTAGAAGTTCAGCTTTAGAGGCACAAGTCACAGAATACAGTCCTGGTCCTGGAAGTGGCTGCACAGTAAATAAGATGTAGATGATAGACCAAGACTGTTTCTCAATACACGTTCTTGTGTGTTTTTCCGTTCTCATGATCTCATGAAACATCAGTCAACCCAAATTCTGTTCCATTTCAAAGTTCACATAAACCAAGAACACATGGAATACCCGGATGTTGTTCTTGCCTGCCACCTTAAACCAAGGATACACTGGTTCGTGACTCATGTAGACTTGGCTGGGAAATATCCCAAGGTGCACTTCATGCTACTCTTGATTGAAAACTTAATTCAGATACGTTTTATTGAATAGATGACCATCTGATACAATGTTGGAACATGCACCAGAGGCAACATATCTAGAAATACAGCTTTATTATCATGATATGGAATTCAACGAAATATGTTCCAGTTTTGAAAATATACAAAATGTATAGAAAAATATAGCCTGTCCAGCCATCTAGTATTCTCAGTGTATTCAGTACTGAGAAAACAGTCTGGAATTGGGTGAATCACTGTGAAATATGCACTGTCTATTCTATACCGACCAATCACAAGTCTGGGGGTGGGTGTCATACACAGCGACTTTGTTTTGTCGTGAGTCAAAGTCGTGCCAGTTGGTTGTTTACTTGATTCAAAAATAAGGATTGAATTACAGATTACACCCTGTATTATCAAGTTTCTCTGACAAAAGCAACAGTATTCATTTACCAAAGTTTCTACTCAACCACCACCACTGCATGCCGTAATAGAACCATGCATTAGGGATCTGCTTTCTGCGTAATTACATCATATTCGTCTTATCTGTGATTGGTTTATTCAGTGCCTGTTAGTCCCGCGTTCATATTTGGACAATGGATTTCTTATTGAGAAAGACGGATGGCTGGCCAGGCAATAAAAAATATAGATGATATGCAAATCACAGTACAATTGTAGTGAAATCAAATTAAGTGATATTTGAGGGGAATACTTATTTACTGACCTCAAAGTTGAAGAGAACAAAACATCAGTTCCTCAAAGTGGCAGCTGTTCACTTAAGCCATACTCATGTTGTTTCCTCTTCACCTTCTCATGCTATTTGTGCAACTAATGAAATATGATTAATATTAGGGCTGCACGATTTTGGCCGAAAATAAAATCCAGTTTTTTCTTTTCCTCTAAAAACAGATTTTCGATGTAGATTTTTGGGTAAAACTACAAAAGACAACAGAAGTCTGCGTGTTGTTTTCGTGTGCACTCACAATGCAAGGCACTACTTCTTACCTCAAATCTGTGATGGTATCACGGAATCCTCGAAAATTCTGTGATGGGCTCTCTCATGGACAGACACACATGCACGCACACACGTAACCAAGAAACTGATAACCCCCGTTCTTGTATCTCTCTCTCTCTGCTCTGGTGCTGTGTGTCTTCTCTCTTGTCTTTACCCCCCCGACTGTGTTACACACTGTGTCTTGTCAAAAAATGCCAGGCATGTAAAACATGTGCTAATGTGTCGCTGTGAATGTCATATATGTGCTTGCATTATATATATGTATATATATATATATATATATATATATACACACACACACACGTAATATGAGTGATGCTCATGCGGTTATGTTTAAACTGGGGGATCCATGCATGGAGGAGACTGACCCAGGACACGCTGGAGGGATTATATCTCTGGGCTGGCCTGGGAACACCTCAGGATTCCCCCGGAGCAGGTGGATGTGGCTGGGGAGAGGGCTCTCTGGGCTTCTCAGCTACCCCCGCTACCCAGACTCAAATCAGAATAGGACAGTACGGCACAGATCCGTGCGTGGTCAATGTAAGATGAGTGATCCCTATGCAGTTCTATTTGAATTGGGGGATCCGTGCATGGACCGTGGCTTACATTGGTATCACTACTGCAGGTCCATCACAGATTTAAGGTCCGTGGTCATTACACAGACTTCTGTGAAAGACCACTGTCAGATTTTGGAGGAGGAGCCTACGGTAGCCCGGAGACATGAGAGAGATGAAATCAATTTGATGATTTCCCTCTTTTAAATATCGTCCAAATTAAAAAGTACGATTTTGATTTAAAATCGTTTAATCACGCAGCCCTAGTTAATATGTTGATTTAGAACTTTCCCCATCTGTGTTTTCAGTTGGAACCTCTTATCAAGCCCCATCCCATGTGAACAGATGAACATAAAATCCAACCGTCATCAAACATCTCCTAGAGTTAATTTTACCAATATGACCAAGCATCACAAATGACATATTTTCCGACAGGGGCTTCACACTCTACATCCTACTCCTTCAGCTTTCAGTTCAAGTACAGAAAGCCTCCTTAATATTACCCCCTGCACAGTGACAGTGACAGTTGGCTGATGTCTATAAAAACTCCCCAAAACAGCAGAGGAGCCTCTCATAAAGCTCAGGAGAATGCTAATCCCTCTGTGCTCATGGGAATGTGGAATTACCTACTTTTGGTTCCATGGTTATTCCATCATATGATTCATGAACTCATCTTTTAGTCATAGATTTATTCCCATACCTAAGGCTCCATCTAGCTTAGTCGAAGGTGTGATAAATCCACACCACCCGATTTTCACATGGCAGACTCTAGTATTCAGGCCTTGATGTTCACCTCTGCTGCCTAAATTATCATATGACTCAATGAGTGGAGGACTTTATATTTTAGGTACGAAAAACATAGTCAGATTCTTCTGTACGGGTTGAAAAGTTTATGTTGTGTTGAGCTTCTGACCACACCAGTCATCATGTCAGATGACACTGCAGAACTGTTCCTACTGCAGGTCAGTTAAAGCTCAGGCAGAAGTTTGGGCTGAGATGTAAAAAGAGAACCGCAGGAAGGTTTCAGACTGTTCTATAGTTATTTGGACAGGATTAGTTTTACATAGCTATGTGGGGTAAAGTAATAATTGCCAGATATTTTAGTCCGAATCTGCTACATTAGTAATCATTACCGCACAATGTCAGTAAAGATTACTGCAACTTTTGTCTTCTGTAAAAGGATCCGGGAAAATGACCCTAGGTAATGCTAATTAGTGCTGTAACCGATTAAATCGATTCCTAAGAGTTGGCAATGAATTTGGCAGTCGATTCGTTGGGACTTGGGCGCGTTAGTATTGAGGCATGCCCGCACGCTGTGTAGTGTAACTGAGGAAAACACAGCTGAGCATGGCTCAGGCTTTGGGTTTTTAAAGCTAGGTTTACATTATGTTCCTGGTGGCCATGACAATCCCGTTTGTCCGAAACGTAGTGTACCCTTTATGTAACAAAACTTGAATATGGGAAAAAAATGGCCAAAATCCCACAGCACACTACGTTTTGGGCAAACCGTGCTGCCATGGCCACCACAAACATAATGTAAACATTGGTGTAAGATAGCCTATGTGTTGTGATTAATTTAGCCAGCTAGCTAGTTAGACACTATCATCGTAATTATGTTTTCATCCATCTTCATTTATCAGGCCACCAGACTAACATTACCTATTGTTGACTGGAGCTAATACATACAGCACTAGTTTGATAGCCTATAACTGGAGGTGGTTGAAGACTATAGCTTGCTAATCTCTAGCCATAACCAGTCTCGTTAGTGGGCTAGTGCTCGCTAACTATACCCAAAAACATTGCGAGGATGTAATCCTTACTGACTTGCCTGCAGCTTATAGTGCTTCGGGTTAAATACCGAACTCTAAGAATTGAGGCTTTTGTATTATCCAATGAATCAGTTAGTTATTAAAATAATCTACAGATTAATCAATTGTTAAAATTATTGTTAGTTGGAGCCCTAATACTAATCTCATATGAATAGACAAGTAGTTAATATGTGTGTAGATATTCGGTCATATTCTGTTTACAAGTGGCTTTTCGAGGATTTTCAAGCATGGAGGCTATTGGGGAAGCACTCAGCTTCCCAGTAGGCAGTCGGACAAGTGCATGTGAAACCTCGCGTACTGTCGGAATTGGAGTATGACAAACATGATTCAGAAGCAAAAGAAGGTCGTAAGCACTCGTTAGAAACACAGGACTTATGATTGCTTTAGGTAACCTAAGCAGCGTAGCTAGGCTATGTGGCTAGTAAAGAAGTGTTAGTAGCTTAATCATCCGGTTGATGGACAATATTAATATTAAGGAAGCAACTTCATACGTACATGACAATGGGAGGGGATGACAGTGTGTGAATAGATATACCCCTCCCACTTGATGGTAATTTTACTGATATTTTGTATCCTATGCAAAGTGGCCATTAATATAACTGACACCTGTGGTAAAGTGGCATTACCCCAAATGCCCATGTAAAACAAATCCAGTCCAAATTGTGCTGAAGGATGCACAGATCTAGACGCATTACTCATGAGTCCCAGTCTGGGGTGGATTTGCTGTCACCCTGTTTTAGGGAGGATTCAGTAACCTGGGTGTGGGGGGAAGGGGCAGGGTGGGAGTGAAGTAGCTTAAACAGTCCTTTTTACTTTCTTCTCACCCCCTGTATTTCGCTTTCCTCTTATTTTTTATTATAATGTTTATTGTTATACAATTATTGTTTAGTCATTATTTTTTGTGACATGTGCATGTTACTTATGTTTTATCAGTATGTTCACAATCCAGCAAATTAAATCTGCATGTGAAGCAACTACCAGTGCAGTATGACTCACCATTTTTATAGTGTAGTATACTGTGACATGATTTGATTCAACACTTCAACTTGATGGGATTCAAAGTGTCTTCTTCTGTTGCATAATGCAATTCAGTATCATACAGTTCGGTTGATCAGATTTTTTTTTTTTTAACTAATAAAATGTAATATTTTATTTTTCTCTCATGCTCCAACCCTGTACTTACTGATTTTTTTTTTTTTTTGCTTTGACGTCTAAAAATATGACCCTCTTACAAACAGGTCTTTTCACAAGTCAAAAAACTCTTTAAACTAGTTAGACTTTATATAACATGCCTCGGCTTTAGGCTGTGTTTAGACCTGGCATTAACGTGTGCCCTGAGTGATCCAATCACAAGCATGCAGCTTTAATGCCAAGTGTGAACATGCTCAAGGCCCATTGAGAATGGACTGAGACCAGATTCAGATGTGGCCCGGGCTGTTTTTGGTCTTTAAGAAGTAAAAAGGAAAATCTTGGAATGAAAGGTCTGACTGTCTGCTGATAATGTTAGAAAGTCAGTGTTTTAAAGATGATTGAAATTCTTAAAAAGCCCACAAAAATGGAATGTATTAGGAATGTGTCATAAACGTACTTCTGCTTTAATGCACAAATGCACAAAGCTGTCGACTTTTTATTTTTCTCCAAGTGAGGAAAAAAAAGTAGCTGCTGTTTAAAAGTTTCACTCTAAATTCAGAACCACTCCTAATCACATGAAGAGCCAGTCATTACTAAAACACACAACTGGCAAATCGGCCAATAAAACAAAAGAACAGGATGGTCAGAGTTATCATATTGACATTGAAGGTGAATTTATTAACTCATGTCACCTTGTGCATTGGGTAACAAAAGAAAATATTCCTCTGTAAAACCTGCCATTGAGCCACTTAAGTAAGATAATTCAATTGGCCAAGATGTTAAACTTAGACTTAAACTGTTCCTCTGCAGTGCTGTGTGAAATGAAAGCTTCTGCTATGTTGTAAATTATTCAACAAGCTTGTTTATTTGCATCTAGACATTGGAAGTAAAATCCAGTCGCTAGTAATCCCTCGAGATGCTTCTAGAGACTCAATGTTAGACAAATGTTAATGCTAGGTCTGAATAGGACCTGAAGCTTTGGATAGGGAATGAGAAAACATTTAATTTAATGGTCAATCCAAAAGTGTAGAGCTAGATTTTACTTATTCTCATGAAAATATTTATATGTATGTATGTGTTTAGAAACAGTGCGTATGTGTATTTATTGTTTGTATGTATTTAGAAACAGTGCGTGGCTGTTTCATCTCAAAGTGTGTCCAGTACATACTTTTTGTGTCTTTATACCAGTTAATGTTACACACATGATAGAAAAACTGTCTCCCTGCATTAGTCTCTTTCATTATTTGTTGCTGTACTGTACACCATTGGCCGATTTCCACAGACAAGCCAAAGGAGTAACAGGGGTGAGACAGGTTGGACTTTTATACAGTGGACCTGCGTTCCAGAATCAAAAGAGTGGTAACGCAATGCAGCGCAGCGTATAGTGTGACGTATAACTTGTGCATCAGAAATATCCTGATCAGAGTCGGTCCGTCTTTGACTGTTCCACAAATGTTAGCATGGATACAGTCCTCTGCCCGAAGTGACAACCGCTCGCTTATCTTGGTAGTCGCACGCGCAATACGTCATCAAAATGACACTCCTTGGTTGCGGAACTAGAGGTGTTACTTTTACACAGTGTTCCGAGATCATGAATGCACCTTTATTACAGCTCTGTTACTACCTCTAGAGGTGTTAAAGGTGGAACAAAAACGTGCCACCATTTCGTTTACACAGACGTCGTTCCGGGAAAAACGGTGAAATATTCCCAGAACAGAAGCGCTGCGTAAACGAGGCTTATGTCTGTCAGTGTCTCCCGTTGACTGGGTAGTGTTGTAGGTGTTTGACCAGTGCTTAACCTGGTGTCCTTCCCTTGTGCATCCCTCTGCTGCTCATGTCATTTTATTTCCCTGCTCCCCAAACTAGCAACCTGACAAAAGAATATGGAAACACTGTTGACTCCATCCATACTCCCATCTTTTATTTTTTTTTTTAAGCTCAGTCTCATTGATTCTTTTTTTGTCTTTCATAGGGCAGTGTGTGCTGAGTGATTGTCTATACACTTGTGTGCGCTGACTGTTATGTGTACTGTGTCTGTCTGCAGGAAACCGGAGGATCTGTCCAGGGAGGTGATTCAGATCCAGCAGAGAGAAATCACACTGAAAGAGCAGAACTACACACTCAACAGCCGGTAACGCACACTTTCCCGCTTACACAAAATCCCTGCATATGCCTTCAGACCTTTTCCTCTCATTCTGTCTGCCTGTATGCTTCTCTCCCCCATGTATCTATTAGAGCGTATCTCTGAGAAGTCCTTAATTGTCACAAAGTTAATTAAACTGGTCCTGATTCTGATAGCACTCCTGACAGTAACCACTGGTGTGTGTGAATGCGTGAGAGAAGGAGAGAGATTTGAGTGAGAGAGAAGGAATTCACTAATTAAACTTGTCCTGTTTAGGCAGAGGTGATGTCTTTTGGGAGTTGTGCACGCATGCTCTGCTGTAGTCGCGCAGCAGCTCAGTCCAGCTATGAAAGCTTTCATTAGCGAAGCATCTCGCTCAGCTCAGCGCATTGGGCTCATTATGAAATATTAGAAAGAGCAGAATAGAAGAGAGGTGGGTGAAGGCGGGAATGGAGAGGGAAGCAGCAGTGTAATTATTGTTCTCCAGTTTAATTATTGTCCTATTGATCAGGCCTGGTTCAAATCACTGCAACTGACAGCTGCATAGAAATGACTTGGTGTCACTCAGGTAACATGTCTGTTGTGGAGTATTATACTAAATTGACTACGAAGCACTCGTGTCCCATTACCTGGACGGTCAGCTCTAATCGCACTGTTTCCCTTTTCCTCTGCCCTGTGTCTCCCCTCTTATTAACCCACGCACACACACACTCCACCTGTTCATTTGTCCTGATCTGTCAAGTGTGAGGAGCACGGAGCGCTTACTGTCGGAACTCAATGCAGAGCTGTCTCAGCAGCACAGCAAGACTCTGGAGGAGCAGAAGAAGAGGGAGGCGCAGGACTCTCTAGTTCGGCGACTGCAGAAGAGAGTTCTGTTGTTAACAAAGGTACGGTCCAGTCATACAGTCCATGAAAAGGAGGGGAGGTAGTGCCAACATGGCATCACCTATAGGTTTGACAAGACCAAATCAGGCAGATTTTATTTATTTTTTTTATTTTACCTTTATTTAACCAGGAAGTCCCATTGAGATCAGAAATCTCTTTTGCAAGGGAGACCTGGCCAAGGTAGCAGCCATACAAAGTCCAAACAATGTAAAACACATACATGATACACAATGAAACAATAAAACACAATAACAGCTATTCAACCATGATGGCCTTAAGAAAAATAATGACATTCCTCTTTCACTGCATTCTCCATGGTACTTTTGAAATCACTGACAGGAATGAATGTTTGTAGCTTAACAGTTTTTTGAAGATTATTCCATGTCCATGTTGCATGATGGGAAAATGCTGTTCTTCCAAAGTCTGTCAGAACTTGGGGACCACTTGGAGGAATGTAAATGGCAACTACCATCTGTGTGATGTTTTTGTATTCATACACAACATCAGCGCCACTATACAATTTATCAACAGCAAGGTTAAAGGTTAAGGTGAACTCACTTTATTATCCCCCTGAGGGGATTTGCTTTTTACCTCCTATACGCACAGCACCTCATATCAGCACTTAGAGCAGTGAGCTCCCATTGAAGACACTCGGGGACCAACTCCAGATCTGCATCAGTACTTTGGTAAACGGCACTGCCTGGAAAATGAACCTATATGAACCAGAGAAAAGACAAATTCAACACAGAAAGGACCCATGGTTAGCAGTGTTTTTTTAAGGAGTTGTTTAAGGAGTTTTAATGTAACACCAAGGAACTTTTGCTCGCGGGGTTCCCCCTAAAGTCAAGAAACGGTATTGTCTGTAACAACTGTCGTAAAAACTCTATCTCGGTAATACTCGCGCATTTGTTGACAAGTCACTGATGCCGGTAAACTTCCTGAGGCAAGACAGGAGACACACTGATAGAAATTGACTAGGGTCTTCCTCAGTGAGACATGATTAAAATCACCCAATATAAAGTTCGGAGCCTCTGGTGAGATAGTCTGCAATCTCTGTACAACATCAAATTCAGTGCAGGAGGCAGAATCGGTGTGAAAGTGAAACTTAAGATGCGGCACTAATTCCTCTAAGTTTCCTGCTGTTGTGAAGCTCATTTACCTTTTCCCTACCTCCTGAAACTTTGCAAATTTTAATTTGATGGGGCAGGATGTTTGTTTTTTTTCCGGTTCTAGGGAGGTTTTAACTGGGGGCGCACAACTCCTGGAGCACATAAACTACACCGACAACAGTTGAATGTCTGGTGTCCAGATTTGTTCTCTTATAATAACAGAGCTGCTGTAACGTTCAGTAATATACAGACATACCCCACCTCCCTGTGTTTTACCCGTTACTTCAGTATTGCGGTTCAGTCTGAAGGGGGTCCCGAAGCCATCAGTGGTGAGATCGGAGTTGTGGTCCTGTTCGATGAGCCATGTCTTGGTGAGAGCCATGACACAACATTCCTTAAAATCCTTTTGGGAGCGAACATTCCCCTGGAGCTCGCCTCCTTTATTCCCTTAAAAACTAACATAAAAGCTCAAGAGCCGAGGCGCCAAACTCCGATCACTGTTGGTCAATGTGTGCACATGCACCCATCAATTACGTGACGTATCAGTGACGTATCAGTAACGTATGCCGTAAAGCAGTCAAATTTTGTAGTTCTTTTCGTGTAGGGGTCTGGACCTGAACCCAGAAGTTGCATAGTGACAGTGCAGGCGATGGATGCTCTGGAGTGATGATGAAAGTGTAATTGAACCTATTGTGAGTTGTTGTTCCACCAAAATGACATGGAAATTATAATTTGAAGGCTGAAAAAGTCTGTTGTGTTACTTTAAGGAAAGTGAGCAAAACGAACTGGACCAAATATTTATATAATGTTGTACAATAGTGACCAACACTCCCTTTTTTTTTTTTTTTTTAACCAGGCTGTTAAGTGATAAAGATTAATGAACATTTAATATGACTCACTGCTGAAACGTACCTCAAGTGGTCATTTCAGGAACAGCAGGATTCGATACTGCCATTGGTTTAATTTTTCAGCCAGGAAGTTGTCAGTTTGTAATAATCCTACAAGCAGCTGTACAAAAACACAGATACATCCATATCATTCACACTGTCACATCACAACCCTGCCAGCATCAACTGAGGCCAGAATATGAGACATTTAAAAAAAGAAAAAAGTAAAGTGAACACAATTGGCACTTAAATCTCAAGACCAGACCTGAGTGCTGGGTCTCCCCAGTGCCCTCTCTCCCTCCTGTCGGCCAAAGAGTCTCGGTCGAAGAACAGTCACGTGACTCATCTATCAGTTTGTTTTGCTCTGCAGTTCCTGACTAGACCTCCCTGTGTTATTGATTTCTCAGTGTGTGTAATTCCCTAGGTCAACATGCTCAGACTCCAAACACACAAATCACAAGCAAGCAAACACACACCCACCGTCACTAATGGAGGGCTAAAGGCATGCTGGGAAAACGACTTGAGACCAGGTTCAGCCAACTTCACTTAACAAAGCATTCAGGATGCTGGAGTAATTACTGGTTACCATTTAGTCACAGTGCATTTTAAAAACAGTGTATCTGCAGTTAATAAAAGTGGTCTTTTTAAAATATTGACCCATTCATTTAGTTCAGGTTGGTTTTGATGAATATTTGGTTCTGGCTGACTGAAACCTGCTGTTAAAGTGCTATGAAATTGAATGACTCTTTTTTTTTACTCTAAGAAGGTGGTATAACTAGTAGGGTTATGTTGAGAATCCAAAGTGCTTAAATGGAACATAACTGGACTGTGTCTGTGTTTTTTTGTGGATGTTTTATCACTGATTCAACAGGCTTAGTCCAAACAAAGAGTAAAAGGAGAAGTTGTTCCTTATGTGGTTGGTACTGGAGAAAATGTACGATTTTTGAGAAATCAGGGTGTTCGTGGATCCTTAAAAACTCTTAAATGTGATTGTCTTAAATTAAGGCCTTATTTATCCTTAAAAATGATAATTAATCCCTAAATCTTGCACCCACAGATCTTAAAAATTCACAACACAATAATTGATATTGTTATATTTGCTTTGGAATTCATTTTTAAGAATTCGTCAGATTTGTAACGAGTGTTTTTAGCATTTTAGAACAGAGATTGGAATGATTGAGATTTTTGCCGTGTACGCAGTGTTAAAACGCCCTTAATGTCAGAAGCAGAAACAGTCCTGAAGAAATGGAGATACATTTGTTGAATTCAAACATGTTCAAGGCAGTACGTATGAGACCTTTTGTACTGTTATTTTTGGGAATGTAAGATCTTAAATTGGATCAAAGATGCCTTGAAAACTGTACAAAAAAGTCATATTTGGCCTCCTGTAACCTGCAGATAATCTGGAAATACAAAATTCCAGTACAGTTAAGACTGAATACACCTGAACACAAGCTGAGCAATGTATATGAACAGCAGGAAATGCACAGATGTATCTGTAAATAAATACATTGAGAACACTACCCAGCTGTTCCGTAGTACGTGGCAAAACGCAGGAGAGTCGGCTCCTGAGGTCAGGACTCCAAATGAGGAAAGAACATATGAGCAATCCACACCTTTTATTCAAAGACAGATGGACAGAGAGAGGAGAGAAGTCATCTACGTTTAACAGAGCAGTCCTGACATCCCTCCACAGGCAGTTCCACACCTATTCACATTGAGTGTCGAGTGAATAATGGGCATCACTGACCCCGTAGGCACCAAACAGCTCCACAGAGGGTAAATACCTGTATTTCCACACCAGTGAGTCACAGTTGGCAAAGCTTCATGGATCAACGGGAGAAGATTTTCAAAAATCAAAAAGTAGTCCGGTTGTCATTTAATGATGCACATCGGCCACGTCGTCATTCATAAAACTAGCGACGCACCGATCCTGAAATTCTGGGCTGAAAGAGTTAAAATAGTCATGCACTGGAAAAAAAATCTAAATCTTACCAAATATATTTTTCTCATTTCTAATCAAAATATCTAATAATAATAATAATACATTTTATTTATAAAGCACTTTACATGTTTAGATGAAAACCTCAGAGTGCTACAACAGAGTACAATAATTATCAATTAAAAACAGATAAAAATAGTTAAGAGTCAGTTAAAAGCAGGTGAGGCATCACACTTAAAATAACTTAAAACAACTTAATAGCTTAAAATAACTTTTCAGTGAAATATAAAGAACTTATGTTTAGACAATAGAAGTCTTACCAAGATAATTCTCACTTGTTCCATTGGCAGATTTTTTTTTACTTGAATTAAGCATAAAAATCTTAAATTAAGCAAAAAAAAAAAAAAAAT
>JAPTYQ010000001.1:26602669-26613619 GCA_029814465.1 Ostorhinchus cyanosoma
CGGCCCATTTGAGATCATACTGGGCTGAATGTGGAACTGAACTAAAACCAGTTTGACACCCCTGCTTTAGGTGATTACGTCTTATTTAAAGTGTGATGAGATATTTGGACTAGAAATAAGGAAAATACACTTGGTAAGATTTGGATTTTTACAGTGTATTAAAATGACGTTTTCTCCTCAACACAACAGGAACAGTAGGCACGTAAGTATAAAAGTACATAAATTCAAGGCCTTGGATTAAAAAAGCACCCTGTAATAAAACCAAACAAGGCGCTTTTATTGATTAAATGAGCAGTAAAATGTGAAAGTAACTGTGAAATACACAAATTCAGAACTATTACAGCATTTGATTTGGATTTTTGCTGTGAAATGAAGGGAAAAAAATCCCAAGTTGTTTGAGGTAAAATGGAAAATAAGTGTCAAATTAGCACTTATATGTGTGTGTGGCTGCAGCGTTCCACAGTTTGACTTCCATTTTCAGGCAGGAGGAAAAATCCAGACCATCTCGTTCAACCTTCTATTCGTCTTATTTCCATTTCTGTCTTTCACTGGCTGTTAAATCATCATTTTCTCCCTGGCTCTCGCCGTCTCTGCTCTTCCCACTCTTTTATTCATTCCTTTATCTTTATTTCATCAGCCCTCAGTCGAAAACAATTAGTACACCTTTTGATATGTCATTAACTATAAATGAAGCAGCGGAGCGAGGTTGAAGACGCCAAGGCCGAGCAGCCTTTCGCAGATATCACACAAACCCACCAGACCTACTCAAACTCTAAACAATCAAGGAGGAAAGGTGTGTTTTTTTTTTTAGAAAATACAGAAAAATGATTTCATAGCATTAACATTCAAGATTCAAAGATTTTTTTTATTGTCAATTAACTCGATTCACATGACAGAGAACTGAGACTCTGTTTTTTTTCACCTTGTTATTAAAAGCCGTGCAATAGAAGGTAGAAAAAGAATAAGAACAAGTGGCGCCAGGAACAACAAACCCCGCCCCTCGCAAATGTTTTAGTTCTTAATGGACATCTCCCTCTCAAAACATGAGACTATGGGTTTGACCTTTCAATGTCGCTCAAGGTCAAAGGTCATGATGCCATTCTGGAGCCGACATGTAGTTTCCTATCTGTCAACAATAGTAACTGAGTACTTATCTCTACTCTTTTTGGAGTTACGACCATTTAAAATCATGTGACCTTGATTTTGACCTTTTAATGTCACTCAAGGTCAAAGGTCATGACGCCATTTTGAAGCCCATACCTGGTTTCCTATCTGTCAGTAATAGTAACTAAGTCTCTATCTGCACTCGTTTTTCCATTAGAATACATTATAGTTTTTTAGGTATTGACCCAGTGACCCCTGACCTCTGGGGTCAACAATAGGTCAAAATCTATTCACACAAGATGCAGAATTGAAAGAAGAGCATTTTGGTGTTCATTAGAAGTCTGTAAGATGAATAGTTCAAAAGTTAAATCCAGAATTTGAGTTTGACTTTTATCGTGACCTTGACCTTTGACCTAGAGATTTCAAATTTATCCTTCAAGGTTCTGATGTTAATGCACATCAACAGTGAGAGCAAATAACCTATGACAGGATATAAAATGTACAGTGTTGAGCAAGTTACTTCCAAACTGTAATCTATTACAGATTACATGTTACTGTTATTTAAAAGTAATTCTATACCTTACAATGTTACTGTGTCTGAATATTAATGCGTCACATGATTGTGTGATGTTACTTTCGAGTTACATACAGACCCTCATCATAAATGGCACATGCGTAGTAGATACTTGGTACATGACAATTGTACAATGTTAACAAACAGGGCTTTTATATATAAATAAAGAAGAAATATCCAAAATGGTATAAGACGTAGAAGTGCGTAAGAAAAAAATAAAATAAACACATTTGAGACAATAGTCTACAGGAGGTTAAAACCATTCCTTGTGCCTTTTTTATTTATTTCAAACACAAACAAAAAGTATGGATGGGCTTTTCACTGTCTCTGTGGAGTTGTGTTTTTCTTCCACAGACATATTGATAAGTGGATCCTGCTGTGCAGAAACCTGCTCATTACAGAGCAGCGTCTCAGCTGGAAACCAGAGGCTTATGGGACAGAAGAAGAGACACCGGACCTGCCGCCGCCGTCCTTTCATCTCATCCCTCTCTTCCTCCGTTCTTCACCGTCCTGGCTAAACTCTCCTTCCACTCGCTCTGGAAGCCTGGTGTTGTTTCCTCTGAAGTGAGCCCCCCCCCCTCGTCTCGTTCCCACTCTGAAGTCCCCACAGAGAAACCGAACAGCTGTCACATTGTAGTTCAGACCGGAGTTGATTCTCCTTTGGGTTCCCCTCAGAGTGGGAGCAGCGTGAGACCGCACTCACCGAGGAGGGGTTTGTTCTTGAATGAGGCGCTTGAACTGGCCGTTCAGGGGCCGGCTCTCAAATGTCAAATGTCAGTTTTCGACACAGACACGGACGCCTCCCCAAATGCCCCCGTGTGCTCAATATTTCATGACTCACCTAAAAGTTCAGTGTGATGGATTACCTCATTCTAATACATTAGAACTTACTTGGGGCTGGTTTCATGTCAGTGGAACCTCACGGCTCGCTGCAGAAGACGCTTGTTACTTTTCCCTTCGTTCAGAGGCTGAATACATGTGTGTTTACATCTGAATAAAACCGCCTCCAGGCAACGCAGATGGCATCTATTCTCCCTGCGATTGTCTGAAGCGTCCCGTATGTCTTCATAATCATTAAAGATGCTCTAACAGGTTTCAGCACATCTGTAAAAACTTTACAGCCTGATTGTCTGGATTGGAATCTGATTTTGAGATAAACTCATTATCATAATAATCATTAAATTTAGATTTATTCTCTTTTAAATCTGTCAACCATGCTGGAACAAGGACAGGATCACATTCAAGTTTCCTTTGGGTTCTTCCATCACTTTACGTTCAGTTTCATTCAAAACGTATTTGTTTCCAGGGAACAATTTACAGGCACATGTGGGCACCGTATGTACGGAATGTACATGTTTTCATCCTTTCACATGTTATTCAAAAGCATTTGATCACGTGGCAATGTACATGTAATGTAATGTGACGATCTCCGGTTTACATATCTGTAACCGCTAAAGCTATAACTAACCCTAAACCTGACCCTAACCCTAAAACTAAACCTAAAACTAACCCTAAACCTGACCCTAACCCTAAAACTAAACCTAAAACTAACCCTAAACCTGACCCTAAATCTAACCCTGAACCTGACTCTGACCCTAAACCTAACCCTAACCCTGACCCTAAACCCTAAATCTAACCTTAAACCTAAACCTGACCTTAAACCTAAAACTAACCCTAACCCTAAACCTGACCCTAAACCTAAATCTAACCGTGAACCTGATCCTAAACCTAAAACTAACCCTAAACCTAACCTTAACCCTTTTAATCCCTAAATCTAACTTTGAACCTGAACCTGAACCTAAACCTAACCCTAAACCTAAATCTAACCCTGAACCTGAACCTAAACCTAAAACTAACCCTAACCCTAAAGCTGACCCTAAACCTAAAACTAACCCTAAACCTGACCCTAACCCTAAATCTAACCCTGAACCTGACTCTGACCCTAAACCTAAAACTAACCCTAAACCTGACCCTAACCCTAAACCTAAAACTAACCCTAAACCTGACCCTAACCCTAAACCTAACCCTAATCCTAACTGATAATCACATGCTATTGTACGCAGCGTGAACATACATGCAGAAAGCTTATCGTACAGATATCCCATTGCATCTTCCAGCTGAAGGTATCGTAACCGTTTTGTCGTCTGTCCATTCCACGATGTTAATCGCACTTTCTGAAGAACGCACTGAAATGTCTGCACTACATTCATACTGTGGATGTACGTCAGCACGGAGCAGAAGAATATAGAAAAAAAAAAACAGGTGAACCTTAAGGGCAGTAACTTTCAACAGAATCTTACACTATATTTGGCCGATGGGTATTAAACCTGCACAGCACGTTATGTTTTGCTTTGAGTTGTGAGCCAAAATCCAAGTTACGAGCTTCAGGTGTGCCGCTGCTCGCTGTCGTAGCCAATAAAAGGAAAAATGTTGGCGGACAGTTCGTAGGTATCCTGGGGGCGGATCCTCCATCTGCTTTCTCACCACGGCGTCTTGAGGAGTACTGACGGGTTCCTCCTGAAGTCCATTTTTATATAACCTACACCGACTCCTGTGGTACATTTATAATAACTATTTCATTTAAATGTATTTTATTTTTGTGTTCTGTTATTCTACATTTGAACATTATGGATTATGGTGCTGTCGCTGTCCAGAGGGGAGGTGCTGAAATGCTGGAAGAGGTGAAAAGAGTCTACAAACATCAATATGTGTTGGAGATAAGTTCAGTGAGTCACTCATAAATTAGAAATAGGTTGGGTTTTTTTGGATACGCTAGACATGATCTCCATGTATTTCAACTTACGGGTCTGGAACAGATTTCAGTGGGGAAAATTGATTTCATATACGAGTGAATTGAGAATGAATTAAACTCGTAAGTCAAGGTACCACTATAATAAATAATAAAAACAATGTACAATATATGAATAAGTTGGGTAAAGTGCAGACACGATATGACAAATTGTACATTATCCCACTGATGGTGCAGTTTACACAGAAAATCAAGAATTATGACAAAATATTTCTTTAAAAAAACATTTCTTTGAAAGGAAATAATCCTCTCTCTGATCAGATGATCAACATTCTATCACAAGAACATAACGGACCATTGCGACATTGCACATAGCGATCTTTAAAGTTGTAGCATTTGATAGTTTTTTAGCATCACTAGTGCAAAAAATAAAATCCACAATTTTCTTACAGCATATTGTGAATGACATGGACGTGAAACTTGTGCATCTACTACTTCCTTGTGTTTTCAGGTTATAAAATATACACACCACAATGCCCTGATTTGATCTAAACACAGGCATTTTCAGACAGGTGGGAGGGTTAAATATGTGATTGACAGCTGTAGTTACCAATCAGTTACTGTACTGCTCTATTCCAAGGCTCAACACGGAACATTGCCTGTATTTATATGTAGTGTGTTGGTTTGGACTGAGATTAGAGCAGTAAAAGGGCTTTTTATGTTTCTGATTTCATCTGTAAGTACACATCTGAGTCCTGCCACATGCACAAACACTGTTATTATGTATTATGTTGTTATGAAATAGACAGGAAGAGTACAAAGATGTGACAACTGAACCCACTTCATAATCTGGATCATATGTGTTAAAATGTCTATGAATGTGTATTTCCTGTTGCACAGACGTGTGGTGTATGTTTACCTGTAGAGACATCATCTTCGGCATGTGTTTTCCTCTTGTGCTGTGTTGAAGGTATTTCAGAGTTTGAATCTCTAATAACAGCCCAGTGAACACGACAAAAACACGAGTCCTGTTCATCATGTTTTCCTCTTCCTGCTGTATTTGCACATACAGTATACTGACAGACAAAACTCAGGGCAAAGCGCTCACAGATACAGAAACCTTCCAATCATTCGAATACATGAACAATGAGTGGTTCCAGGCACAACAAACCCCGCCCCTTGCACACATTTTATCTTATTTTTGCATGGATACAGCTGATGTCAGTATATATAATTGCCTCTATATATGTGCCAAGTTTGACGTAAATTGATGCAAAATTGATGTTTTTATAGACATTTGAAATGTCGCCCATTATAAGTAAATGCAGGAGGGGGAAAAAAAAGATTTAAAAAATTCATTTAAAATGTGAACTTTGACCTACTTTTCCCAAATTATAATGACATCTATTCTAGGTCACTGGCAATCTGTAAACCAAATTTGGTATGAATTCAACCAATAGTTTTGCTGCTACAGACATGGGAATTTTCACCCATTATAAGTAAATGGAGGGAAAAAAGATTTTAAAAATTCATACAAATTTAGAACTTTGACCTATTGTTCCCAAAATGTGACTACATCTATTTTGGGTTACTGGCAATCTATTAACCCAATTTGGTATGAATTAACAGATAAACAAACAAACCGAACCCAAAAACAATACCCCTTGCCTCCTCTTCAGGGGGCGGGGTCACTAAAACAAAAATGTGCATCAATTTTCCTTCCAGTTGGATGGCGGTGTTTTTGCTCATATCCTGAGTCTGACTCCAGTTTGGGTTTTTGATCTCTTCTACTATATAAAGAAAAACCGCCAACTAAACAAGTCAATATCACTATCGATCATACACCATATTTCGTTTTCTAGCACTTTATCTTGCCATCATCTCATTTTTTGCAAAGGTAACAGAAGCCCTGAAGTGCTTTTCAAGCCAAGTAGCATCAAGGTGAGATGGCTAAGGAGGATTTAAAGACAGGAGGTGACATATTGAGCCTGTAAAAAAGCAGATTTTTATCAACTTGCCATCAGTTTTCCCTTTTTTATGGTTGTTAAAAATGGAATTATGGTCAATATAACTTTGCTATAATTTACAAAAAAAGTCTCTTAAACTCAAAGTGAAAAGAAACTTCTGCAAATTAATATCAATTAATTAAAAATATATAATGTAAAATAAGTTACTGAATAAATTTCATCCTCCTAAAGTACTATTTAGTAGTTTTATAATCACCTTTGGCTGCGATAACAGCACTGAGTCTGTGTGGGTTGATTTCAATCTGGACACTTCAAATGTAGTCCAAACTGCTCAGCCAAATAACACTGACCACGATTCATTTATAAAAGGGAAAAACATCCAATGAATACTTTTTACAGGCAATGTATGTGTTTAACCAGAGAGTTTCCTCAGAATTAAGTGTGCAGCTCCGAAAATGTTTAAACTATTAATATATGCTTTATGTATTATTTATATTCCCAACTCTCAACAGCAGGGGGAAGTCACGTACGAGAACACACTTAGGACCAAAAGCATCAGTGAATCAGTGCAACGTACTGTAGTCACTTATGTAAGCGTCAAACCCATCTGACATCTGTGGAACTCCAATCTACCCAAACACACATCATTATTTTACTAGTGTGCCTCTTACTTTAAACCTTTTCTTTCTCTGTAGCTGTTTTCAGAGGACGGTCCGCTGTCGGAGCCAAATCCTACACCACTTACACTGAGAATGAAGGGAACGGTCTGCGTTTGTACCACAGAGGGCGTTGTTTCACCACCCAAAAAAAAAAAAGACGTATTCTGTTGTCCCTCGACACTTACCATAGATGTAGTAGAACTGATGCATGATGGGATAGGCGGATCAAGTAAAAACCGCATTTGAATGTACAAGTGGCAAAAAGAAAGACAGAACTCTCAAAAGAGTGTTTTTATTTCATGCAACACAGAACATTCCAGCCTCTGTCATTTTCCACACTCACCATGTCTTGGTTTGTTTATTTTTCCTCTTCTGACCCAGATCGACCTGGTGACGTCCACTGATGTCATCATGGTTCGCTTCGAAAAACCAAGTTTTATTTGGTGCCCATCAGTACCAAATTTTCTGTTCCTAAATGCTCAGATTTTTGGTGTGAACATGTCGGTGGCTCAAGATTAGGTTCAGGAACCTACACTGACACAGTTCTGTCCGCCTGAAAACGGCTTAAGTGATCACACTGACCATAGGTGGCGCTATTCAGAGGCTAGAGGAAGCTTCTGCCGCGTTTCCACTACGTGGTACCGGCTTGACTCGACTCAGCCTTTCTACGTGTTCATTATAAAAAAGGACTGGAATCTGGTACCCGGTACTAGTTTTTGGTATCCTGAGGTTCCAAATGATACTTAAATGTGACGTGTAAACCCTGCAGACACTGATTGGTCAGACAGTTGTCTCTGTGACCCGCCCATTTACAAAAACAGATGTGGAAGTTGACAGTAAATACAGCAGTAGGTTCATCCACATGATGAACCCCAAAACTAGACCATGGTCGCTCCAGGAGATTCAGTCTTTGGTGGCCGACGTAAAAATTCAGATGAGCAACAAACAACTTTATCAGCAACTCTGAGCAAACGACACAGAAGTAGCACGCCACATCACTATGACAACCAGGTACTCTAAAGTTGGTAGTATCCTGTAATGGAAACGGTCTCCAGGAATAGGTCCTGGTACCTGGTACCTGTCAAGTCGAGCCGGTTCCATGTAGTGGAAATGCAGCATTAGCGTCCCCAAATTGTCACTAAAAATAGGCTGTAGTCAATATATAATAATAACTTTTAATAATAATAATAACTTTATTTATATAGCACCTTTAAAACCTTAGTTTTGACATCCAAGCAGAAGGGCACAACAGCAGAATAAAACATAGAAAACAACACAGTAAAAGAGCAACACATCATGGTAAAAACAGCAGAATTAACACATGATGGTGACAGGTCTTCGTCTATGTCAACCAAAAGAGGGAATATATATTCATTTTATTATATTCTGTTTTATTTTTTTGTGAAGTTGGACAATACATCAAAACACACACACTTTGAGGTATTATTTATTTTTCATATCGATATGTCAGATATTTGATAGGCTACCTGCGCCATATCTTTACGACGCTATTTCCATACAGTTGGCAAAATAGAAGCTAATCTTATAGCCTAGCTACCTACATCACCGTACTGCAAAAGGAAAAGAAGACAGCCAACCAAGACATTTTTTTTTAAATGTCATAACCAACAATAACAAGAAGACGAAGCCAATGCAGCTACAGTACAGCAGCACTCAGGCTCATCAGAATGCTTCCACCACTTGCAGACCTCCAGACACCGGCTGAATTTCACACACTGGTTCCCCGTCAGATCTGGGCTCTAAGGACAGCAGTATTCGTCCACGCTCTCCATCAATGCTGATCTTACACGTGGTAAAAATGAGCATGATGCGGCTCTAGAAAATGTCAGAGCTGCTGCCTCGACTGGATTTTACCCAAACTTTATCAAAGTGCTTAAATTGGCACTCTCACTTCCAATCGGGACGACGACATGTGAACGATCCTTCTCAGCAACGGGTCAGGAGAGACTTCCTCCTCCGTCACTACTGTTTATAGAGAGCGTCATAACTAAGAGGATTAAAGCTGAGGAGGTTGTTGATGCGTATGACTCAAAGGCCCCCGTGATGGATGCTGCTCCGTTAAGGTAGGAAATAAAGAAATGAATTAATTAATATTATAAGTATTAATCTGTGTAGAGAATGAATAAATGACTCTGCTGCACCATCTCAGTTTGACGTACACAGTCAATTTTGCTGTGTCACATTAACACTAATAGAGTTGATTTTAACTGTATTCTAGAGTGCGTTTGGTCCCTATCCAGATCAGTGTTAAACAGCAGTGTTAAAAATCATGGAGCAAAACTAACTCTACACATAGTAAATAATTAACACTCGTGTACACTATCCCCTTGATTTGATGAGCATTCAACAACACGATATGTCACTAACACTGGGTACCATCTTACTCAATCTGTTGTTGTAATTACTCCAATAGAGTTAACATATTTTTATACTGTATAATTAACACTCATACTGTGTGCTGATTGTTTTTTTGTTTTGTTTTTTCAGAGGAATTAAAAAAAAAAAAAAAACGGGAAAAAAAAATTTTGACTAAGGTTCTCATAATTCATGCGTCAAAGGGTTAAATAACAGTGAAATGTGTGTCAGTGTTTGAGCCTTGGAAAAGCTCCAGACTTTCCTTTAAAAGCGTTCCAGTCTAAGCACAGAAGTAGAAGCGACCTCTTTTACATTTGGGGGATCTTTTCAGCCATTAGAAGGTCAGCTTTATGATCATCCGCTGGCACAACAATTGGCCGAGGCTAATGGTGTAATAACAAACTCAAATTGGTCCCAGACTAAAGAGAATACATTTGGACAGTTGTACCAGGGCAGAGTTTCGACCTGATGGGGCCTCCGCGGCGGCGTCATTAACACATGGGTCTCCTGGAGCTGCTGCAACACTTGGCGTCTGGGTCGTACCGTCCACAGCAGCTGCGTCTGATCCGTGTTCACATACAAAACACACGTCTGTTCAGGAGGCCAGTGCAAATGTGGAGGCAGGTCTCCAGGCAGCCGCCAAAATGGCCGCCAGAGCAGAAGAGTGACAGTTTGGCTAATTAGAGCACTTTTAATTTGCACTGCCTTGATCTCTCGTCTTAGCCGCCTTCAATCTGCGACGGTGTGTGTGTGTGTGTGTGTGTGTGTGTGTGTGTGTGTGTGTGTGCGCAGAAAAACACACTGCTGCCGTGTGTCGGACTGTTTTCAGTTTAGTTCAGTGTCACCTTGTGTTGTAATTTACAAAGGTGAAATAGTTTTACGAAGGCTAAATGACCAAAGCTCTGTCATTTAGCCTGTCTTCAACTTTCCCCGTCCTTTCCTTGGCTTTATTTACTCATTTATTGACCTTTATCTGGATCGCGCCCCACATTATAAACATCCCCACTCTGGGTTTGTTTGTAGAAGACCCTGGAATTCACCCCAGGTTCAGCCCTGACACTCAAACATGTTGAGATGTTTGGGAGGATGGACAGACACTTCAGAGGGACGTTTACAGACGGAGAGTGAAAATAATAAGGACAGAAGGACGATGAAGGTAATCACTATCAGGCAGGAGGTAAAGAGGAAGAACGAAGAGGAGGGTTAGGTATGAGGAGGAGGAGGAGGAAGAGGAGGAGGAAGAGTCAGATGGAAGGAAGGGATCTGATGTACAGATGCAGAAAGGAGGAGGACTAGTAGAAGTAGAACTAGTAGTAATAGAACTAGTCCCCACATTATACACGCCTCACATTATAAACATCAACTAGTCTTGGGGCGGCCATGGCTCAGGAGGTAAAGCAGGTTGTCCAATAACCGATGGGTTGGCAGTTTGAATCCCGCTCTGTCCTAGTCAGTCCATTGTGTCCTTGGGCAAGACACTTCACCCTCCTTGCCTCCAGTGCCACTCACACTGGTGTATGA
>JAPTYQ010000001.1:26777609-26792172 GCA_029814465.1 Ostorhinchus cyanosoma
CCCCCCCCCCCCCCCCCCCCCCCCCCCCCGCCCCCCCCCCCCCCCCCCCCCCCCCCCCCCCCCCCCCCCCCCCCCGCATCTAGAGAACGGGCCACGTCCTCACATAGAGCTCCGTCGTGTTACTTTTAGAATTATGTACCACCCCACGCAAAGTTTTTCGGGCTTTTTTTTTTGGGGGGGGGGGGCACCAATAGGCTCATGATGCCAATAGTGGGGCGCGGTTCAAAAAAGGATGACAAACCCTGGCCTACTTTACTCATGCCTGTAATAAACCTGGTAGAAAAAGACAAAGCCCTGCAGAGATAACTCTTTTTTAAAAAAAAAGCAGAGATGAGTTAACACTTAGAAGTTCCTGCTTCTCTCATCGTGTCAGTGTTATTCTTTCAACGGGGCTTTGGTTAGGTGTCTGAAATGAGGTCTGTTCTCAGCACAAGATTAAGAGATTTCGATGTTTTGTTCTGTGTCATAAAATATGCAATAAAATACGCCAGTAATGAATTATGAAGCTTTTATATTTCTTCCTTAATAAGTGTCTACATAAGACTACTGAGGTTTGTCAGATCATCATTATATCAACCTTTGAGCCTCAGCAGTCCACCATTTTAGCCCCGTCGTGTTGCTTTCTTGTATCCTATTCGCACTAAAAGGAAAGTGATTTGGAAAAGGCATTTTTAAATCAAGCTTATCTCTAAAAACCATTAAATGTAAATACTTTTGAGTCAAAACTGAGGACGCTTCATATTTTTTACTTTCCATCAGCCTTTTTCTTATGCAATACTTCAAAGTCTGCAAAGAAATGTGTCAATGGAAACACGGCTATAGGGTAGATCACTGTATTTGGGGATTTCTACTTCTTTTGATAAACCAACCAGTCTATCCATGAGCCAGTTTCAGAAAGTCATCTCAACTTGAAACTTGAAAAACTAATGTACAAAACCAAAAAAAAAAAAAAAAAGTAGTATTCCTAATAGACATCATGTCCCAGTTCACATTAATGTTGAGCATTCTGCTTTAAAGACTAAAAGTATGAGGAAAAGCACCAGAAACAGCTGCTCTTCTCAGGCTCGAACTTTAAT
Source organism: Ostorhinchus cyanosoma (assembly GCA_029814465.1). NCBI lineage: Eukaryota > Metazoa > Chordata > Actinopteri > Kurtiformes > Apogonidae > Ostorhinchus > Ostorhinchus cyanosoma. The sequence goes on from JAPTYQ010000001.1 coordinate 26,778,686, forward strand.
AAAGAAAAGCAGCGTTCACCATCTAATCTGAGCTGCAGAGTTTTTTAAAGATGGATGTTTTGTTTGGTTTGTGGTATCTTTTGTGTTCTTGTCACTCTGTGAAAAGGACAAAGATATGCAAACACAGAATGAATAATGAAATGTTTTGTTTGACTATACACAACAAATTTCCAACCGGAATATGCACAGACGGAGCACAGTTCAAACTATTCAAAAGGCAAACTATAGGTTTTTGCTTTTTGGGTACAGATTTGGTGGGTTATAATTTGCATCACCACTTTGCGCTTCTACACAAAAACACAACAGTTTAATTCTTGTGTGACTTTAATACAAAGTACAGTCAGAGTCGCAGCAGTCGAGTATCATAATTGAACTCCCTCAGTTATGAGGCCATTGTTCTTAGTCATTACTCCCAGCATGCTCTGCTGGGTCATTCTCTGTCTGGCAGGGTGTCAAACCCGTTTCTCTGCATTGCCTGACGATGTTTTGCCAGGCGTAAAGCTAATCTCTCCTGTAAACAAATGAAAATGGACACAGAAGCCACAGCAGATACAAAAAACACCAGAAACCAGAGCTCACAGTTTTTCTTGTCTATCTGCATGCACAGTTGTAAAAAAAAACAAAAAAAAAAAACAATAAACATTTCCCATTTCCTACTAATAGCAGCATTCACAGACACACACAAACCGATGGGTCAACGATGGGCAAAGTTACGATGGCACACACAAATCTAACCACACACAGGCCTGGAAACACACTGCCTGAAAGCTGAATGCTGATTTGCTAATGAGCTGTCATGGTGACAGATACTGCCATTTAATTGGCTGGTAAAAGAGGCAATTAGAAGGCAGTGCATTGATGCACATCAGAGAGGAAGAGGAAGAAGAATTGGGCCGATGCTTTCTGTATCTTCCTGGGAAAGAGTGTGTGCTTCAAACTGAAACACACACCAGGAGACCTTAGGCATGTCACTCACTTCTTTAAATTATTCATTCTGATGATCCTATTTAACTGCTCTGTGATCTGCTGCTCAAGTCAAGACTGAACATGGATGGATGTGAGCTACTTTGGGCCTTTCCCTGCTCTTTCTTTTTCATCCGTTATCAGGAACGCTCTAAAACCTAAAAATCTCAGACAAGTTCAGCTTCTATTCTTACAGGTAAAAACACAGAAACATCACATCCAGCTTTAAAGGCAAAGTCACACTTTGTTTAAAGCTAAAACTCACAAATCCTGCAGCATGTTTTAAACAGTAAAAACCTGCAAAGGGCACTCTCTGTTTTAACAACGCAAACTTACAAATCTGCACAAATATTGAGCATCGAGGTGAAACTACACAAACGTTGCATTCCATCTTGAAGGTTAACATGTGCAAACATTGTACTCTGCTTGAAAGGGAAAAGTTGGGAAACCTTGTACCCTGTTTTATAGAAAAACAGAACGTGCTGCACATTTTTAATACGCCTCAATCAAATATAGTGTCAGATTCTGTTGAAAGTTACTGCTCTATAATCTACATTAAATTGTCTTTGTGTAAATTTGGTGTGGAAATCTCAGTACATTCTTCAAATAATGCGATTATGTCGTTAAAAGGACATGTCGCCATTTGATCTTGAAAAAAGTAAGTCAAGGTGACCTGTTTTCAATAGCCTTCTGCTCCATTCCAACATGCATCCACAGTATAAATGTTCTCTATGCACAATCCACTAGACCACAGTATCACAGCAACAAGTAGCAGCAGACACACCTGGATTCAGTGTGTCCAATAATGACAGACAGGAAATAAAGGAACTGCCTGAAGTTCAGGAAGTAGTGGGTGTGTACATACAGTAGAGTCCATTTGGTGCAGATATCGAAGTGCGTTCTTCAGATTATATGATTATGTTTTTGAATAGATGGACGACAAAATGAGTACCATACCCCTTTGGCCCGAAGTTGGCTGAGGGGTAAAAATGTATAAGCAATATAAGCCCCTTTTCCACCAGATTCCCAGGAACTTTTATTACCAGGAAAAAAAAAATCTGGGTAATTTGTGTGCTTTGTGTTTCCACTGTGCCTCAAAATTCCTGAAAATGTATTCAAATGAGGCTCAGTCGTTTCAAGTGACCGACAGCTCAAAGTCCTGCTGAATTTCTTGTGAGTGTATTCATTATACGTTGGATGAAGTCCAGACTAGAGCTGAACAATACAATATATCGTTTGAGCATCATTATCATGTTGTACGTGTGCGCAATAGTCACATTGTAGGTTCTGCGATATAGGAGGCAAATGAACTCAACATGTTTTCAACTAATTTCACTGTGCACAGCGATCCACCAATCACAGACGTTCTTACTCAGTTTGGAGTGAGTCGCTATTAACAACATTGAAAAATGAGCAACGAACAAAAGAAAATCACCGTAAATGAAAACTCTGTGCCAAAAAAAAAAAAAAAGCAACGTCAGTTATCTGGAATTATTTTGTTTACAGTGTCTTACAATTGTTGCCACAGCGAGAGGAAACACTAAGGCTGGGTGTATCGATCTAAATATCAATAGTATCGATACCAAGGTGAGTATCGGTATCACATTGATACTAGTGTGATTAGATCGATACTTTTGTTGCATATGTTCAGCAAATGACTTGAATTTCCTCACAGAGTTCATGTGAGTGCAACTTCTCTCCAAGTCTGTTTGTCAGGGTACCTCTCTCTCTCTCTCTCTCTCTCTCTCTCTCTCTCTCTGAAAGCCCCGCCCCCAAGAATTCCAGGGAATCCTCAATGAAAAGTCCAACCCCCCTCCACCAGGAACTTTTTTCAGAGAAAGTTTTTTTTTAAACCAGTATAATTTCATTGGAAATGTGCCAAGGTTTTTCAAAGTTCCGGGTAAAAAAAAAAAAAAAAAAAATTGAAAAAGACGCTTTACACACACAGTTTCAAGGTGAACCACACAAATATCATGTTCCATTTTCAAACTAAACACATGCCACCATCGTGCCTCTGCTTTAAATCTAAACACTTGTAAATATTACACTCAGTTTTATGGTAAAACCAACATGATCACAAACAAACATTTCACTTGGTTTTAATGGTTAAAAATGTGTCAATATTGCACTATTTTAAAGGTTAGAACATGCAAAAGGTGAAAACGTCCAACCCCCCCCCCCCATGATGACCACTGCATCTTGCTTTAAAGGTAAAAACACACAAGTGACGATTGGCCCTAAAGGTAAAAAGAAGCATTTGTTGCTCTGAAGTTAAAGGGTTAAACTTCTATTGCTCTGCTCTTTCAGCTTCTCTCTATATTCATGCCCCCCCCCCACCCCCCCCACCCTCGTTACTTCCTCCTTCTTTCCCCTTTTCCTTCCAATTCCACCATCTGCCATCTCAGTATGCAGCATCTGTCCATACCTCCACTACCTGTGTTTCCTTCTTCCTTCTTTTCATTTCCTTGTACATGTTCTTTTTCCATCTGCTGGTCATTTCATTGATCTTTCGACTCTGATTCGAATCAACTCTATTGGAAAAGTCAGACTGGACAGATTATTATTATTATTATTATCATTATCATGGACATCTCAAGATAATGTTGGAAATTAAGGCGTCTCTGATGAGTGAGAAATGTTAGTTGGATGAAATGATCGTGGACAGACTCTTCCACTTTTCTGTCAGAACGTCTGATCATGTTTAAAAGTGTTATGAACCTGTGGTTTGATCAAGGCTGAGGAAAAAGACGTGGTAGGGTGTGTTCATATTTGTATCAGACTTTACACTTCCTTTCTTCATAATATGGTTTTATTTTGAATGGGAATCGATAAGAATTTAATGATTCCGTTATTGATTTTGCTTATCGATCTGATTCCTTTTCGATTGTCGTTGGGTGACGGAATAAAAGACGTTTGCGTTGAGTGTCTTTTATATTTCCACCTCTGAACAGAAAATATAACATATACAGTATGCATAAATTATAATTACAGATGACGCTGGGCCCGATTTTTTTTTTTGGGGGGGAGGGGGGGGCTGAAACTTAAGACACTTTACTAATTATTATTTAGTAATTACTATCATGCACCTCAGAAACTTTTATTTGAGGGAGCAGGACACTAGTTGCCCCCCCCCCAGAACCAGACCTGGATGTTCACTCTTCCTCCAGATTCACAAGCGTCACTAAGTAACGTATCAAACACATGACATTCCTGTAAATGAACTGCTGTGTGGATAAATGTTTTTGTATATTGGAAGGATTTTCCCCGTTGAAGAAATGGAAGCTTTATGTACCAGTGTTACCAGTGGCTCTGGTGTCATCTTTTAACACCATACTTTGGAGTGTTTGTGCCTCTATGCCATGTTGGCTACGTTCTAAACCAAAACAGTGCAGCATGTGTGTGACGTCATCACAAATGCACAACGAAGGCGGCATTGATAAGCAGGCAAACAAACGATTCCCAGGAACTGATCAGGAAAAGATTCAGTTCTTGATTCCCATCCCTAGGGTTTATATAAGCGTACCATGTCAGATTCAGAAAACACTTGCACTTCGGAAACATGATAAATGAATCCTGTTCATAACCCAGAAGTGTTCCTCACCCTGAGCATAAGGATGGTTCATTCATGAAAATATTAGAGAATAAAACTAGTGGACTACACTAATGTCTGTTAAATGACAGACTCAAATAAGGAATCTCACATATCGAACCTTGACTAACTTTGAAGGCTGTTTCCTGTTTGTTGGTCGATAGGAGTGGGCGGATCCATCTAAATATCGATATCAAGGTTAGTATCAGTATCAGAATCAGATCGATACCAGCAGGATATGAATGGTATTTTTGTTGTAGTTTCTCTTCTGTTCCGTTCAGCAAATGATTCAAATGTTCCTCAGCGTTGGTGTCAGCGCTGCCCCCCCCCCCCCGAAACAGAAGGGAAAGTTAAGATTTAGGGATCGCCAAATTAATGAATGTTGTTTTTGTGTTATATTTATATATGTATATTGTATATCCAGTGGGGGGTGGGGTCAAATTGTGTTTTTGTCTTTCTACCCCCTTTTCTCTTTTCTCTCTTTATAAATGTTGTTTTCTTTTCATTTCTGATTGCGTGTTTATGTTGATATGAAAAATGAAGCATAATGTACCAATGGGATCTATAAAAAGGCTTTGCAATGGAAAAAAAAATAGCTGAAACAGTAGGACCTCACAGTATGAATTTCATTTGTTCCATAACCGTGACCGTTTTGCAATTTACTCATTTTACCAATCAATTTTCCCCATTGAAATGAACTGAAATATAATTAATACCTTCCAGCCCCCCAAAAAAACCACCCACGGGGTTTTTGAAATAGAAAAAGTGCAGCTGGAAAGAAAATAATATAAAAACCAAAACTGTTTTTATTCACTTATTTACCTTTAAGATGAAGCAGACGGAGAAGGAAGGAGAATCTGCTTCCAGTCAAACATCAGATACAAGACATTTCCGATGTTTTCTCTCTCTTCTTTCTCTCTCTATTCACTTAATTAGTTCTTTTTGGCCTCACTTTCATCACTACCTGCACTTACTGGTCATTTCATTAAAAACCCAAAGATAAATCTGCTTTGTTCTGCTTTAAAAACAAAACAAAATGAAAAGTTCCAAATATGCACCAGACCGGGGTCATTAAATAAAGCAGCCGCACAGCCTGAACTTTAAATGTCTGGAAGTTTGTTTGTTTTTTCATAACCCTCTGTCCACTTTGCCAACAGTTCTTTCATTTCCTGGTAGAGATCACCTCCTCCACTACACTGTCCTCCTTCTGGAGTTTCCTATAATCTCCTCCTCCATCTGAAAGCTGCTTCTCCTGAATGTGAAGTCACTCTGCAGAGTCTGTGCCTGTTTGGAACAACACCTGCTCCAACTGCACATTTACACTCGTATTTTGACACAAAAAAATTCATATCGTACTGTTTTGAAACTTTTTGGAGTCAAAAGTTGTTCAATTTGGATGAATAAAGGGTATTGGGTGAGCTACTATTATCTTCTTGAAATAGAAAATGATCAAATTCATCAAACATGTAAAGAAATAAAAGAACTTATTTACCACAACTACAGTAGAACTAGTCGTCTGTCAGGAATAAATGAAGAAATAAATACAGAAAAAATAAGTGGTTCCAGGCACAACAAACCCCGCCCCTCTCACGTGTTGAACCTTATTTTGGCATCGATCCAGCTGATGTCATCACGTCTATGCGCGTGTTGATGTCAGCATATCAACTGCCTCTATATATGTGTCAAATCTGAAGTAAATTGAAACAAAATTGATGTTTTTATAGACATTTGGCATTGAAATGGGAGGAAAAAAAAAGATTTAACAAAGTAATGAAAAATTTGAACTTTGACCTACTTTTCCCAATATATGAATACATCTATTCTGTGTCACTGGTAATCTATAAACCCAGTTTAGTATGAATTCAACCAGTAGTTTTGCTGCTACAGACATATAAATTTTCACCCATTATAAGTAAATGGGGTGATTCCTAACATTTTTTTTTTTTACTTTGACCTATTTTTCCCAAAATAGAACGAATGTATCCTGGGTCACTGGTAATCTATAAACCAGGTTTGGTATGAATTCAACCAATAGTTTTGCTGCTAGAGTACTAACAAACAAACAAATAAACAAAGGGGGGGGGGGGTTTAAAAATAAACAGACATGGTGATTTTGGCCTTTTTTTTTCACTTTACTCTAAAAAAACTAAGTGAAATATGCCAACTGACTCTGACTGGACACTCTACACCACACTTGTTCTTAGGTCAATATTTTTTTTTTAATTATGTTTGATGTTGTTATTTTATGATTTTTTTATATGTCTGTTAGGTGACCTTGGGTGACTTGAAAGGCACCACCAAACAAAATTGATTATTATTATTATTATTATTAAGTAGCTGTTGGTGAATAGATGCAGTCTGAGCTGTTGGACGTAAAACCAGATGTTTCTTTATAATCTTTGCCACAAACGGTACTTTTCTTGACTTATAATGACAAAAATCATACATATGTAAAATGGCGGCACAATCACTACCAGTACGTGCCACCACTGACCTCCACTCATATTTGTCGTACTTAGGTCCCATAGAGCCCAGTGGAAGGGGCGGGGCCTCAGACCTCTATGCTGTTGCAGGGATCTGGCTGTGTCATGTTGTTTAAGTGCACTGCCAGCAGGCACTGGTATTAATAATTCTCTTTCTAGTCATAGAGAAGAAATGTGAGTATAAATGTCACCATAAATGTCTGGGAGGTGATGGTGATGTGACTAATGCAAAACAGACTGTATACTTCACTCCTTGACATTCTCCAAGCCATCCCACCGTTCAAAGTGATGCGTAATGCCAACTGATGTTTCACAGAGGTCTGCACCCACACTGAGGGCTAGTGTGTGATTAAAGTTAACTCAGAACTGATGTCCATGTCGCAGATACCTCAGCCAGTGCAGCCCTCCAAATGTTATCGTTATGTAAATTTAATTGATGAATTTTATTTCGAATATGAATGTTAAAAAAACAGAAGAAAATAAATAGCAAAACACTTAAAACACAAGACATAAAACATATAATACATATTCGAAAAGGAGCGAAAAGAAGTATAACTTATAAACTCTTACCCCTTCTCCTTAAATAATTAATAATATTTTTTCTAGTATAAGCATATCTATACTGTATACAATAATATACCTGTTACTTATCATTAAATCATTTGTTTTTTTTGGCTTTTATGTTATTAGTATGAACAAATATAATATGATTTACATAAACACATACACACTCATATACACATATATATAAACAAGTAAATAAGTTAAAAAGTGTAATGATGTGACAGGAATAAGCACAGTGATTGTCGCTTTATACTGGACTATATCTACTGTAGGATGCTTTTGTACTTTGCTTTAAGGATGGACTGTTTGGGTTACAAATTATAAGAAAGAATTAGAAAATTAATTCTTTTTATGCAATCTCGTCATATTGATGGCTGAGTTCTATATCCATAAATGTACGGTGCTTTAAATCAAACCTTCTTTTTATACCTTTAAAAAGGAAGTAGAATCCTATATCAGAACTTTAAATACCTCAAGTAATAGAAAAGCTATAAAAAGTTTGTGCTCCAAATTTAAGATTCTATTATAATCTTAATTATTGCACACTTTTTATTTATATACACTGCAATCTGTTTGTAACCCCTGGCTTTTTTTTTTTTTTATTATATTTTGTGGATATTTGTTCCTAAATGTACCTTATTCTTTATATCCAATGTTGTTATATTTATAAAATGTATAATATAAAAAAAAAAAAAAAAAAAGAAGAAGCACGGTGAGTATAATGGTCACGCATATTAGCCCATATGTGACAGTGTTAATGTAGGAACAGCCTCCATTTAAAAGTACATCAGATGGCTGTGATATCGGCCATATGGGCTTTGATTGACAGTTGGAGTTGGACTTCTGGCTCCAAAAAGCCAAGATGGTGACGGCCAAATGCCAAATTTGAGGCTCCGGACCAGCAGTCCACAAACCTGGGAAGGATGTCACAGTGACTACAGCCTCCTCTTTTAATCCAGTTTGAGTTAAACTTTAACGCTTTTGAAAAAAAAAGGGAGATTTTGAGGAAAATCTGTTTGTGAAGACTCCCAAATGAAATGTTCTCTTCATTTAAGCTTTCCTAAGTGATTATCGTCCTTATAATATGATGAGGTTTTGCAGTTTTTGGTGTAAATCAGGTATTTTCCTTAGTGCTGTCAAACGATTAAAATTTTTAATCAGATTAATGACAGGGTGGCTGTGGATTCATTTTGAATAATCACCATTAAATATCATTCATTTTTAATCTGTATTAATCGCGTTTCATTTTGTATGAGCAAAAAAAAAACTCAAGAAAGAAGGGAACATCTACACTGTAAAAAATAACTGTAGAATCCACTGCAAAAAGTAGAAATAGTGCAACATAGAAAAACTGTGAGTGAAAATACAATGCGAAGTTGTTTATTTGAGAATATTTTTGCGTTAACAATTAAATCGGATGTAGCTTTAGCGAAAAAAGGTCTTTCCATTGCTTTTTTGCGTAATATACCAATTTTGCAACGCCCCAAAAAACCACTTCTTGCCAGCGCGAAAACTTTGAATCGAAAAATAACAGTTTTGTCGAAAAAGGTACATTTTTATGCACAAGTTATATTTGCGATATTTGAGGGTCAATGGAAAAGCGACTAATGTCTTCCACCCGTCGACACGAAAGGAAACACAACTAATTTTTTTGACCATTTATGTAGGCGCCATAGCTTTTATATCCTCCTGAGTAGTTTTTCATTATATACACTATCAGTCAAAAGTTTGGACTCACCTGGTTTTTCGTTATTCATTGTAGATTCTCACTGAAGTTATATTTGAGGGTCAATGGAAAAGCGACTAGTGTTAAATAAACATTGCAGTCATGCCTGTTTCTTTCATATTTCATGCTCTTCTGTCCTCCCCCCAACTGTGTTGAAACATATTGTGTCCATTCAAAAAATGTCTGCACGTACCCATGTGCTAATGTGTGGATGTTTTAATGTCATTTATGTGCTTACTCTATTCATGTATGACTTCTTCTGAATTCTGTAGTCATTTGGCTGCGGCTGCTCGGGTTTTTGGAAGAACTGACCAAACAGATATTTCGTTTGACATGTTCTTGTGACATGCCAGATGACAATAAAAAGCCATTTATTCATTCATGTCAACATTTGAATTTTTTTTAATAAAACAATCACAGGCGACCATGGCTCAGGAGGTAGAGTGGGTGGTCCAATAACTGAAGGGTTGGTGGTTTGAATCCCGCTCTCTACCAGTCAGTCTGTTGTGTTCTTGGGCAAGACACTTCAGCCTCCTTATCTCCAGTGCCACTCATACTGGTGTATGGATGTTTGGAGGGACCGTTTGGCATGAATTGGCAGCCACACTTCTTTCAGCCTGTCCCACGGAAGCTGTGGCTACAGATGTAGTTTACCACCATCAGAGGGGGAATGTGAGAGCGAATGAATAATGTAAAGCGGTTTGGGTGACTTGAAAAGCCCTAAAGAAATCTAATCCATTATTATTATATCTGTTAAGTACAGTATTTTTCATATTCTTTAAAGAAACAGGGATCCTATAGCTCAAAAACTTGACGCGGTAGAAGAAAGATTTGGATTCTGCACCCAAAAATTTGTCAAAAACAGCTGTCAGACCTAACTCAACAAAAATTGTGTTCCCCGGTGTTATCATTCATATTCCTTCAAAAATGAACACAAAAAAAAATCACATATTCTGCTTGGGTATGTAAACTTATGAGCCCAACTGTACATATCAGGCTGAATGTGGTTGCCCTTATAGTACGTAGGTCATCACCCCAGAACAATAATAATAAAAAAAAAAACTTTGTGTGTTTCTTTTTCGGGGCTGCAAACATCATCTCTTCCTCTGTTATCTGTCTTGCATCTCGCCACATGCTTCATGTATAATTCCTACAGTCAGTCCTATGTGTTTTGCATGTGCGAGGGGCATTTGTTGGCGTTGTGTGTGCAAATGGTGTCTTGCATGAGCCAGGAAAGAGCAAACACGGATCAGTGACCTTCGCACTGCTACATTTTTAAAACAGCCCCGTGAATAATAGATTAAGTTGGAATAAAGCACAAAAGGATGAAATATGAATTAAAATCATCTGAATTACAGAGGCAGTGGCCAAGGGAGAGATGAAGCGAGCGATAGATAGAAAGAGGAACGGACGATTCAAAGAGAATAAACCAGCAGCTGTTGATAAATGATGCTACAGATGCCACGAGGATCAGCACTTGCACAATGTACCGGCCAGTGTCATTAGCAAAGAAATAGCTCTGTCAGAAATGCATCCAAACACAGCCTCGCTCTCTGTTAAGACTAAATAAACTGTTCTTATCACAGTATGCTAATTATTATAATCAACCATCTTGTTATATTTAGATAGGGACATCACTGTGCTGATTCTGAAATGTAACTACAAGCAGCTTTGAGCGTCACCAGAGACCGGTGAGCAGCAGTAAATGGCAGCAGATTAGATATAAAAAAAAATAAATAAAAAAATCTGAAAGTCTACAAAGCACTCAGGGGGGAACATATTTCAGAAGGTAAAAAGTGTATTTACTCTAAATTAAATCAAGTCTCGCCTTGGAATTAAGACGATCATTTCCACTACTGTATGTATGAATGTGAAAAGTTGCAAATACAATTTCAATCCAAATATTTTCCCCTCGCTGATTGAAATCCTCCGAAAATGAGCGTGACCTTCACTTTGTGTCAGTTTGCGTAATTGCGGTTTGTCATTTGATAATTAGCACAAAAAAAACGCAAAGAAAGGACTAAACTAGACTTTGAAACAACAGACCTGGGCTTTAGAGACTTATAAAAATTCATCGTATGTATCTGGGAATTTCCTTCCTCTGTTCCTCGATAGCACTTTTATCTTTACCCATAAATTAGGAAGTATTTGACCTCAATACGATATTATTACAGTAGCTCGAAGCTTAGTATTTCAATCATCTTTTTGTAAAAGCGGCAAAACTTAAAGAGGTTCTACTGTATGTTGTATTGATATTCCAAACTCTTAACAGCAGGAGAAAGTCTGATACCAGAACAAACTTAAGCCCTACTGTATTTGGATGGGATTAGTTTTACAAAGCTACGTGGGGTAAAGTAATAATTTCCAGAGCTCTTAGTCCCATACGAATGTGCTACGTCAGTAATCAGCAAGTTTTCCTCTTCACATTAAAACTCACAGACATGTATTTTGACAATCGCTACAGATAACAGTATTGTATGATTGTCACATTCGGCATCAGCTGATAGTTTACATTATAGCTCTGTTAGCTTAGCTCAGTTACAGTAAAACCACAAATCGCCTCTGTTTTTTTTCTGTACGGTTTATGTTTTCAGTAGCTGAACTAAACATCTGTTTGGAATCCAACAAACAAGGTCAGAACTGTCACAGTTTAGTCTGAACCGTGAACAAACGGCAAAATAATAACATCCCATAATCCATATCATAATACTAAAAGATCTGAGAGCGTCTGTGGAAACGGCATAATGCAAGTTTTTCAGATACATTTTTCAGATTATTTTTTACTTATTTATTTTTTAATGGAATGTCCTTTGCAATGGACATTATTTTTGGGGGGGTTAGTTTAGTGTAGTTTAGTTTATTTTGAAAGGGGATAATACAAATTCCTAAAACACATGATTACACATGGTTAAAATGTGGTTTTAAGTAAAATTGTGAAGCTTTTGACCCCTACAGAGGACAAAAATGTATGACGACATTTCCTCTGACCAATCAGTGGACGGCACTGTTCACGTCACGTTTTAGTGTCGGCTCAGCACGGCTAGAGCCACCTCTGAAACGGTAACGGGTGCCAGGTCCAACCCCCAGTGGAAAAGGAACAAATGGGGGTGGAGTCGAACTGTGCTGCGTGGAACTGTTACGTAAACGTGTAGTGGAAAAGCGTCGGTTACGTTTAGATCGGGGGACTTCATATTGGCTGATAGTTCACCTGGCAGACCATGGTGCCTGAATGATGCCGGACTTTTTAAAAAAAAATAAAATCTTTTCTATAAAATTAAGACGGTGCCAGTGAAGCCGTCTTCATCATCCTCTCATCATCTCTCCTCTGATAAACTGCAACAGTTCTGAGAAATTGAGACGTTTTTAACGGGTCAATTTAGTATCTACAGTTGAGGAATAGTCCCATCTCTACTGCATTTTCTTCCAATCGGGGAAAAGTCTTTTGGGATAAATTTGGGGGAGGGATAATAATTTAGAATATTTTAAATATCTTAGTGCATTCAAGTTCCCATAGGGAAATGTTCCCACACCTAGAGGACTGGATTTATGCACGGGGATTTAAGCTAGTAACTTTTTACTTTCATAAGCCTCAGATTCAAACTCATCCATGTTCAAGAAATGCTGTTATTTCAGCATCAAACTCCAGCCGATACAGTGATTCCTATGAAGAGGACTGAAGTCATTTTCTCCAAATAAGATCCTTCATTATTGTCTAGGGTTTAGAAATAGAATTAGACGCAGAAATTCCAATTCCAATCTTTTACACACACGAGTATATGTTGTGATACACGTGAATTCCTGACCATAGATGGAATTTTTCGAGCATCTTATCATTACTTCTGCTAAATTGAACCCCTTACTGCAAAGCCTGAACAACTTGGTCAAAACAACACTTGATCATGCGCACGATCAACAAGAAACATCTGCTGATACTGTGAGATAGTCTCATCCAAATGGTTCAATGATTCTCCAGTGGCCTGTAGTGGCCTGGACTTCAGCAGAAACACAATTTAACCCATAAAAACACAAAACATCCACCATAAACCAAAAACATCTACTGATCTAACATATTTAATATCTGCTGATCCACTAATCCTATCAATACATGTCAATAATTGGTGTAAAATACAGTTTGTCATCTTTTCATGGTCATCAGATATGA
>JAPTYQ010000001.1:27362469-27377683 GCA_029814465.1 Ostorhinchus cyanosoma
GCAGTCATGCCTGTTTCTTTCATATTTCATTGTATGTCAATATTTGAACATTTTTATAAAACAAGCACATATCTGTTTAGTACAGTATCTTTAATATTCTTTAAGAAACAGGGATCCTATAGTTCAAGAACTTGACGTGATAGAGAAAAACTGAGATCGGTTTTGGATTCTGCACCCAAAAATTAGTTCAAAACAGCTGTCAGACCGAACTCAACAAAAATGTGTTCCTCAGTGTTATTGTATGAAAACCTTTTTCAGTTTCAGTCTGCTGTTTTCTTATTCACTTCTGATGCCCAGATAAATTAAGTTGAAAATATTTTTGTAAGGTTTGTAATCATAATAAATATACTGTATAGCATATTTTATCAACTGTCAACTAACAAACCAGAATATTAAAAAAACACCTCCGTATACCTGTGCAATACTCTAAATAACAGAAAAGAATTTACCATTACACAAACATGTTCAACAAAATTAGAGTAATAGATATTTTTGTAAATGTACATTAAGTTCTCCTTATGAGGCACATGGCTTCTGAGTTGGAACTTTATGTAACAAATAAATATTAAAGTACAGATTCTAAACAGTGCACAAATGCACTGCTAAAAAGTGCCTTTGTCTGTTAATTGCTTTTTCTATTGTTATGTGAATTTCAGGGATGAAAAACCACCAGCGACAGCGACACAACCCCCCAGGGGTTAGTGTTAGATTGTGGTTTCACTGTTGACTTTTGCATTTGTAGTGGTTTTGTAATGTTTTACTGTGAAACCCTCAATAAATGTATGAATGCATGTATAAATGTCTGACTCTTAGCAGTTTGATACATTCATGGCCTAGACTTTATACCCGCTAAGCCTTATTACAAATATTATTTGTTTTATTTTAATATTAGATATTTCTACAAATGTATATTTCTCAGATCTGCATTTACCTCCTTTTGATCTAAAACTACTAATTATGTATTCGACATTCACTGTGGAATACATTCACATTGATATATATTTTATTTCCATATCAACAGGTTAATGCAAAGTTCTGACTCACAGAAGCTACAAGCCTCTGATGGAGAACTAAATGTACTCTACAAACATGACATTAATTAGATGCATTTAATATCTCCATGAGGACATTGTTCTGTCTTCATTAAAACTCTGGCAGGAATCTTAGAAAAAGTCATTTCTTAGGAATATAAAAATATATATGTATGTCCATTATCTTAACCAGGCATGTTAGTTGATGTTTGATAAAATACAATATACATATTCATCTGTACCATTGATGTTTCCTCTGTTAGTATGTGACAGCATAAAGGAATAAAAGCATGATTTATATGACTCTATCTGAACTGGAAAATTTGATCTTGTGACTTAAACCACATCTGTGAGTGAAGATGGTAAAACTAATTAAGTGGAGAAAAAGAACATCTGCATTAAAATAGCAAAGGTACTTCCCCTCTCTGCCTGCATGGTGTCACATGGGCCTTCATCAGAGTCATAGCAATGAAAAAATAAACACTGATAAACTGTAAACAAATCACATACAAAATATTTAATCTTCAATAGAGTATTTGTCATGTTTCAAGTATTATTTAGATTTCATTCACGGTACATCTGAGGCGTGCAGTTCACTGATCAGCGAGGATGAGGTTATGTTTTTAACTCATTTCCTGTCTGATAGTTTGACATCAGTCTGTCTGAGTCTGTGGAGGCAGTAGAAGTCTCTGGAAACGATGGCTGACCTCTGCTGGCCCTAAAGACACCATCATCTCTGCCACACTGGGACCTTGCTGCAAATAAAAAGGGGAACAAAGAAGTTGGTGAATTAACACAATTACTTCAGATGAAAGAAAAATAGACAGAGTACTGTAATCAGCATCCACTTCCTCTTTCCATATATGTGGCTGACTGTGGGACTCTGGGCTTTTAGTCGACAATATTATATTTCACTATCAGTTGTGTTTTAGTATTTAACTTACTCATGCTGTATTTGGAAATGAGGAATATGTAATTTTCAGTTCTGCAAGCGGACAGAAGGTTTTTTGTCTTATTATGCATTTTAAGCACTTACATGGCAGAAGTGCTTAGATTCTTAAGCAGTTGTTTCCTTTATTTTTTAAACCCATTTTTCAGCAGAATGGAATGGACCAGTCACGAGAGGTAGAAAGTCCCATTAGTTTGGATCGCTATCCAGGTGACTCTTTCACTAATTATATTTTGGTGCTCTGGAACACTGTAAAATAAACTCAGCAACTCAATTGTGGAGAATAAGGCCATTTCCATACCTAGAAAGGTTCTATTTTAGAAACTTTTAAGTATTTAATACAAAATGGTGGTCGCTGGCAATCCAGTGGGAATGTAGTTAAACAGCAGAAAAACATTCTCCTGAAGAAAAAATAAATGTTAAAATGGAGCCAGAGAAACATTTTTACTCCTTTTCATCCCCAATGGGACATAAGGCTGCAATGAGCTCTATCCATTGTATGCGGTCCTTGGCAGCATATTGTACTTCTCCCCACGGCATGTTAATCTTTTGAAGCTCCTGTACCACAGTTCTACACCAGGTGCTTTTGGATCTCACAGGTTTTCTTTAACCAAGTGGAGTACATCTTAAGGCAACTCTTGGGATCAGGGCTTGCTCCATCCTTAATACATGTCCAAGCCATCATAAGCATCTTAATGTGATGTGCTTGGTAATGCTAGTTTTCTTGTACAGTTGTTTGTTGGATATTTTGTTGGGCCAAAAGATCTGGCATATGCGTCTGAGACATCTGTTATGGAATACCTCAAGTCTCCTCATATCTGTACTGACCATGTGCCAACACTATGAACCATACAGGAGAACAGACTTGACATTACTGTTGTACAGGAGCATCTTTGTTTTGAGGCTGTATTGTTTAGACCTCCAGATGGAATGGAGTTGGCAGAAGGCACCCTGAGCTTTTCCTAGCCTTGCTCTTATGTCCTTATGTCTTATTATATAAGACAAAAGTGACATAAAAGATAAAATTTAGAAAATGGTGGAAGACACAAGAGGGGAAATTATGTAAAAATTAAAGACAAAACAAAATAAAAATGATGCAACAACATAAAAAAAGAGGTAAAGACGTAATGTTTTGATGGAGGAAATTCAGTAACAATTCTGACTTCATAGCCATTCAACATGTATCGAGTAGTACGTTTTTAAGTTTGAAAATCGAAGAGACAAAAAATGTATTTCTTGAGTATCGAGCTGAAATTTGTAAAGGCCATCTTAAAACAAACTTTTATATACACTGGCATTTTTATGCTGCGAGTGCAAATATTTCATTACTGCACTTAAGGAGAGTTTTCAGGTACCTGCGCTGCACTGAAGTCAACCTTTCCCTTTTACTCCCTATAAACGAATGTCTGTACTTTCTATTTATCACAATTATTAGCTTTCCATCACTGTATGTATTCATAACATCAAAACAAATCAATGACTAAATGGATTTGACAATAAGATGAAAAAAAAGGGGTTCATGAAGTCATATCACATGACAAATGGAACCGTATGATGAGAATGAAATGTACAGTAACAAAAGGATAGTGACGTAAAAGATGTGAAACCAAAAAACACCTTTAGTCTGTGATTTTATGTTTGTTTTGCTGAATGCTGGCTTTCAAAAAAGTGAATTAAACACAAGTAAAAAGACAAAAACAGAGCAAAAGCATAAAAGACCAAACCCTAATGAGTCATAAGGTTTCAAGTAATGCTGACATTGAAAATTAATTTGTACTTACGTAAATGTTCAAGCAAATTTAATGTTCATTCCCTTAAGTGCATTCTTAAGTATATTTTCCTGAATCTTCTGTCTTGTTTTACATGCTGCAACTGGTCATCATTATCTATACGCAGACTTTTGCACTGGTATAACTTTATTTACAAATCCATCTTTGGCCTGCTGCTATCATATATATCATCATTCAGAACAAACATAGCCTACGTTCCGCATAGAACATTTAGAACAATAATTCCTATTCTATATTATCACTTATTTATTTGTTTCTTCTATCAATTGCCACAGTAGCAAAATGCACAAACGAATGTACTGAAGTATAAGCCATACATTACCACAGTATTGTGGCAACAAGAAGCTAATGAGTTCATGTAACATTTTCCATGACTGGCTCTGGTACAAATACTAACATTTGATTGGCTCTGTGGCAGTAGACAAACTGATATGTCATACCACAATACTGTGGCAGTAGCCACTGTCTTATTTTAAACATAGATGCCTATTATACTGATAATATATTGTGTGGCCCTGTTGAAAACTGTTCTTATTCTACTGTCATTTAAGAATGTTGTTGTCTCTATGCACTGCTAATCATACCTGGCTCACATTCAGCTCTCACACTGTAAATATGTGGAAAGATATACAAAAGGCAAAATAACTTGACTGTGTTCAAGTACAAGTAGAGTAGTTAACATATTATCTCTGCTAGACCAACTTCCTGCGTGAAACTGTGTGGTGGGTTTTCTGTTAGTCATACAATGTGCATCATGTACCTGCAGCCCACTGAGAGCCAGACGTAACAGCTTCATCACATCTCTGTACTTGGTGGCTTTGGTTTGTTTCGCCAGAGTCTTCAGATCTTTACTGAGTCGATCCATGGCCAGTTCCGTGCCTCGCTCCTCTATTAACCTAAACAGGCAGAATGTTTCAGATTCCTTCATTACAGTCTACAAGATCTGAGGTGAAATTAATGCTGCAGCTAATAGAATAACTTCATACTTCAACACTAAAGAGGCAATGTGTTGGGGTTCTTCAGTGAGTGCTGCCACCTGCTGGTTGGAAAAGGACGGACGCACCCACAGGTAGGAGTAAACTGGGCTCATGAGCTCCTTCAGAGACACTATATGACCCTGTAGAGGAGGAAAAAGAACTACTTCAGTAAAGAAGAGAATGGTAGAGAAAGAGTAAATATCTAAATAGATGATCAGTGGCTTTTGAATGACATTTGAGGTGGGACTGTATGAAATACATCTCCATAATCATTGTATTTGCGATATGTGGAATGTATAATGTAGTTTGATTGACCGGACCAGCAGTAGAAACATTATTTTATACTTCAACATAATATATTTGGTAATTAAGTTTTCATCCACATCTGTCTGTCAAGATAAAAAAAATAAAAAAACAAGACAATAAATAAAAATTAATTTATGGTGACAATATCTATTGACATTTTTGTCAGTGAATAAAAACAAGATAAAAATGTAAAGGATTTGGGAAGAGATTTATCATCAATTAACCCTAATTCAGTGTGTTCTGTTGATAAAGCCCCCCCCCCACAGACACTAGTAATGTGCAGATCAGTGGGGGGGGTTATGCCTCTATGATAAGACCTCAATCCATAAACCGGGGTGTGTGGCTGAGGGGTCACTGTGACGCACCCCTCAAAACGCCCAGCAACAATGTTGCCCCCGCATCCCCGATGTTCTCAAGTCCCCCTGGAGAGTGTTCAGTGACTGCTGCCAAGAAGTTCCCCATTCTGGCAAACAAAGCTATTTCAGTTCTGTTCCCTTTCTCCACAGCCTATCTATGCGATGTGGGCTTTTCAAGCATGACTGATATAAGGATGAAAAAAAAAAGAGAGACTCAGAGCTATTGAGGAAGATCTTCGAGTGTGTCTTTCTACAAGAATATCAGCTTTGTGTTCAACTAAACAGGCTCAGGTTTCACACAGAGCAAGTAAACTGAGACTTAGATTTGCATTACATTTCAATAAATATACTTATTGTGAAATTTTTGTTTGGTGGTGTGCCTTGTGATTTGTCTAATGTAAAATATGTGCTGTGAGTCAAAGATGTTAGGAGACACTGTTATAAACCATCTGTGCCTCTCTTTCTGCTGTTAGCATTCATAACATTGGAATGGTCAAACTGTGATCCCGTAGTATGACAATATGCCAATAGCATTTCTTACCTTTCTAAGATGCAGCACCCGTCTGATATAATCCTCACGCAGGACTTCTTTATCCTGCATCTGTTCTGCGTAAGTTGTCTGGATTTGTCCCTGCAGATCTTTAATCAGCAGTTTGCAGTCATGCTCATCCTCGATGCGCTGCTGTAGGTGGATTCTGCAACGGTCACAGATTATTGACATTAACTATGACCTACCTGGGCATAAACTCAATGTACCTTTGATGTGTAAAATACTACTAATAACAACACTGATCAAACAAATGTGATTTACCTATTAAACTCTGGGAGTTTGTCCAGGTCTAGTAAGGCAGAGTGTGTTGTGATCTTTGAGGGATTAAACTCAGAGATCAGTTCATCGATCCTCCGGCCCACCCGAATGGCTGCAAGACAACAGAGAACAGATTTGTAATAAAAGATTCTTAATCGTAATGATACATAATGACACTTAACAATATTTATACTATGATAATAACGGAATATTTCAAGAAAAAAGTCACATTACAAGAATAAAGTTGCAATTTTGTGTCTATGAAATGTTTTAATTCAAACTAAGAAAATAAGAAATCATGTTGCGTCAACGCAGCCATAAACCTGTGAAACTTTATTCATTGAACAGAAACAACAGCTGCTGACTGCTGAGTTTGGGTCAGCTGGGAATTTTGTCAACTCTCACAACATGAAGCCTAACTCCTCATAGAATTTTGACCTTTATCTCATATCATTACAGCTTTTTATTACAATATTATACTTAACTCTTGTCACACTTATCAATTTTAATCTTGTAATACAAGATTTTTGTCTAAAATTATTGCACCTCCTTCTTTGGAATTCTTTATTATACACATTTCTTTTTAATATTCTGCTTGTAGGACAGATATTCTTGAAAGATTTGATTACTTTATCCTTACTGTGGATTAAATACTGTCAACTTGTATGCAAGTGTTTCATTCAGTTTATTTGAACACATATTGGCTGCCACACAGAGTTCAATCTGATGCAAAAATAACTGTCTTTGTATTTTACAGCATTTTCATGATTTGCATTGAGACTTTGTATTCTTTCACACAGCATGGATTTGCAGGGACTGTTGCATTTCCTTGTGATATGTCATTAATAGTGAGCATTATTTTTAATTTCAGATTATTGACATTAACTATGACTCCTTCATGTTCATTCTTAAGCTTATTTGAACAGTTTTCTATACGATACTTAATACTTTGCATTATTTGGGATACATTTTACTGATTCTTCTTTACTGGAATTATTCACTTACTGTTGAATCCAGATCCACAGTTGGTGGTGATGTCCAGCAGAGCCTCAGCCAGGACCCCATCCCTCTGGAACCTTTCAATAAATATGTCCCCCTGCCTCTTGGATAGTTTGCTGCCGTCTTTGTTCATGAGAAGCGGCAGGTGTCCGAAGGTTGGGGGCTGCCATCCAAGAGCACGGTACATGAGGAGGTGTTTGGAGGTGGAGATGAGCCATTCAGACCCTCGCAGGACGTGGCTGATCTTCATGTAATGATCATCAACTATATTAGCGAGGTGATAGGTTGGAAAACCATCTGCTTTTATTATAACAGGATCCCCCTCTACCTAGAAGGATGGGCAGAAGTGCAAGAAGCAGGAGTCAGGACAGAATAAGACAATTCAGTTATGTTCAGACTGCAGCTAAAAGTAGCTCAAATCTGATCAACAACTCATACGTGCATTCATTAGTACATTATTTTACAATGACTTCCAAGCATCTCTGTCTTGAATATTGTGTAATTTTTTTCATCTCTGTCTTTCTCTTTTTGTTACATTATCTTTCATGTTTCCTGTTTCTGATTTGACCAACAAAATACTTTGCAAACAGCTGTTTTATCAATAAAGTTGCAAATTTTGGCTCCAGGGCATCATGGAGCCATGATTTGGAAAGAGCTGTTTAACAGTCATGACCTGAGCCATGTCAAAAACTGTGAACACAAAAGTGATGAAACTCATTTTTGCCTCCACAATTCAGTGGCAAATAGTTACGTCTGTTATTAGAAGTTAACTTGTACGTATATATGTATATATATATATATATGTATATATGTAGGAAAATTCAGTCTCCACATTTTACCCATTCTGATACACTCTCACAGTACCTAGCATTAGCATTAGTATTAGCACATTAAGATCACTGAGCTTCCATTGACGACAAGGACCAACTCCAGATCTTCATCAGCAGCGGTCATGGGCACTGACAGGAAAAATACTATTGTCACAAACTATTTTCTAACATGTAGATTATGTTTTGGGAAAAAAATACCTCAAATTTTCCTTTAAAAGGTGAACCATTTTAATTGTTTGAATGCTGTAAAAAAGCCTAGGGGAGCAAGTAAACAACAGTCCAACCTGGGCCACCTCATGACGATTCCATCCAAAGATCATATCTTGAAAAGGCTCGACCCCTTCTTCTAGACGAAACCTGATCACATGTGCCAACCCCTGAGCCAGCTTGTCTTGGACCTGGTCTGCCTGAAGGTGACGACATCTATTGTCATACCTGCTCAGAAGGAGAAGCACAAAACATGGATTAACTCTGTCCAAGAGACACCTGAGTTTGCTGGTGTTTTTTTCAGACCAGTAAGAATATGTGCATTCATTTTATTCAGTCACCTTGGAGTCTCTCCGGCTCTTAAAGCCTCTTTTTTCAGCAGTTCAAGTCTCCGCTGGCTGCAGAAACAATAATAGGCATGATCATTCTCAATGAGCTGCTGTGCTGTTGAAGTGTACAGGTCTAGTCTGTGGGACTGAAGGTATGGACCCACAGGCCCCCCACGCTGAGGACTTTCATCAGGAGGAATACCTGCAGGCACAAAATCCACAAGATATGTTAAAATAAATGTAAACTAGCATATAAGTGTTTAGGTCAGTAGATTTTGAACAAACAAAAAAACACATACAAGTACATAGATGAGTTACCACAGAGAGTTCACTCTGTTGTAAAAAAAATCATTGTCTTTATGATTGTATTTTCCATCATTGTCCTGATTTGGATGAGACTTTGTATTCTATAACACAGCATGGATTGTAGGGACTGTTGTATTTCTTGTTATACGTCATACAAAGTGAGCCGTATTTTTATGTCAGGCAAATGTTCATTTTCTGTGCACTGTTATCATTACTAACCCTTCTACTGTTTAAAAATAGTATTTGTGTATTAATCAGTATTCTGACCACATTCATATTTTAGGCCTATATATATTTTATTTGCAGCTCCAGTTGATAAGTGATTTTTTTTTACTGATAATAATATATTATGCATTTCATATTTGTAACATCATGGGAATTTTGTACAAAGGTTTAAATAAAAGAAGAAAAATAATCAAATATGAGTCAGAACTTTATATTTGACAAATGTGTGTCAAAATTAGCCTTTCCATATGGTCATTTAATAGAAACTATTTACTCATTGAACTTACAGTGTGAAACACTGTGATATGTATATGAGATGTTGGTCATAACACACAGCCCTCTGACCTGCACCAGAACCTACCTGCCCATGTCAGCATGTCCTCTATAGATTGTGCAGCTCCTGGTACCAGTCTGCTCTGATCAGTGTCCTCCAGTCGCAGGATGAATGAGCCTCCATACTTCTTTGCAAAGATGTAATTGTAGAGAGCAGTACGCAAGCCACCAAGGTGTAGGAAACCTGCATCACAGACATAATGTGTGTACCGTCAAATACAACAGAGAGCAATGTTTAAAAGAGTTTGGTTTATGTAAAGCAATAATTAACACTTTTCCCATTTGCAGATTAACAGAAGGCTCTTTCACTCCCCTACCCTGTTTCAGCAGCATCTCTATGATATGTAAAATGTTTAACAGGTGGTACTGTATTTTTTGCAGGCACAGCAGTAAAAGGTGTGACGGGTGCTATTCAGATTCAATCTGCAATCTCACAAAACTAGAAATTACCAAATATCACACACTGGACCTTAAATCTGCAGATGGAACTCTCTTCAGAGAAGGAAGCAGGAGGCAAGGTTACTCATAATATAATCAACTCTGGAAAAACTTGGCATTTAATGCTTACTTGATTGGATTAAGTAGGCTCAGTTTTGAGATTTACTGGCCCAATGTGGGATCTTACTTTCTCTGGGCAAGTGGGCAAAATGTATTATTGGGCCCTGATGTGACAATGAAGAGGCCAAATGGAATTCAGCATCATTAATATGATTTACATCTGGCTTAATCCATCATCAAATGCAAGTTGATAAATTATTAGGAAACAAATAAGAATAATTATTACGATTTAAAAACTTCAATATCAAGGGAACATCAAGGTAATAATATAATGTATATTATGTATGAGATCATCAGATTAATACATTTAAAATTACATGACCAGGAGCAAAAGAGAGTACATAGGAGATTATAATGATACAAATATTTTGATTATAATGATATCACTAAAAAAAAAAAAAAAAGAAAGCAAAACAACTATAAGAGTAAACCATCCAAATGAGCCTTAATTGTAAATACTGATCAAAAATAAGTAACAATTATGAATCACAAATGGCTGGGGGTGGGGGTGGGGGGTAAAGACTAACAGTCAAATGAACCATATACAGTCAAAGAATAATAAAAAGGTGGGTTTTTAGAGGACTTTGGTGGTGGCTACGAAATTAAGTTAACTTTTATTTTAACCTTTTGACTTGTTTTCAATCTGGCAACACTTACTAGTACATACTAATAATAGTCAAATATCAATTATTACAGCTGGGAAAACTTACTGTTTTTGATCTTTTTCATTCTTTCGTCGCATTAATGTAGCTTAGATGATGCCCAAACAAACATAATGAAACAGAAAAATTTGCGAAAATGGGTAGAATTGTGTAATCAAGTAGGATCTGTAAATGCTTAAGTATGGATGTTTTATAGGAACAATAAAGCCTCTGATATTGATGATTGATGACAATGATAAGATGGATATACACTGCTCCAAAAAAAAAAAGAATAAATAAAGGGAACACTTAAACAACACAATGTAACTCCAAGTCAGTCACACTTCTGTGAAATCAAACTGTTCACTGAGGACGCAACACTGACAATCAATTTCATATGCTGTTGCCACATTCAACTATGTAAAGATTAAAGTATTTAATAGGAATATTTCATTCATTCAGATCTAGGATGTGTTATTTTAGTGTTGCCTTTATTTTTTTGAGTAGTGTAATAGATGATTATGACCATCACAATATGAGTATATTAAAATGCAGGTGCGTTTCATTTGTTTATCTTTGTAGCAGTTCTGTAGGAAAGGCAGCTGGCCATACAGTTCTAACTGGACATAGTTGTACATGTTGTATATGCTGTTTTGTTGGACTCCTTACCTGTGGGACTGGGTGCAAACCGGACCCTCACCTCCTCCCCCTGAACCGTGGAGCAGCATCTTCTACCGGCGTCCAGCTCAACGGTGACCCTTTGCGGACACTGAAAGCGCTTCGGTGCCGAAAAGAAATTCAGATGGCATCGCTGGCAAACTCTCAACCACGCTGACATGATGAGAAAACAACAACAACAAAAAACACGTTGGGTCGGTCAAATTGGTGACATTAAGGGCATCTTTTCAAGTTTCTGCCTCCACCAGCTAAACTTAACTAAACTAAGCTAGGCTAAGCTAAGCTAAGATAAGTAGCGGTTAGTTCAGGTACTGTCGTGTGGGACAAATGATAGCAAGAAATTCAAAACAAGGCTAAACAGCTCCAAAATCTTTGCATGAAGGTTGAGTCAAATGTGTTTCTGTCAAAGAAATCCATGGCAGTTTTTTTCTTCGTTGAAACCGGAGCGGAAGCTGACTTTAACCGACCTCTGAGGAGACACTGACACCTAGTGGAGCCGTGACGTCAGCGTTTCTCTAAACCGCCTCAAGATGGCGGCGTTGGTCCGTCTGTCAGCATTTAGACATTTTTATTTTATTTATAAATATTTATACAATAGAAATCTTGGATGGAGGTAGTTATTTGAGGTCTTGAATATATTTGTCGTTTATAAAGAGAAAGTAAAAAAAAAAATGTAAAAATTGACAAAACGTTATGAACTTTACTGTTATTTGCAGTTTACCACATCGAAGTTATCTCTGCAAGCATGTTACATGAAGTAAAAAAAAAGCAAATGAAAGAGTAAAACTTAAAATACACCAGTTTAAAAATAAATTAAAAAACTAAATAATACATATAATAACCAAAATCATCAACAAGTCTATACATTACCTCTATATACTGTATAATATAAAATAATTCTATTAATATTGTGGTGTGTGTTCTTTCTTAAAGAGTCAGTTTACAACTTTCATTATTTTCCTTCCTGCCATTAGTTTCCAGGTTATTCAATGTGCAGGAAAATGGAAGCACAGTTTCACTTCTTTTAGCTACAAGGCCTTGTAATGATAGTTTTATATATCTATCTAGGTTTTGTACAATGAACATGTCCTGCATCCTACATACAGTTCTGAACATATAGTACTTTACTTAACTTACATCTGTATATTTTTGTATTTATTCTTATTCCTTTATTTATGACTGATTATTATAGAGTGACCTGCAAAGGATCAATAAAGTATCCGTCTATCTATTAAACACAAAAACATCAAAATTTAGTTTTGCAGAATACAGTACAAGATTATTATTATTGGTTACAACAAGCTTTAAAGGTTTTTTCTTTTATCAAATAAACACTCATAATTGAAACTTACCAAAAGTCTCCCCATTAAGAAAACTTCAAAAGAAAATGGAAACCTATACATCTCCCATTTCTATTGTATTTTATCTTGTCTTGATGTTGTTTTATCTTTTCAGTTGTTTTTGTTTTTGTCTTTTACATTTTGTTTTAATGACGTCACATCTTGTTTTACCTTCTCACAAAAGAAAGTATAAATAGCCTTTACAGGAAAATCAGCTTTGGCCTGGTTGTGTTCGAGTATGTGCTTTTTTCATCTTTTTACATATTTTAAATGCTTTTCATCTTTTCCAACTTTTAGTCTTCTTATATCTGTCACTTTTTTCCCTATCCATTATGTTGTTTTCACCTTGTTACAGTTGAGATAATATGCACTGATGGATAAACAAATGGTTTTATTTTCTAAGTTACTGCTCAACCATTAAGGTTGGAGCAGGGCACTGTCATACAAAATAAAAATAACTGATAATTTACCTTAAATTTATTGAACCTGAATCAGTTTTTAAAATGTGAGGAGATATTTGTGGTAAAATATAGGAAGTTAAAGCATAAATTTGTCAGAAAATTCTCGAGCAAAGAACAATATACATAAAAACTCTCCTGAAGTACATAAATAAAATACTAGTACTGCTTTACCAACTAATCTTCACAGACCTATAGGGTAATGAACGTGTCCTCCGCATGTGACTATACTGCAGTGGGAAAATCCAGGAGGAGATTGAGTCCAGGGAACTGTCACATGATGCTCAGAGCTCATGAGGAAACCACGAAGGAATACATAACCAAATCTGCAATAACAACTTATTTACATGTTTGTCCTTAATAACATATTTGACTCGATTTCCATCATATAGATAATACATTTGTAACTTACTTCTACATACTGTATATTGTCCTTGTTTCATGTAACTTTCCTTTGTACTGAATGAATCACGTCTTCAGATGATAAAGAAACGGGTTTAACTGGATCTGTGTGTTATGGTTTGTGTGCAAAGGTGAATAGAGATTTATGCAGAAGTTAACTATCAGCGCTTTAGTAGGAGCTTTTCAAACTGACATTTTTAACCACTGTCCTAAAAAATGGACCTGTCCCACACATATACCACTTTCATAAGCCTCAGATATGATAACATCCTCTCTGACGTACTGTTTGCATTCACTGTAAATGTAAATAATGTGCCTTTTCATGCTGCATGTTCTAAAACTTGCTTGACCAGTCTCTAGATGAATGGCTGGGTCACATATTCATATTGTGGCTCAGTCTGTTTAAGGTAAACAAAGACAGAGGTGCTGAAAACAAATAATGGGAGTGACTAAGCTGAACCTGACATAGAATATGCATTGATTTGGTGTGTCTGGCTTTTCATATTGTGGCTCACCCTTACACATAGAAATGCTTACTGTTTGTTACACAAGTGCTTAATGTGCTCTGTCCACGCCTTAAGGAGACGACCTGTCCCGCCTCTTTGTGCCGTGAGGAGCCACCATCCCTATGTCCTTGTCATTATACAATGCACCCTGTGGAGGTAAAGTGCTGGTACACCTGAGTATCATCTGTCACCGGAGAGACACAACAGAGAGTTAAACACCAGCGCTTACAGCATTCAAGAAGTCCAGCTGCACTTGGTAAGACCTCCAGCTTTCATTTCATCATCCTGTGTTATTTTTTATTTCCAATCAAACACCTTTACAGATTCCACTCTATGAATATATCACATAAATCAATCTGTTCTTACTGTTTTATATCATAAAAAAGACAAAAGAAAGTATTAACAGCTTATATATGACAGTGAAGTTCAGACAGCAAGGGTTAAATATTTGTCTTTTATTTTCACTTTTAACCTGGTTGTACTTGTTAAATGAGTGTGTACCTGTAGTGATAACCTGTAGGTTGGGGATTTGAGCGGTGGAAATAACAAGTGGTGCCTCATTATATGTGGTTGGAAAATGTTTGCAGTTCCTTAAGAAGATACTTTTTCCTAACACTTATATTTTAACAAAGCTAACCTTTTAAATGACTTATGACAAAGAATGATAGGTGGATTACAGGAAACACAGTGAGCAGGTATCAATGGATGTTAACCACGGCCACTTAGAACAGTAATGAAGGATATACTGAGATATATAACTTAAACTGGAAAAACATTGTGAGGAAATTTTTTTTTTAAAAATTTAAAAATCTTGTTTCCAGCAAAATCGAGGCAATTTTTTTTCTACAAAGAGTTTTCATTAGAGACATAAACTTAAGTAAGAAAGTATATAAGTAAGAGAATATATTTAACTTTACATGTATTTCAGTTATTTTTTAACCAGAAACAAGGGAAGCATCATATCCCAGCAGGAGAAGATTGTTTTACTAATTCTAATACTGAAATTACTTGTTCATCTCAATATAACAATAATAAGTGTATCTTAAAGGTTTGATATGAAACATTTGTGCACCCATCTGAAAACTACGCTGTAGCCGGTTATTTTTAACACTGATTAGTTATAATAAATAAAGATATATGTATTTATATTTTGATCAAAGTGCTTTACACCATAACAGCAATAAA
>JAPTYQ010000001.1:27477809-27505279 GCA_029814465.1 Ostorhinchus cyanosoma
GGTGTTTCAACATTAACTATGGAGCCTCTCAATGTCCAAATGGGTCATATCAGATGACCATGAAAAGATGACAAACTGTATTTTACACCAATTATAATTATATACTGGTGGATGTTTGGTTTTGATAGGTTAAACCGTGAGATATGGTTGCTGTTCCCAAGATGTTTAGTGTTCATTAAACAGCCCCATTTCCACCGCAGGAACTTTTCTATGAACTTCAAGGAAGTACAAACTGCATTTCCATTGAAATTACCCATGTGAACTTTCCCTCAACCTGTGGGGCTGTGAGCTGTAGAACACTGTTTGGTGGAACACACAGCATTCCACGCTTACATTCACCCACCATAGCCAGTATGCACCTGCAAACTTGTTTTTTCGATTTCTACAAACTTGGCTTCATTTGTGTTTTGATCATTTGGAAAATGGAGCAAAAGAAGAAAAACTACAAGAAGCAGATGGATGACTAAAAAGCGTATTCAGCAAATACGTTCAAAACAACCTGGACCTCAAACGTATTTGTCGAATACGCTCAAAAGAAATTCAGGAGGATTTCGAGGCAGTGACTCAAAATGACTGAGCCTCATTTGAATTTTCAGAAACTTTGAGGTAGGAACGCAATGTGTGTAGATTATGAGGAATTCATTCACTTCAGTAAATGTGTTCCTGTTTAATAAAAGTTCTGGAGAATCTGGTGGAAAGGGAGCTAATGTTACCTGTGTGTTGAGGAAGCTGCTCTCTGCTGATTGGTCAATATGGGTGATAGCGGGACAGCAGGTGTGCAAGAAGGGCAGGAAGGTTTCCGAGTAGTCGAATAAATATAAGTAGAAGAGCGTGAGGCGAGGGGAGCGCTTCAGTGCATACAGCAAGAACAGAGCCTTCCCTGCATTAGCAGCCTGGCACAAAGAAGTACAAAGAAACAGAAGACCATCATTTGATTTGGAGAAAAACGAACAAAAAAACCACAAATAAGCTTAATGGGTTGGGATCAGTAAGACATTTTTACTGTAGAGTAATAGCGAACAGGAAACTCCATGTTTACCTTATATTCCCAGAGGTTCTGTGGTGGTTTGATTCCCAGGGTTTTAACTCTGTCCAGTTCAGCCAGGACGGCTCTACGGTGAGCCTGGTTTTCGATGCTGTAAGGAGGCTTTAACAGCTCTTCCTCTCCCAGCATCAACAACAGCCTAAGCAGGAAAAAAACACCACCACACAGAATGAATATAAAGCATTAAATAAGTTACCTTTAAGTAGATTAAAACATAATGTAGTGTTATTTCTGGACCTTCCATTGACGCTCTCCTGCTGGAAGGCTTCTCTGTAGAGCTGAGCCCACGGTCCCAAATGTTCCAACCAGGACACGACCTCCTCTGGTGTCCAGTGGGATACGGGTTTACTGATCAGAAGGTCCTGGCGGTCCACGACACCGCTTCTCCAGTGATACACCAGCACCATCACCTGGACACACATGGAATAGCACAGGTTTATCCTGCTGTTACCGCACCTGTATGCAACATGCATTTAAATGCAGAGGGGAGAGCTGGAAAGGCCGTTTGTGCAGAGCATGAAATCTCTCCAAACCCAGAGGATCATGAGGTAAACCTAGGGATAAATTAAGGCCCTTCATATGCATTATAATCATGCTAATCATTCAGGTTTCCACAAGTTAAATGTATGACTTTTTAAGACCTTTTTAAGACTACTTAGAACAGAAGGCAATACCCATTTCACAGCCGTTCCCCTCTACTCATGTCAACCGGGTCAAGAATGATCTTCTCTCCAACCAGGTATCATCAAATTTGCACTTCCCCATTCTTACTTTTCCCTTGCAAACCTTCCCTTAAAGTTCCCATAGTCAGCTTTCTCAGGTGACGTGCACAATGTTCTGTGATCATTTCTCACCAGGGGATGCAAAGATAGTGGTAACTGGTTCTTAATTTCAATGTATTGTCGGGTTGGAATGGGTGGAACAAAGTAGACTAACGTTACCTTCTTTGCAGCTTGGACATTTTCCAGACACATTTAAACACAACACAGACAAGTTCATGGCTATATAACTTAAGACCTACCATATCAAATGTAATACCTTGTAAGGACTTTTTAAGGAATTAAATGCAGATTTGTAAAGTCAAGACTTTTAAAGACTCCACGGAAACCCCGATCATTGATCGACAGTGACATAACCGTTGGACCACAGAATTTCAGCTGCTCAGAGTTAAAAAAGCAGTGGGATACGATGTTTAACATTTACCTCCAGTAAAACTAAACAGGCTATTTTCACCCAAAAAGGAACAGAGACCAAATGAAAAAGCAAAGTACCCACATGAGCTGCTCTCATCTATGTTCTCTTATTTATTGTTTTATTGGTGGTTTAATTTTTTAATACATGCAAACTAAAAAAACCTTTTTCAGTGTATTTAGACCTTAAATTTTTTTTCTCTATTATTACACTTTCCTGTTCTTCCTGCTCTTTGGTTAACCTTGGTTTGTAGGAAATCTGAATATGTTTCTCAAATTAAGTAGATGAGATGTGTTTAATAACGTGAAATATCCTCTCACCACTAAACCTATCGACAAAAAAAAAAATCCCAATATCAACAAAGTTCGGTTGAAACTGACATGAAACATTTAAATTATTCAATAGAGACTACTTTGTAGGGAAAAAAAATAGGTAGATTTCTTAAAAACCCAAGAAAATTCATAACATTCAGATAGTTTTTTACATGTGACAAAAACAGGTTCAGGTCACCTTTGAGTTCTCCGAGACCAACCTGACTCAATAACAACATGTGTCCATGAAGTGGACACAAATCTGAACCATGCTGTGATCTCTGTCCACAGCAGCAACGCCACATGGCAGGACACACTCGGACTCTGGTCCAGGTGCCACATGGGCAAAATAAACAAGTAACATTGAATGACACAGGAACAGTGGGAAATACCTTTGAACCGAGACAAACAGCAGGTTCAAAACCCATTACACACTTGTCACAGATTCAGATTTTCACATGTGGAATTTGTTGATAAACACACATGCATACATACACTGCTGTGTATAAGTTTAATCCTGCCTTCACGTGCTATGGGAATTATGGTAAACAATAGGCACAAACTTGAAAATTGGCTATTAACGCCTCCTCATGTTATATTTTCCACTGGAGAACTGGGAAAAAATTTTGATACATGAAATAACCTTTGAACTTTTCAACATGGCGGAAAGCAACAAGGGATTCATCATGAATGATAAACAATGACTTTACTAATATTCTGTGACTGTTAGCTGATGATCTTGCACATTTATACAATTTGCAAAAATAAAAAAAACCTGTACCAGAAGAATGAACACATCCAAAACCGTTTTACCCAAGTAGCAAGTCATGATAAATTGTGTCAGCCATTTTTCATTTCACTACGACAATAAAAGCACTTGAACACAACGCAAATGTAATTTTGAACTCACAAGTGGAAAGGATCATCGCAATAGCAAGTGAAGGCAGCATAAGGAGTAAAGCCAAACAGTGAGTTTTATTACAGACTTACAGCCACACAGGTGAGTGCAGTTAAGACTCCAGAGAAGAAGAATCGTGCTCCTTTGTGCTCGTTTGTCCTTGACCTTCCCAAGTTATCACCGTATCTAAACACAGATAAATCACAGATGAAGTCTGATTGATACGAGTGACCACAGATCAGACTCCGGGCAAGTTTATATAATAAACACAACAGCATCTAGTTTGAAAGTGTTACACCACAAAGCCTGTTTCAAAGGCATTTCTACCTCTGGAAAGCCAGCAAACTCCGTGAGATTTTGGGGTTTTCTTGGATCTCTGCTCTTCTCCGCTGCACCACTGTACTGAACAGCTTATCTGTTGCATCTCTAAAGAACAAAGCATTATAGAAATAGAATCAGTAGAAAGGAATAAACAACTTTTATCAAAATGTATAAAATGTCTTGAAACTTTCCCTGTGTGGAGGTGAAAGGTAAATGTAACTTGTGTAATAGCTATTGCTCATATTACAGAACAGACCAGTTACAATTATTCACAGTGGATTCCAGGACACACCTACTTAAGGATGATTGTGAAGTCAGGTCTGTTGAAACGCAGAGTTAGACACATTATTAAGAATATCAGGGTTTCCCGTTGTATCAAATAGCTTAGGTGCAGCACTGTAGCCATTTTGGGAACCACCTAAGCCAAAGGTGTCAAACATACAGCCCTCGGGTAAAATCAGCCTGCCAGAGGGTCTAATACAAAGCAAAGGTGTCAAAGTCATTTTAGTACAGGGGCCACATACATCCCAATATGATCAATAGTAAAATAATAGTATAACAACCCACAAATAGTAATAAAAAATGTTCTCCTTGTTTGAGCATGAAAAAAATAAAATGACATTATGAAAATGTGAGTAACCTGAACAACCATGGACAACCTGAAATGTCTTATGAAAAATAAGTGTAATTTCAAAAAGTATTATGTCGGTTTATCATTAACACAACCTACAGATCATAGTGGATCTACAAATGCAAAAAACATTTAGTAACAGGCAGAGTATTATTGAAGTTGCATTTGTTTTTAAGTCATTCATATTTGTTCAGATTTTTTACATTTTATTGTGAGAGGATAGTTTGTAAACGTAAATATTTTCATAAGTAATTTTACCTTTTTCCTTTTCAACCAAGTAGAAATTTTGAAGTTGTTGTAATTTACAGGTTATTATGCTATGATTTTACATGAGACCACATTGGGTTGTGTGTGGCCCTTGAACTAAAATGAGTTTGACACCCCTAAGCCAAAAAGTAAAAGCAGACTTGTGGATGTCATTTATTCCATCATTTGCAGATTGTCCAAAATCTTTATATCGTGAAGTTTTAGGTTTTTTTTCCCAAAAAAATAACTGAAGTTATATCTTTTTAATTGAAAAGTCATAAAAATGTGTGCCTACACCCTGCAAATCTGATGAAAATGCAGGAATCCTGACAGCACCATTTTACCAAAACAATGTTTGCTTATAGTTCAGATGATGAGAACAAGAAAAGGACATTTAATAATAATCATTAATATGCACTGATGAATATGAAGCTGGTATGTATTTTTTTGTATATCTGTGTATAATCTTTGTGTTCAAAACTGTATAGAGAATAATAAATTATAGAAGTTACTTTGGAAGTTTACATTACCATCAGCAAAATGTAAAAAAATAAATAAATAAAAAAACTCTCACATGCATTCATTATATATATTTACCATTATAATGTGATATAAACCACCCTCTTTTGGGATGTGGTACAATTACATTTTAACACAAACTGGGATTTCTACAGTTTTTATTTATCAGACAGGAAATCATAAGCACTTTTCAACCACATATATACATATTTGTTCCTCTGAAACTCCGAAAGCATGACGCTCTTTCTTTCTGTTTGACTTCTAAAACACATTTGGTATTCTGACAAGTTAAAACCAGTTAAAACCAGTTATACATCTGTAACACACCTTGGCTTCTGACAACAGTGGATATGAGAGACGAAAACAGTTCAGAGCGTTAATGTCCAATTCATTTTAGTTCAGGGGCCACATACAGCCCAATTTGAACTCAAACAGGCTGAACCAGTAAAGTAATAGTAGGATCATTTAGAAATTATGACAACTCCAACTCCATTTGTTTTAGTGCAAAAAAAAGGACAATTACATTCTGAAAATACAAGATGAACTATTGTTTATAAAAATGTGAATATTCATGCACACCCTGAAATTTCTTAAGACATAAGTGCAATTTTAAGAATACTATATATCAGTTTATCATTTACACTAGTGCATTACAACTTGCAGATCACAGTGGATCTAGAAAGACATAAAACATTTAGCAACAGGCATCTGAAAAAAATACAGCATTTAACTTTATGATCAAAACAACTGGTCAAGACTCAGCGACATCCTTGACTGTTTAGTTCTCTGCAAATTCATCCTGTGGGCCAGATTACACCCCTCGGGAAGCCAATTTTGGTGCTTACGCTGTATGTTTGACACCTCAGGTTTAAATCTACAAATAAAAATGTAAAACTATTGGTAGCTTTTCTAAATTAAAAAAAGACCTTAAGGACCACAAATAAATGATCTTTGTGTGAAAAAACAGGATGTCACAAGAACAATGATGAAACTGTGGATTTCTTTTCTCAAAAAGGACACAAAATTCTAAAAACAATCAACTGACAGACAAAAAAAACAAACGCTCAGCAGAATGAGGAGCTTCTGCAACATTTACGTCACATGAATCAGAACCAGTTTGTCCTGTGTCTTTTCACCTGAACACAGTGCCCAGTCTGTACGCAGGTTTTATGAGAGACAGCGTTCCAGGTGAGGTTCAGTCCAGTGCCTTTTACTGAACAGGTTTAACAACTGTCGTCAATTCACATGGCCGATCATATGAATAGCTTCAGTGTGAAATATCCATATATGGATTATTCTGTTGCTCATCTGTCACACTCCCACTTTTACACAATTTTAGTTTAATACATTAAATACATGCAAACTGCATGGCTGGATATCAAATCTCAGTAGTGTTTGGGTAACAGCCAAAATGTATATGTAACACTCAGTATCAAAAACTAACAACTGAATGATGACACTGAAAGCCTGGTCACATTTCAATGAATGTTTTCAATCACATATTTGCTGATTTAAGTGAGAAATTATTAAAAGTTCTACTATGACCATTTATGCAAGATTTTAGGGCTTACTCCTCAAAGTATTAGCAAGTCTAATTTAATGCTTTTTAATGCCACTTTAAACAAATTTAATGCCCATGTCCAACTGCAGATACTTTTTTTATATATAGTTTTCTGACAGTTTACTATCAACAGACTTTAACCAAGTTGTGAATAGTTACTCCTCCAATCAATTCTGCTGAAACTTGCATTTTCCCAATAGTATTCCCTCTGCTCTTTCACCGCGGTATTGGGCATGTTCACAGCCCATTGCCTTCCAAGCATCCGGTGTTGTGACTTTGTGTATCGGCCATAAACAATAATTGATTGAAGGGTTCCACCTGTCAATCATCACACTATACTTCCAATCAAAATTATTAAATCAAAATAAACCACAAATGGCAATACTATTTTTCCATCATGTGTATTTACTTCTTTAATGCCTCTGGATATCAAATTTAATGCATTTTAATGCTGTTTAAGGTTTAAATTTTCACAAAATCTATTTAATGACTTTTAATGCTTTTTAATGACCTGCATAAACCCTGTCAACGAAAAACACTGCTTTGACATTTGTACCAAGGTAAAACACTGAAATTAGAAGCAAAACTACCATCATATTAACCCCATCCATAACACAAACACATTTTTAATCCCCATACAATTGGTCCCATACTGTTCTATACCCTGAGCAAGAAAGACAAAGTCAATACTGTTGTCAGAAATACAGAATTCAGTCATCATGTGGATGTGAAAATCATACCTCAGCAGTATGTTGACTTTGGGAAACCCTTCCCACTTCTCGCGGCACTCAGGGCACTCGTTCTTGTGTGAAGACTCCCACCACAGAGCCAAACAATGGCGGCAGAAGTTGTGGCCACAGGTCAGAGTGGTGGGGTTCACCAGGATGTCGTAGCAGCAGTGGCATGAAAATTCATGTTCCGAGATGTTGGTGGTGGTTGGTGGCTTTGGCAGAAGAGATTCAGATGAGTAATGGGGGTCGTCCTTTAGGACTCCCAGACTATTACCTGTGTGCACCTCCATCTGATGAAACATATCCACGTCTGTAAGACAAGAAAAAGTAGTAAAGCAAAGACTGAGTTACACATTTAAAAGTTTAATAAAATGTGGAATCTCTTGCTCAAGTCTCCACAGAAACAGCTATCCTATCCTATTGTATATATGTATTAAACTATAGCTACAAAAATCCAGGCTGTAGCAAAAATTCAAACCCATGTCTCACTGCCTGACAATGAGGGTTTTACACCTCAGAGTTGATGCAAATGTTAGCATTTACTTGAGTTAAATCCACTGAGTGACTGAGGATCAATAATTATAATTATCATGACCAGAATATTTTCAAAATTGGACCATTTATGATTTTAGTAAGTTGTTTTCTGGCTACATGAACTAAAAACAAAACAAAAATACTCTCTCTTTACAAAACCTATTCACCACATGACTGGAAAAACAAGTTCACAATTAATATATTACAAGAGGCAAACAGGTTGTTCTCCAGAGGAATAATCTCAATTGATGGTGACTGATGAATAATTTAAATTTCCCCTAGCTTTTCAGAGAGTAAACCCTTGGTTGTGGACATTAATTCAACAACCTGCTCAGCTTCAATTGTGACATAATTTTATGTTGCGATAAATATCATTATTGTTGTCATCTCATTCAATAAGAACTAAAATTTTGTATTTAGTCAACACTGCCAAGTGAGCAAGCAAAGTTATTTATATAGCACCTTTCACAAACAAGTGAAGTCACAAAGTGTTTCATAAAGAACAATAAACTACTAAGGGAAAACAGATAAAATTACAAGTCATATGAGGCTTGTGTTCCTCTGGTCTTTTACATTGTTTTGAATTGTGTCTTTAATGACGGTCTAGTCTTGCTGCATCACACCATCTTTCACATTATTTCCATCTTATGTCTTTTAAGAATAATATAAAACTGTCCATTACTACCCATATGACTTCTTCAGCGTTCGCTCAGGACCAAGAATTAACCTTATCAATGTTGACTGACAGTGAATTATATCATGACACCATTTTGGGATATGTTGCCCCAGGTTGTCATGTCAGTAAAGCATATTCAATCTAAATTTGAATAATACATGTTATGTAACCCTCAAAGACCTAAACATCTGCCAGCAACTAGAAGCATCTACTGATCTAAAATGTTCAACAACTTCTGAACTATTAACCCTATCAATATATGTAAATAATTGGTATAAAATGCAGTTTGTCATCTTTTCATGATCATCAGATATGAGCCATTTGGACGTTCAGAGGCTCACTAGTGAACATGGAAACACCAGTAAAACCCATGGAGTTGGGCAAATGACACTGATTGGAGACACTTGTTAATGATATAGTTTGGCTGATGAAGTAACTTTCTTAATGTGTGTGTGTGTTTTCTCTATATATATTTTATGAACATTTGCATGATATAATATAGGAAAATGCCAAATTTTCACTGAAAAATGTCAAATTCAAGCAATACATAAGTGGTGATCAAATACTTGGGAACAGTTCGGTGTAGACAAAAATTAATTTGGAAGTCTCCACAACAGTAGTTAGAAGTGTTTAAGGGTTAAAATATAGAGGTTTTACATTGAAGACGGTGGGTACTAGTAGCTATTGGTACAAATGGAAAGGTGGTGGTCATCATGAATCATGAACCTGGCAAACATACAGGAACCATACACTATTGTAACTTTAACGTTAAATAAAGACATGATAAATGAGTGGATAACACGCACAATTAACTTATTACATCCTGTTTTGTGGACGTAGCTACTCATTAATTGGCTAGCTAGCTGTTAGCTACTAGCTAGTTAGGTAAGAAGCAATGTTTGCTGCTCTTACGTAACGTTAGACAGTTAAACCATTCAAGAACATGACGGATAACTGCATTTAATACCATCAGCCTTAAAAAATGACGTGTCTGTTAACCTTAAAACAGCAAATAACACTAGTTTCCTGCGCTAAAGTGTCATAGTGCTAATGAACGTCGGTGCGTAAAGTACCGTCGTACCTTGCGTCATGACAGAGGATCACAACACATCACTGAGGTTCGCTGGATACGGTTGGTCTGAAGAGAAAAACTGGGACTAAAACCACGGAGGAGATGGATTTTTCTGCTGGAAATGCCTTCCCCATGACTCCAAGTCGCTGCCGCTGTCGGTGGCTGTGGAAAACCCCACGCACACACACCTACGCACAGTCAGCGTGTCATGCGTATACCTGATGATGTGGAGGAGGAGGAGGAGGAAGAGGAGGAGGAGGAAGAGGAAGGCTGGGGGTCGGTGATGCCTTTCTTTTTTTTTTTTTTTTTTTTTTTTTTTTTCTAAATTAAAAAGCAGAATTGAACTACAAATAGTATACAAAGAACAGTATACAAGTGTAAAAAAAAATTAACATGACCCAGGGGTAATGAACAGTACAGCTGATTCTGTCCATGTGGCTTTTTAAAGCTGCTCCAGGTCAAAGTTCACCCCAATTCCTGTCAGTGGTTTATTCCACGATAATAACAAAACAGTAAAATATTAACTGACACGTTGACTGTGCAAGGGAATGGACGCACTGTTTATCTTTATTACCCAGTCATTAATCAGTATTCTAGGGATTACTCAGGTTACACTCTGGTCCACAAATAAAAACTGAAATTTCTTTTAAAACAAAAAACGTTTAATATCAACAGTATATCTCAGCTTATTATTAACACAATTTGCAGATCACAATGGATCTACAAATGTTGTGCATTTTAACATTTAGTAAAATGCATAATGTTGAAATTTTTCCTGTTCTTAAGACATTTAAGGTTGCTCATATTTTTTTTTTTTTTTTTTTTTCGCATTTTATTGTGAGAGGATAGTTCATAAATTTTTTCATAATGTAATTTTATTTATTTCACATTAAATCAAGACGAAATTGTGGAGTTGTCACAGTGCTGGAACGCAATGGGCTGTATGTGACACCTGAACTAAAATGAATTCAACACTGATCTTGTTTAATGTCTTCAAGGTAATTTTTGTAGTTTCCACTGTTTTGTGACTTTGTAGATCCACTGTAATCTGTACGTTGTAATAATAATAAACTGAGACATAATATATAGCTCTGGAAAAAATTAAGACACAGCTGCAATTTCCTCTGAAATCAGCATATGTGCATGTATGACAGCTATTCCATTCATGTGTCTGTTGAATTCCAACACAAGCACACCTTCTTCGACTGAATAAACACCTGATCCATGTCTTATTTAAGGAGAAGTATAAAAACCACTACTGTGGCCATCGCTATATTCTTACAATAGGTAATAGTGCTATTTGTACTGCATAAGTAATTGGAATACAAAAATAACTATTGAAAGTACTGGACTTCTGCTCTGACAATGCTCCCAAACTCTGAGGACTGTTTTTTATAGCAGGACAATGCTCCTGGCCTCAGCTAGGTCAATAAGGGTGTGGATGACAGACCAATATCCAGACCTGAACCCACTTTGAAAACTTCTGGGGGAAGATGGATGGTCACAAGCCATGGAATATTGCTGAGCTTCTTGAATTTCTCTGCCAGGAGCTGCATAAAGTCATCCAACAGCAATGGAGGAGAACCAAGACACATGAAAGCTGTCACTGAAAATCAAGGTTATTCCACCAAATATTGATGTCCGAACTTTTCAGAAGTTACAACATTAGAATTGTGTTGTTTGGAAATCAGTATGCATCTTTTTGTTATTTTGACCATGTGTCATGTTCTGCAAATACATGCTCTAAATAACAATATTTTTATTTGGAACTTGGGAGAAATGTTGTTGATAGTTTAGAGCAGGGGTGTCAAACTGGTTTTAGTTCAGTTCCACATTCAGCCCAATATGATCTGAAATGGGCCGGACCAGTAAAATAATAACAGTGAAAAAAGTAAAATGACATTGTGATAATGTTTACATCTACAACGTTTCCTTAAAAATCTGAATAACATGAAAAACTTGAAATGTCTTAAGAAAAACAAATGCAATTTGAACAATATTCTGCCTCAGTTTATCATTTACACATGTACATTCCAACTTACATTACAATTACAAATACACAAAACATTTAGTAACCGGCAGAATACTGGTAAAATTACACTTACTTCTCTTGAGACATTTCAGGTTGTTCATATTTATTCAGGTTATTTGCATTTTTTTTGTAAAAGGTTTGTTAATATAAAGGTTTTCATGCAATTTTACTTTTTTTTTTTTTTTACACTAAAACAAAGATAAAATCTGCAGTTTTCATTATTTATAGGTTATTATGATCATGTTTTACTGGTTTAAGCCAATTGAGATCTAATTGTTCTATATGTGGAACCTAAATTAAAATGATTTTTACACCACTGTTTCTTATTATCTTCAGTGTAATTCATCCTAGGGGCCAGATTGGACCCTTTGGCAGGCCAGATTTGGCCCTGGACCTTATGTTTGACACCTGTGGTTTAGAGAATAAAAAAAATGTTAATTTTACTCAAACACATACCTATAAATGGTAAAATCGGAGAAAGTGCAAATTTTGGAAGTGTTTTCCAGAGCTATATCAGCTGCATGTTTGACACCCTTCGTTTATCCTTGTCCTGATCCTGATGTTTTGGTGATGACGCCTTATGTCCAGCAGATGGCGGTGTGCTCCTTCCAGCTGGTGAACGCACCACTATAGCTGAAAGCCGCTGGCGTAAAAAAAAAAAAGAGTAGAAGAAGAAGTAGTGGCGCAACACAGTTAGCTAGCGCTAGTTAGTGACAACCGCTTCATCCGCTGTAACGGTAGGACTTGGCTTCATTTACTGTCCGTCCAGTTTTTCTAATGACAGCCTTTAACTCCGGTGACAACGTCGCACAATGTTTGAGGTAACAACAAAAACTCAGCGGTCAGTTGTGTTGTTGTTGTACAGTTGGCTAGCGGTGTCTGGACGTGAAGATGTAGCATAATTGTTACAGTTAACCAGCTGGATGCAGCTCCATAACCAGACATGCACGTAAGCAAATACAGGGATAAGTCTGTGCTGCTATCTAAACATTCACCCCTTCACATGTCATGCATTGTACATGTCTGTCATTAATATATTCATAACAGACGTAAACGGCCACCATGAAATACACTTATATTGAACTTATTTCTAAATATACAAATAATACAATGTCTTTTGGATTCATTCTGGTCTTGTTAGTTTTATTTGGGAGCCTTAATAAGAGTACTGATTGCTTCTGGACATGTCATAAGATTTGAGGTCAAATAGAAGACTTTTAATGTGTAAGGTCGAGCTTTGATTGACAGGTGTGATCTGACAGGTCACTCTTGTAACTTCAGGAGCTTCTATTTATTGTTTAAAATCATAATTGTTCCTCACAGAAAGCTATGCAGTCCAAAAAATGTGTCATACAGCTGTTCACCAGAAAACTAACCACTGGAGATGTATCTGTCGGAGGAGACTTATTGATGTGGTGGAAGAGGACATGCAGAAGACAGGATAAGATGGAGGCAGATGATCTGATGTGGAGACACTTAATGGGAGAAGCACAAAGTAGTAGTAGTAGAAAATTACCATTGCGTTTGACATAGTGTGAACAATTT
The DNA here is from genome assembly GCA_029814465.1 of Ostorhinchus cyanosoma. Taxonomy (NCBI): domain Eukaryota; kingdom Metazoa; phylum Chordata; class Actinopteri; order Kurtiformes; family Apogonidae; genus Ostorhinchus; species Ostorhinchus cyanosoma. The sequence continues at coordinate 27,491,123 of JAPTYQ010000001.1, forward strand.
ATATGTTTTATCACATTAACCCTCAAAGACCTAGAGAGCCACCAGTATCAAAACCATCAAAATTGTTCAATTACATATGAATCTTTAATCTTATCAATATGTGTAAGTAACAGAGGTAAAATGCAGTTTGTTATCTTTTCATCACCATCAGATATGACCCATTTGGACATTCAGAGGCTCGGTACCAAACGTGGAAACATTGTAATCTTCTGCAACACTGATTCACCAGTGAAATCCAAGTCATTTGATGGCTGGAGACACTTGTTTCTTGCAGGTGCCGAAGACTGAACATGTATCTTTGTGCCGTCTTCTTTACAGGATCCTGAACTCCAAGATCCGTTGACATTGAATCTAAGTGTAAGTGAAGGTGACCAGAACTCATCAGGCCACAGCTCAAAAAAAGCCCCAGTGAGCCCGGACTATAATTGTGAAACACCAGAGATTCAAGTGATCATCAAGGAAGAAGAGGAAGGCTGGACTGTGAGTGAAAACCGTGAGTGGAAAATGAAATCCATATCACAAATAATCACTTTCACTTTATAAGACAACATACACAAAGAGATTATATGTTGATTTGTTACTGTGCCATTTTTTTCTTGTAAATATAGATGAGAACTTCTCAGAAAAGGAAAGAGATGACACTTCCACACTCATTTGTCATCCCCACTTCAAAGCACATGAGAAGGAGAGTTCTGTTTCATATGGATTAAAGAGACGCTGCAGAGTGGATTCTGAGGAGAAATGCTCTGAAGAATATGATGACCCTGGTTACTGTGCGCAAAGTTCATCTGAGGTCAGCCAGAGACACGTGGTCATGGACTCTGATGACAGTCCCAAACTGTCCTATGTTTGTAGAAAGGAGTCCGGAAACGTGACTGTATTTCAGTGCAATAACACAGCAGAGAGACATTCATCCTGCTCCGTACACGAGGCCATAAAAGTCCAGGAGGGGACACATGCTGGGGCCGAGCCGCAGAGCTCTATCTACGTCAAGTGCCTCTCTGAAAGAGATACTGATAAGATTGTGTTGTCATCAGCAGCAGATCTGAATCCAGGAAAACAAAGCACATCTCTGCCAGAAGACGCAGAACCACATCAGATGAAAAGATCAATACCCTGCCAAGCAGTAAGTTGACATTTTTTTCTGCCTGAGTTGCTTTTTTTATTGTATATGCCACTCATCACCTCTCTCTACTTTAATTTACTGTCATCCTTCTACTGTCGTTACCTATAAAAAGACATGAACTGAATAAAAATGTCCATACTGAGCCTGTTTACATTACCATAAAAGTCTGATAACGGAGAGTGATTGGACAGTTATAATAATCAGATCTGACATATTTACAGAAATGTGATAATTAACCCTGGTTTAGACAATCCTGCCCATTGTTGGATTTCTTTCGTAGTTCATGTGGACATAATGATGGTAGACTCACACTTCCTGTTGTCTTCTGTTCACGTTTGACAATGTAGCAATTTTAATTGTTTTACACATGAGCAGACATAAAGGAATGAAATAAATCAGATTAACCTGTATACATGCAGGAAGACATTGGAGTATTTGAGGAAATCGGGGTGTGTTAATCTGATTTCTCATAATCAGATTACTGCTGTTATCTGATAAAGCCTATCAGATTATACTGTTTACATGGTTACTTGAATAATCTGACAACTCCAGAAATCGGATAATGCTCAAAGTATTGGTGTGAATGTAAACAGCCTCAAAATATTGGAGAACAGAGGTAGTATCATAGATCCAGAAACAGGAGATGGTGACTTTGCTCTCATATCTTAAAGATTAATCAGATTTATTAATTATATAACGGCAAATCACTGCAATTTAAAGGTCAAGTATTTGTAGTGATGTTAGTGATACATTATAAAACCAAAAAAAAGGAAAGTGTGTACATCTTTTTAACCTGTTCCTTCCCATCTAATTTGTGTTAATTTTCACCTATTTATACCAAGTTCCAAAGTTTATAATTGAAGAACCACAAGGACAAAATTAATTATTGACTCCTCACTTGAAAGGTAATAACCTCTAGTTTCAGACCTCTAGTTGCTTTTTTTAGTATGTGAATAAACTACATACTAAACTACATACACTAGTACCATTAGCCTCAATCACTATCCAGGTGATTGTTTCACTAATTATGCTTTAGTGCTCAGGAATACTGTAAAAACAAACTTAACAACTCAATTGCAAAGAATCTAAGTTTTCTGATAAAGTATGACATGAAATAAATACAAAATATGTACAACATATTATTGCAACTTTAATGTATTTAATACAAAAAGGCGACTTAAAGTAGTAAAGTTGAAGTTTTTGATTGAGCATGAATATCACCAGTTTACGAGCAAAATGCTGTCAAACTAAAAGCAGTGAAACTTGAATCCTTTTTATTTTTATTAATGAAGAAAAATTAAGTCAAAAGTGCTAGTTTGTTGTGGTTTTCATGATACAGTATTGAGTCAAAATGTGAGTTTCTATGAATTAATAAGACAATGGGTTTTACTCAAAGTTAATATCTTCAACATTTTATGTGTGGATGTAAATGCATCTACTTTCATTCTTTATTTTCTTTATTTAACATTTATTTTAACCAGGTAAGTTAGTTGAGAACTGATTCTCATTTACAGTAACGACCTGGCAAAGAGGCAGCACAAACAGAATGAGTAGTAGCACAGGTTGCATGTGCAAACAACAGAACTGATTAAATATACAGCAAACAAACAGGATGAACAGCAGATGTTCATATTCTTGTCTGTGCAGATTAATCACAGCCTGTTGGCATCTACACCAATAGGCTACAGTCGGTATACTGTATTATTATTTTCTTTGCACTATTTCCTAGTTTACCTGCTGTATTACATCTTATAAGACTAATTTTAAGCATTATTTGATGAGAATTCTTTTGATTTTCCCATATCTCTGGGTGGTACACACTTGCCTTCTACGTATTGATACTCTCAAAAGATCAAAATATTGACCTTCTTTTCTTGTTGTTTTCTGTTTGTAGCATTCTCTTGAGCACAAGCCGCTGACGTCAGATGGGCACAAAATAGCATCTGCAAAGTTAGAGGACCAAACACTACATTTGACTGTTAGACTACAAGCTGGGGAAGATGAAGAACAGAGGCAGCAAGATGAAGAAATTGGTGGTTTAATCAACTCTGATGGGGAGGTGGTTGAATGGGATGCAAGTGAGTTACATGTTTGCTCAAATATATGCATTTGTTTCTCTTTCCCATGTCAGTTAGAGAGACCTTAAATCTGCATATGTCATTCACCACCAGTTTTTCATCAAATCTGTAAAACCCGAGTCATAGCGTAAGTATCATGAATGCACAAGTCTCTCCGTGATTACGCACCCTAATCTCTTTCTGCACAGTGAACAATTTCCAAGTGTATTCCACCATAAACAATCCATTTGTTTACAAATAGAGCCAGTAGGTCAATCGGGTATTTTCAGAAATTTGTTGCGATGTGCATTGTGGGAAGTGGAGCTCCATGCAGCTGCAGTAGCAAGAAGCAACGAAGCCGTTTTTGTATTTGTTGCCGCTGCGGCCATAATGCATTTGCGTGGAGCTCCGTGTCACACAATGCATATTGCGACAAATTTCCAAAAATGCACAACTGACCTACCAGCTCTGTTTGTAAACACATACAGTGTTTATGGTGGACTACACTTCGAAATTTTTCTCCATGAGGGAAGAGAATCAGGTGAGTAATCACAGAATGGCTTATGTGATACTTAGGTTGTGACTTGGATTTTACAGATTTGATGAAAAATTGGTGACAAAAGTCATACGCAGCTTTAAGTAACAGTCCTGAATTAAGTGTCTACAAAACCCTGTAACGTTTTAATATGTATTTTTAAATTATCCTAAATGTTTTGGTGCCTTTTCTTTTGTGCATAATATGAGTCAAAGTGTCAAAATAACATTGACAGTTATTTATGTTTCCATTTGTACACGACCTGATCTCATCAAATTAAAAATGATGTTGAATCTCAGATAATGTGAATGTGACCAAGGTCTCCAACCAGGCAGAAGGTCCTCATCCTAGTAAGGTAAATAAATATCTCTTCTTAGACTTAATTTACATGCATACATGCATTCATCTCTGCTGTGATTGCAGACTACCAACAGTGTTTTTGGGTTTCAACGGTTGTAGTCACAGGGCGGCATCTTGTCTGAGTCTCAAGGCCAAAGCCAGAGGGACAGCAGAAGTCCAACGCTTGTCATGGAAGTGTCTGTGGAGGATGAAGAAGAAAGGGAGGAAAAAGAAAGAGTAGTGAAGATGACAACTGTTGCACCCTTGTGTCGTGGTAAACACGTAAAGGAAAAATATCTATATCTGGTTCTAAATATGCTTGGGATACAATACTGACTTTATCTTTTTGTTTCCAATTCTGTAAGGAAATAGACCTAGAAGAAAGACGAAAGCACCGGGAATAAGAATGGTATCACAGGATGTTGAAGACGAAGAAAAAGTTCCTGCAAATCCTGGTGAGTGAACTCTTTTTTTTTTTGTAAAGTCAGGAGAAAGGATGGAAGAAAGGCCTAATCCAGTGAACAGCTGAAGGAGAAACCTGGAAGTGAGTTTTACTTTCAATTTCAAAGGCTATTAAATAAATGTTTCTGTGACTAAAATGACACTTCTGTAACATTTTTGTTACAGCAAGTTGTCTTCTTTTGTTCCTTAGTACCAAGACGGACCCGAAGAAAAAGAACTTTCCCTGCTCTGGTGGAATCAGAAGAAATAAAAAGAAGTGTTCGCTCTGTTGCAGGTGGAAATATTTTTATAGAAAACAAATTGCACTCACTGAAGGAAAAAAAAATGTGACCTATTCCATACCAGAAAAAGTCTTATAAAAAGTGAAGCCTCAGTCATTGTTACAAGACATGGAATATCTGTTTTTTTTTAAATGAAAATAACAATACAAAATAGAAAAAAAATACAGTAGTCCAATAAAATTAAATGTCATATTTCTCTATTGCTGTGCAACAACAATGTAACTCAGACAAGTGGTGTGATTTTTCAGTTTTCTATTCTATTTATTCTTAACAATATTTTTTAAGGAAAATGTGCATTTCATTTTTTAAACAGATTCCATGCCCTATGACCTGCACTGGACAAAAAGAAGATAGACCCCTTTTTGTTAGATTTGAGATTCTTCTCTTGACCATCAATATTTTTATGTTAAAAAAAAACATGTTCAGGTTTTGTGATGATGATCGATAACTAGGATCCTGATTTTTTTTCAGGATATTAAAAGTTGTGTAGTTTTTTCTTCAGTGAATGAAAAGTGGGTCAGTTGTATTCAGAGTCGCTTTGATACATCAAATCAACTCTTTATAACCTTCTTTTTTAGATCATGACAATAACCTTATTTTTTTTTATATATATCTTAGTTAAGCGATCTTACAGAAAAAGGAGAGATGTGAAATCTGCTGAAGGAGCAGGAGGATCCACAGCTGCTTCAGGTAAGAGATAATGACAGACCAGCAGGAGCCATGAGGAATGTAGATTCAACAAGATGGAAAACCATGAAAACAAACTGTGTGGTTCAAATGATAATACTCGCTTATCTACTTCAGTGTTTCCCAACCAGTGTGCCACAGCATCTAATTGCACTGTGAGAAATCATCAGTTGTTCCATGGAAGATTATCCAATTTCACCTGATTGTTACTGTAAGCGAGCAGCGTGATATAGATACATAGGACTGCACACACCAATGATCCATTCTACAACAACAGTCTTAGGTTTCATTTTGGAAAATAAAAGTGAAAATGAACTGGCCCCACAATGGACCCCAATCCGGAACCTGGGGGGTCTGTTCAAGGGGTTGCCGATGCAGCCTCCTCAGCTTTCTTGTTCCAAACCCCCCATGACAATGTGTGCCATGTGCCCCCCCACCCACACACAAACACATACACACTGAGTAAGTAAATTGAGACCAGATTTGCATTATTCTTCAATAATATACTTTTTGTAACATTTTTGTTTGGAGGTGTGTCTTGTGATTTTTCTAATGTCAAATATGTGCCATGGCTCAGAAAGGTTGGGAAACACTGGTCTACTTGAACCTGTGTCTGATGTATTCGTAGAGTCTAAGTAGTCCCTATGACATTCAATCCAGAGAAATAAATGGGATACGGAGGTAGACGTCATAAGTGGACAGCTCACTTCACATCTGGGTCTTTTTACGTACATCTGGAGTGACCACTTATGATCAGATCCCACTTTTTTTTTTTTACTAAAATGCAGGGAAAGTGTAGTCATACATTAAAATCAAAGGCTTATGCCGTATTAACGACAATAATCTGCTTACTGACCATCAAAAGCCATCAGTCCGGACATCAGTACATAACTGCTGTGTTCTTATCATCTTAAGCCCTCAAGACTCGTTCAGCTCCAGCTGCCACTGAATATTATTAAAGTTTACTTGTCAAATTACAGACAAATGCGATTACTACTAAAAAAGTAAAAAAAAAAAAAACAGCAATACTAAAACAACGGCTGTGGCTGCCTGATGGTCCTGATTGTTTGTTTAATTAACTGCACAAAATATCTTTCCTGAAATATTCCTCTTAATGATATGTCGGATATATGCTATGATGCCATCTGTATAAATGAGGAGCTGTATGTTTGTGAGGCACAGATGACAATGATGTAGATAATGAAATATATTATTAACAGAGGTCAATCAAAGACAGCATTTTCAGTGAGCTACTTCATAATGTTAAATAACACTGGTGAGTTGACATGTAAAGAAACATAATTTCCCATAGATACTATAAACTGTAATATCCCTGAGTAAAACCACTTTAGTTAATAGCTAAATGTTAGCATTTGTCTGTCAACCGGGACAGATACTGAATCTTTTTTGTAAAGATCGAATCAACAACTCTTTATTTACATTTTCCCACACAGGGAAGAAACGACCTGGCAGAAAGATGGTTCGTATACCAATGGAAATACCTCCTGAACTCCTAAAGAAGCCCAAAGAGAAGATCGACTACCACTGCTCAGTTTGTGGTAAAGAGTTCCCTCATGCCTACAAACTAGAGAGACATGAGCTGATTCACACAGGAGAGAAACCCTACAACTGCTCCATCTGCGGCAGGGGCTTCAACCAGAAGGGAAACCTCAAAACACACTACAAAGTCCACTTAGGTGAGAACAATTTTTTGCAACAATTTTGTCACAACCTGGGTCGGAGGATGGACAAAAAAGAGAAGGTCCCACAAGTATCAATAAATTTATTGAAGGATTTAAATTAAATAAGCAAGTCAGATTAACAGATCATCAGTAGGGAGTGTGTGGATCTGTATAGAAGTGTGAGAACACAAGTCAAATCAGTCAAGTTCAACTGATAAACCAAGCCAACAACCTAGGAAGGAGAGAGAGATTGTGTGCTCTGGCTTCTTATCATATAGCAATCATATGTATAATATAGACTGATATACCAGTGTGGAGCTATTATTTTGGCCAACAATACAAAGAAAAACAAAATTAGCTTTAGTATTAGTGTTGTATTCATAGTTTGTACTTTCAAACCAAAGTGTTTGTGTACTGAATCGCAGGGCATTTGTAAAACACATTTTATTCATTTTAGATTTTGCAAGGGAATTAGCTGCATTTTTAAAAATTAAAAATCCATCTTCAGAGTCAAATCAGAATAGCTTTTTACGGTAGCTGTTATTGAATCTAAGGGCGCTTTCACACAATGTACTCCAGTCCGGGCCTGAGTAGGCTGTGTTCTCAAGTCCGCTTTATTTTGTCTATGTGAACACAACCGTACCATGCTCCAGTACCGTGACCACTTGAGAAGGTGGTCCTGGATCTGGGCCACCCGTGCTCCAGCACGGTACGATGCCATGTGAACGCAACCGTGCCAGAGTCTGGATGTGACCTCCTCGTTATTCTGCCAACGGCAGTGGGTAAATCGGCACAAAAGCATAGACAATGCTCCTATTTTCTCTTTAAAAATCATCAGATCCGTGCTGCACAGGTTCACCTTATCAACCAAACCAATCTGTGAAATATCAGGGACAACAAAGGCTTCTGCTTCTCTTTGCTTCCAAACAGGCTAACAGATAAGTAAGGGTTTATCTTCTTCTGACTTCCTCGTTTGTTGGATAGTGACAGAATTCCCTCCACACCGCCACCTACTGTTTGACCCTGGAACACCCATTCGTACTGTGGCGGTATGCGGTATGTACATGTGAACACAACATCTATGGGAAAGGTGTGAACGGACTGGAGTCCAGTACAGACTGGAGTACGCTGTGTGAAAGTGCTTTAAAGACCAAAGATGGAGAGATACTCACACCTGAAAATTAACAGAATTTCTCTCTATCTTTCTCTCTGTTAAGGTCATAAAGGAGCTCAGGATTATGACGAAGCGAATCCTATAGCATCAGAACTCTCAGAATACTTGAAGTCTCTGCCAGGAGAGTCCAGGATCAGGACATCATTGCGCTGCCTGGAATGTGGGAAAGACTGTGAGAGTCAGTCTGCTTTACAAGCTCATCACATTACTACACATTCCGAACCATCTGCTGAACCAGACACAGTCAGGTACAGTGGATCACAGCTGCTTTTCTGCCGTCGATGTAGCATCCAGTTCAGTGACAAAGACAAGCTGGAAGAACATTTGAAAACTCACGTGAAGGAGAAGCCGTACTCATGCCCTGACTGCGGGAAGAAGTTTATCAATGAGAGCTACATCCAGATACATCAGCGGATCCACACGGGGGAGAAGCCTTTCCTGTGCTCACAGTGTGGCAGAGGCTTTCACACCGCTTCCTCTCTCAAACTCCACGAGATGCAACACACAGGGGAGAGGCCGTTCGCGTGTTCCATCTGTGGGAAGACATTTCGGATCAACTCGTACCTAACAGCACATTATCAGACCCACATGAAGGACAGGCCGTTCATCTGCAGCGTCTGTGGGAAAGGTTACTCCAGAGCTGAGGAGCTAAAGGTCCACCACAGACTTCACACCGGAGAGAGACCCTACGAATGTGGCGAGTGTGGGAAGAGCTTCATCTATCGCCAGGGACTACGGCAGCATCAGCGCACACACGCTGGAAAACGCATCGGGCCAACCAGACAGCTCGGCAGACCTAAACAACAGGCCAGGGTGGACATCTGAGGGTTGGACCGTGGACGCCTTTTTATTTACAGAACTGCGTTGCATTCATTAAAGATAAACTAATTAGATGCCTTATCTTGTGAATATGACATTCTTATCTCATATGTTTGACAAAAGAGCTCGTAATTGTGACAGAACTTAAACCTAATTATCAATCTTCACTACACAACTTGGAATTTTTAGGTGACGAAAATGCCTCTTATTTGAAATTGAGATTAACTTTATTCATCCCTTAAAACCTGGAATTCACAGGTTACCTCACACCTGTTCTGTGGATGCTCATGTTAACAGATTATAGCAGCCACACTACTTGCTCATACAATATTCACTGTTCACCAGCAGTGATATTTTAGGAATAAACATTGTGATGAGTAGAAATATACACAGTAAATCAAGTTAAAGCAGACAAAGTCTAATGGCAGTGGGGATGAAGGGTTTTCTGTAATGCTCAGTCCTCCAGCACAGTAATGTGATTCATCCACTGCAGGTTGATTAGATTACGGTGAAATATCATTTCAAATGTCCATGACATCCTCTTCCTTCTGAATTGTACATCACTCCACCAGAGCCATCTGTGAATTCTGCTGCCTTCCCAACACCGAGCCAGTTTTTCCAGTGGACTCGGTGTCTGTACTTGATGCTCCCTCCCGAGCAGATCGCATCATAGAAAAGCACACTTTCCATCACCAATTGGTAAAACATTTCTGGAGAAAAGTTAATCTGTTACTTTCAACAAAGTGCATCTGTGTTTTAGGACTCCTCCATTTTGTTGTTCAAATGCATTTCAAGATAGTTATATGTTGGTAAATTGTTAATATGTCCACCACACAATTTTATGAAATCCATGACCATTTCTTTGGTCTTGGGGTTGCTTATTAGGAGGCTGATTTTTTTTTTTTTTTTTACTAAACTTCACTCATAGCTTTGGTCAGGTCCCTGTACTCTGAACCCTTTCTATCCATGCCTGATGCACACCACAGTGCATGTATGGACATATTTCTGGATGACACAAGATTCAGAGTTGTACTTGAAGTCCACTGTGTACAATGTGAACAGAAAGGGAGCCAAAACAGGTCCCTGCTCAGTGCTGCTCATTAATGTCCCCTGTGTGAGAGGTTCACATATTTTGATAGCACACTCCTTCAGCTGCCTAAAACACACACCACCTATGCTAGTGAAAGTTTTTGTCTGGTGAAGTAATAATATCTGGCAAGTTCATTACACATTAATAATTATAGCTTTTGATTACTAATGTGTGATTAATTTATTTGCAACTATGTATTTGAATAGAAGATTACAGTTTTTCACATTAGCATCCTTGTGACCTAGTGACTCCAAATTTCAAAACTATAGTGAACAAACTAGACAAACCTTTCTTTATTGAATTTAGTATTCCTTGTATTTCATACCATCCATCCATCCAATTTCATCTGCTTATCCAGGTCCAGCTTGTGGGAACATCAGCCTGAGCAAAGCCCAGACTTCCCTCTCCTTGGCCACCTCCTCTAGTTCCTCTGGGAGGGGGGATTCCAAGGTGTTCCTAGAGTAGCCAAGAGATATAATCCCTCCAGCGTGTCCTGGGCCTGCCCTGGGGTCTCCTCCTGGTTGGACATACCCGGGACACCTTACCAGGGAGGCATCCAGGAAGCATCCTGACCAGATGCCTGGACCACCTTAACTCATTTATCTCAATGTGGAGAAGCAGCAGCTCTACTCTGAGCCTCTCCTGGATGGCTGAACTCCTCACCCTATCTCTAAGACAGAACCCAGCCACCCTGTGAAGAAAACTCATATTTACTGCTCGTATCTGCGATCTTGTCCTTTCAGTATCTAGCTACAGCTCTTGACCATTGGTGAGGGTAGGAACATAGATCACCCTGTAAATCGAAAGCTTTGCCTTTCTTGTCAGCTCTATCTTTACCACAGTAGACTGGTACAAAGTCCACATCACTGCCAACGCTGGCCCGATCAGCCTGTTGATCTCCTGTTCCATCTCTCTCTCACTTGTGAACAAGACCCCAACATACCAGTACTTAAACTCCTCCACTTGGGGCAGCAACTCTTCTCCAACCCAGAGAGGGCACTCCATCGTTTTCCAACTTAGGACCATGACCTCGGACTTGGAGATGTTGATCTTTAGCCCGGCTGTTTTGCACTTGGCTGTGAACTGTCCCAGTGCAGGCTGGAGGTCACAGCTTGATGAATTCAGGAAGACCACATCATCTGCAAAACGCAGAGTTGTGACCCTTAGGCCCCCAAACTGGACCCCCTCCTCCCCCTGGCTGTGCCTAGAAATTCTGTCCATAAAATCTGTGAACAGAATCAGTGACAAAAAGGGGGGGTATTTCATAACAATATATTTATATTTAAAACTCAGCGTTTTTTGCACTTGACAAATCATAGCATTGTAACTATGAGATAGAATGGCTAATTTATTTTTTCTTTAGTGAATGCAATGCACCTCTGTATTTTTTGTTGTTAACAGTGTTTGAATATAACAGTAAATGGTTATTCTTTCTTCCTCCTATTCCTCCCACCTTCAGCTGAGACAGTTTCTGTGTCTTAAAATTAGTGCTACAGAGTTGGTGTGAGTTGCCAAAAATAATATGGGATGCTTACTGTGTTGTCTTGTTGTATTTATGTTTTGTAACCATGGATTTTTTTTTATGTTAACTCCTCTCTAGTAGCCCATCTGTTCAATTGAGTGCCTTTGTATCCTGCATGCCAAATACTAATACTTAGTGTTAATAAATATGCACAATATTCTTGTTATTTTAAAATCCATGTTGATGGAATACAGACATTTTTCAGAAATGTGTTGCCTTTCTCATTCTTATTGTACTAATGCTTGATAAAATAATCCTTAATTTTTTTCCACACCAGAAATAGAGAACCAGAGCAGGGAATGTAGACTAAACTATTTCACACCATTTCAACATTATTATTTCACACAGGCATGATCATAAAAATAGTCTATATATAAAGCAGCAATTCTTACTTTTTTTTCGGGCTAGACCATGGACCAAAAATTTGATTTACAAATTGCACTGTACTGAATCACACAGGTTTCACAGACAGAATGGCAAGAGAGGAGAACCCCCAAGCTGTCCGATGAGTCTCCTTTTGGATGCTTGTACCATCAGCCTTCGTCCAATCAACCGCTGCTCCAGAACAACAACAGCACAAATTAGATGAAAGGTTACAGTCCCTCCCTCAGGTACCAAGGAGGGAAAACTGTCTAATAAAACACATTCAACCACTAAATGAAAACACTAGGGCTGCACTATCTCATCTTGTGACACAAACTGGGAGCCTTTTTGATTTCTTGCTCAAGCATCTTTCCCTTCAGACTCAATCCGTGTGAACATGTGAGGTCTGTTTTCAACCCAGAGACATACTCCAGTCCTGGTGTCATGGACACCCCTGGGCTATACATAAAAAATATTTCTATAGAGAAACACTTTTGTTTTTTTCAGACTGAGGATTAACATGATACTTGCATAGGACAGTATCTGTATAGAACAGTATATATTGGGCAGCTGTGGATACATATGTAGTTTACCACCACCAGAGTGTGAGTGAATGAATTATCGATCCACTGTATGTGTTCATAGATGTAAATCCATTATTATCATAATGTGGATGGGGAAAAACTGTGAAAATACTCTTTTTTTTGTTTTCATAAATATAATAAAGATTTAGATCAGTAAGAAAAAAATGTTAAATTAAAAAAAACTCAGGATTATTATACCCTTTGACTTAATTTGTTCAATTTTCCAGTTTATGTATTACCTTAAATAACTGAATAACGACATCTACAGGCGTTATGCCACTTTTAAGGTGGACTGAATTATTATTATTTAATATTATTAAGTGGATGGGGAAAAAAAGTAAAAATACCCTTATTTAGTTTTCATAAAAATAAAAAGACTGAGACCAGTTAGAAAAAAAAGGTTCAATGAATAAAGCTCAGGACTATTATACCTTTGGACTTAATTTGCTAAATTTTTCCTTTTATGTATTACCTTAAATGACTGAACAACGCCATCTACCGGCGTTATGCCACTTTTAAGGTAGACTGCGGAATTCCAATCGAAATCTGTGAATCGGACACCAACTTCATCCTCGTCTGCTACCACCGAGAATAAGATGCCCAGAAGAACTGTCGCAGAAAAATATGCCCTAAAGAGAATGCTCGATGCGGCACGACACAGAACTCGTGTATGCATCGGCTCTGCCTTCGAGCGATGGAGGAGGTTAAAGCAGCTTCATCCGAAGCTGAAAAGCGATGAGATGATCGCGGAGTTTCTGCTGGAGAGGTACTTTCAGTTTGTCTAATCCTAGAACACAACAGTACATGCGATAAGGCAGCATTCAGATGCTATCGGTTACTATAGTTCTGTAATGTGACATTATTTGTGCAGTGAAGATTAGCGTTCGTGTTAACTTCACCGTTAGTGTAAACAAACCAAGCGTGTAGCATTAGCGGCTGCTTTAGCTGCAGGGTTATGGACAGTGTTATCGGGGTTAGTGTCGGCAATTGCAGCAGCCTCTGTTTATTGTGAAGCTGTCATTAACTCTGTCCTCAAACGCAACTCCGGGGCTGCACTCGCTGCGTTGGTCGTACTGTAATAAAAGCTAGTTCACAGCATTGCTAGAGGACTTCCCCGGAAATAAAAAATGCTGGCTAGCTAACATCTGTGTGCATCAGAGGAGGAGGGCGGAGTCAGAGGTCATGCAGGGGGAGGTGGCATTTCCATGTTGATGCCGCATGGCCGCATGGCAAGGTTCTGCTGTGAGCAGGGTTGTGCCGAATTCTACTCCCTGCCGAAAACTGCACCAAATTCACGCTGCTCACCTTGACTAATTATTTTTTTCTTCTTTCAGACTGTAGGGTATACAATTAAAGGAATGGTAGGTGATTCTTTTTTGCAGCATTTTTTAAAATATTGCCTGAAAACCTTTTCACATTCCCATTGCACACACTAA
>JAPTYQ010000001.1:27527956-27541409 GCA_029814465.1 Ostorhinchus cyanosoma
TATAATACCCCTTAAAGCTGTACTGAAGTTTTTCTCCACAGTCCTGTCGTTTGTCATTTACTATCATAAATTTCACTTTATTTAGATATTCAAAACTGCATTGTTAATGGGAGTAAAAGTAATACTGCTGTAAAACAAACACACTGCGTGCTGTACTAAATGTACCCAAGTAGTGCACGTGTGAAAACACCAGTACTAAACTATACTCAGCCTGTTTTATTGGCATGACCTCTCTCCCCCCCCCATTTACCAGTCTGATTCACTCTATCTCTCTTGCTGTCTTCTCTCTCTCTCCCACACCAAATGTGTTACATTATGGTGTTATCACTACCTCATTTGAGTGATTATTTAATCTCTCACAAAGCTTGTCAAGTGTTGCTTGTGGTGTAAATAAATATTTTTATTTTACTTGAAGCAGATGTTGTATTTTCTCTTGCTTTTGTCAGTGTACAATAGGACACTGAATTTCTGGTTAATACACAATTTTTTGGGAGGGGGGGTGGTCAGGCAGCCCCCAGGTGGTGATGAAGTTTACCTTTTTCATCCCCTCTGAGTTTGCAGGTCAGTGGACAGATGGTGCTGCTTTCTGTATTTATTTCACAACACAACTTACTTTTACATTTCTGTGGGCTTCTATTAGGCTCAATAAACTCCTAATAACACCCATCCCTAAAATGTATTTGCATACAGTCATTAACTAAGCCATTTACCCACGTTTGTCCACTAATATGTTACTTAACGTGGGTGTTTTACAGTGTTGTATCATTGTTTGCATTTGATATTAATGATGCTGGTTAGCAACTGTACCAACGGCTGTTTATAGTTAGAATGTTTCAGGACTAAAAATAAGTCACTTTAACCTGCAAGAGAATAGTTTTGTTGACACTAAAGCCATGACAGCAGACTTGAAATCAGTTGGTGCAGATGTCTGAAAGGGTAGTCAATCTGGTTTTACACAGAATCTTTTCTGAAATGGTGTGAAACTCCTAACAGATTTTTTTTGTAACAATGAGAAGTGTCAAACTGTTGTATCTGAGCTTGTGTGACGCAAGCGTCACTTAACCTGTTCCTTCCCACTTAATTTGTGTCAATTCTCTCTGATTTACCAAGTTCCAAAGTTTATAACGGAAGGACTACAAAGACAAAATTGGTCAGTGAAGGATACTTGAAAGGCGATGATCTTTAGTTTCAGAAAATATTTTAGTATGTGTCTAAAATATGATTTGAACCACATGAAGTTAAATTTAGCTGAAACAGTTTTTTCTTTTTTTTTGTCTTTATTAACCATTTTTGAACAGGAATATAATAATGATAGAATAGACCAGTCATGGGACCTCATGACATCAAACAGGTAGGAAACGTCATAAGCATTGATCACTATCCAGGGGATTCTTTCACTAATTATATTTTAGTGGTCAATAATAGTGTAAAACAAACTCAGCTACTCAATTGTGGAAAATCTAAGCTTTATAACAGTATAGCATGTCTGTATTGACAAAAGTTTTATTGTAGAAACTGATGACAAAATGGTCACTGGTGTGAATGTAGAACTTTATTATAGGCATTTCCTGAACTGTTTTGGGCATTTTCTATGTTTGGATTCATCACGGAGTGCCATCAAGTGGAACAAAAATACACTTTATCAACATAAAGACAAACAAATGGGTAAATGGCTGTTACACAGTTGAATTATTACAAACTAAAGTATGAAAGCTTAACTTCCCTATTCATATAATTAATGTTGGGTTTTTTTTGTTTTTTTTAGTTGAATCTGTTGATAAGCAAAACTCCCATGAGAAGCCTCCAGAAAAGTCACCAGAGAATCCAGACCAACAGCCACGTACACACAAGATCTACGACTGTCCCACCTGTGGAAGAGTGTTTTCTAACAACGCGAGCCTGAGACGACACCTTGTGATTCACTCTGGAAAAAGACCTTATAAGTGTTTCATATGTGCAAGAGGATTTACTCAGAGTGGAAACCTCAAAACACACATGAAGGTTCACAAAGGTGAGAAGATGCAACCCACTTCTGCACACACAGTTGTATAGTTCTGTTGTTCTCGTCTGTATGATGAATTGAGAGCCTCTTTATTTAATGAGATGTGTATCTGAAACCCTGATATGTTCTGGAGCACTGACGATAATGAGATGAAATGGTTTTTTAGGTCAAATGTATATAAATTAGTATTGTTTATTTGTAAATCCTGCAAAAAGTGGCAGATGTGTTTGTTTAAATAGGTCACTACATTATGTCTGTTGTGCCTATTGTCTGGTATTTAGTCTTTGGTTTATACTTTTGGTGTCTTATAAACATATGGAAGGGCTGGGCATATTCTTATGCAGGACACAATAATAAGAAGTGATGCCAGGCACAACAAACCCCGCCCCTTGCACATATTTCACCCATTATAAGGAAATGGGAAGATTTTAAAAATTCATTAAAAAAAATTTGAACTTTGACCTACTCTTCCCATTCAGGATCACTGACAATCTATAAAGTCAATTTGGTATGAATTCAACCAATAGTTTTACTGCAACAGACACATGAATTTTTGACCATTCTAAATAAATGGGAGAAAAAAAAAGATTAAAAAAATTCCTAAAAAATTTAAACTTGACCTACTTTATCCAAAATGTAATGAGATCTATTCTGTGTCACTGGCAATCTATGAACCAAATTTGGTATGAATTCAACCAGTAGTTTTGCTGCTCGAGTGTTAACAAACCAACAAATAAGTGGTGCCAGGCACATCAAACCCCGCCCCTTACAAACGTTTTACCTGATTTGCCCTATCCCTTATCATTGCGAAAACACATTTTTGGTGACCTTGGCCTTGACCTTTGACCTACATTCACCAAAATTTAATGGGATCTGTTGTGGACCACCCCGCAGCTTTCCTGAAAATTTCATGGAAATTGGTCCAGTAGTTTTTTTTTGTAGAGTTGCTGATAAACAAACAAACAAAAAAACAAACCAAGAACAATACCATCACCTCCCCTTCGGGGGTGGGGTAAAAATGAATTCATCTGTATAAAGAGGTTTCAATGAAATACTCTCACCTCAAACATATTAGTAATGATTGCATAATGATGAATAATTAATATTTATTTGTGCCTTGAATATATGTATATATTTAAAGCTTAAAAACATACAGGTTTTGCTTCACCCTACAGGTAATAGTTAATTGTGGGTATTTTGGTTCGGGAACATCACTGGTTGCTGGTGGCATTAATAGTGCTTGGTGCTGTCATTAAACGTTTTCTGTGTGTATCAAAATAGTTAATTTCATGACTATTTTGGTCCAAACATTTACGCTATAGAAAACTTTACAATATTTACTAAAAAGTTGAAGACTAGTCCATATTTAATACTGAATATGATCTGCTACTCGTTGCTAAAAACAAATGCTCCATGTGTAAGAATTCCAATCTGTGTTGCTGGCTGTGTTACTGTTTAGCAAGTTATTTTTTAGGGCATTATGAGAAACGCAGGGGAAATGGCACTATGTCAGGCCACCACAGTCTGTCTAATGAAATGTGAACAGTAAAAGATTCACACGTGTGAAATTTGTGCTGGGAGCCAATAGTTGGCTGATGTTGGCCAAGTATTACTCAGCTGATGACTGTCTCATCCATCTATTACATATACCCATACACTGACAATGACTGTAAAGACTCAGGCTGTTTTCCTGCAAAAGTTCACACACTGGAACTTGAATTCTTCAGTGCCTCTCTTGTGCACTGAAGCAGTGTGTAACATGTTAGTTAACCTCGTACTACAACAGACCTGCATGCGTCAAACATCAAAGTTTTAATAAGAAATGATGTTTATGTCATAATGTGGTCATTTTTTTTTTTAACTTTTTTTTTTACTTTTGCATGTACAGAGATGTGTGCAAGATTGTATGCTCATGAAAATGCATTGGTAAAATGTGTATTAACTGTGAAAAAAGTTCTGTTAAACTGCAGAAATTGAAGACTTGGGCTTAGTTTTAGGTTATTACATGAGTTGGTTTATTTGCATGTACGTACTGTAGGGTAGTGAGAGCTGATCACCAGTCTTCACTCAACTATCTTGAATGTAAAGTTGTTGATTTATTTGTTTTTTCTGCTAATTGCTACTAGAGTAATTGTTTGTGTTTTATCACAGGAGAGGTACCGAACTGGGCATTAATTCAAGAGAAGACGGCCCCGGAGATATTTTACGCAAAAGCTCATGTGTGTGGAGATTGTGGGATGGACTTCCCTGATCAACAACAGCTGGAAGAACATCGAGAAAGTCACAAGAGGCCCTATGAATGTTCAGACTGTGGCAAGTCTTTCAAAAATGAAGCTTATTTTAAATTGCATCAGCGTATGCACTCGGGAGAGGTACATTTATTCTGCTCCAAGTGTGGGAAGAGCTGGCCCACAATCGAGTCACTGAAGAAACACGAGTCAACACACATTAAAGAGAAAAAGTTCCACTGTGACGAGTGTGGGAGGGCATTTGCAAAGTCTTTTACTCTGAAAGAACACCTCAGAACTCATAGAGGAGAACGTAAATATCTGTGCACGGTCTGCGGGAAAAGTTACTCCAGGGCACATCCTCTTAAAGTTCACCTTCGTGTTCACACTGGAGAGAAGCCGTACACTTGTGACAAATGTGGGATGTGTTTCTATTACTCTCAGGGTTATCAAAAGCATCTGCTGATTCATGACAAGAAGCCAAAACCACAGACAAAACCTTTAGGTAGACCAAAACGACTGCTGTTAGAGGTAAACAGTTAAGAACGTTTTCTGGTGAATGTATAAGAGTCTGAGCAGATTCACAGGAGAATATACTTCAACTGATCTCAGAAAATTGGGCTTTAAAGGGACTGAAGGGACGGACCAAACAACGTGATGCTCCTCGCATATAATCGCGTATGTGTACAGTGAGATTGTTACTTGTATTGGACAATTGTTGGAAAATAAAAATACTGTTCATGGTTATTAATTTTATCTGTGTACATACAGTATTTTTAGGATTTAAACTTTAACCAGAGCTGCTTGTATCCATTACTTAATTAGCATTCCTAGTAGGAGGAACACCATTCAGCCACTTTTCACATATGTATGTATAAGCTGCTTTATCCATCTGGTTATCACAACTATGCTTAGTACAAAAGAAGTGTTAGAAGAATAATAAAATAGGCAATAAAAGGAAAAGATACTATAATTCATTCCCTATGAAGTCGTATCCCAGCTCCACTAATGATCAAGAAGTATTATTTTAAGAATTAATGTCATAATATTAAGTGCAAAGTTGTATTTTCATAAGGAAGCAAATGAACTTTTGCCTAATTAGGTTTCTCAGAATTTGCACTTCTGCCAAATGGAGCTGATGATTGCTTTTGATAAATAGTTCTGCTGCTTAACCAACAGGTTCAGCCAACTTCTACTTAGAAATTACATACAAATAAAATGACAGCATTATCCTTGAAATATAATGACTTTTTCCTTAATTATGTCTTTATTTCCAGTAACTTTATGCTGTAAAGTGCTGACTTAATGAGAACTTTCCAGCAAGATTAAGTGATGTTAGGAAGCATAGATAGATCTTTTTTTATTTTTATTTCTATAATTATTATATTTCCACTTAAGTATTATTTTTGGCTCGCCACTACTCCTGCATGCATTGTGCTATTTAACTATTCAGCCACCAAAACATGCAGTTCATCTAGGACATTATTGCTATTACTTTTCACATATTTCCATTTTATACTTTTTAAAATGTACAGCTTTTTTCAAACACTTTTTCCTGTTAGACTTATCCATGAAACCAATCAGCTAAGTAAACTACAGGAGAGCATTAAAGATATTAAACGACAGATGACCAACAAGTGTCTGCTATTAAACTAAGACAAAACTGAAGTCACTGTTGAGCCCAAAAACTACAAAAGGAAACTTGCATAATTTGGCTCCTACACCAGTGCTTCACACCAGTGCACCTGTGGAGGTTCCTCAGTGTTCTCTTGTTCATCTGGGGCTTCAGTGTCGAGGATCAATCTGTGAAGTCTGTAATAGCTGTCATTACAGCATCAGGGTTCCCACACGTCCTGGAAAACCTGGAAAAAGATTGACCAGTTTTCCAGTCATGGAAAATCAGAAAAAATGTTAAATGTCCTGGAAACAGTTGTTATCCTGGGAAATTATTGATCCTCCCCTGCCTTGTGACCTTGTGTACCTAAACTGAGATGAAACAAAGGAAATTATTTTTCAGTGATTTATTGAAAATATATGTATATTTGTAGAGAAAGTGCAGGAGAAAAAGACAGAAGAGGAAGCTGAGTTGGGAATTGTCTAGTTGAACATTGTAACTCCAGTTTTTCAGGCTAATGAAGTGCTATGCTGTGATCTGTGAGTGTGTTTGCATTATTCTATGTTACTTACAACTGTAGAAAAGAACACTTCCAAAGAATCAAGGGAAATATATTACAGTATGACGTAATAACTTGTCTCTGTAGTGGCTGAAAATGTCCTAAAAAACTATTTAAGGGAAAAAGTGGAAACCCTGAGCATCTCTTCTCAAAACATAGAAATGAGGCGTTTCTTTGACCCAGTCCCACAGGTCCTACATATTGAACTGGTTTTGTTATCTTGACTTTTCTTTTCTTGAATTCTTCACTTTTCTTGCGGTATATCTATTGGAGTACTATATGCAATCAGTACATTCATTACCACAGCATGCGGTAAACTCAATAGTAGTACTTAAATGACTACTGACTTTTATTTTGATGTAAAGCCAAACCGGAAGTTCCGAGTGAACCTGAAGTCAGCTCGTAGCTAAAGCTAGAAAGGTTATCACTAGAGCCCAACGCATCTAACTTACTGTTTATTTAGTAACTTGTCATTCATGAGAGTTGTCACTTGAGCTTATCGAGGCGTTAAAGTGAGATGGAAATAGAAATGTTGTCGTTTCAATAAACTCCCACCGAGGGACTACTTTATACCTGAGGGAAAATTCAATGCTGAGGTTGGTCCAAATGCCTATTGTCTGTTAAACGTTAACCTAGCTAGCTAATTTAAGACGTTTTACAGAGCAACACGCCTAAATATTTTTTTTCTGCTGGACTTAATGGCACATTATTTGCTGACGATCTTGTCTCTTTTTGTTGCTTAACTGTTGTAGCTTGGGGCTAATCATTAGCTAGTCGCTAAGATCAGCAAAGCAAGTAAACGCCATGTCAGGGGCTAGCTGGCTAATAACAGTCTGGTCTGAACCCGGGGTAGTCACTGACCAAAGTCCTGGTCACGGTTAGACGGAGACATCTCCTCCAGAGGTTGAACAGTGGCTCCTAGGCAGAGGGATGCGGATACTTCTCATGCTGTGAATGCTATTGTGACAGAACATCTACCAACAGGTCTGGTACTTCGGTGGTCAGATAACTTAATTTAGAATCAAACGGATGCTGCAAAAATGAATCCCACCTAGCTAAGGCTACCAAGCTAGCATGCTATTCTGTGAGGATGTGTCCAGGCAGCTTGTCATTCACTCACAGACTGCCTAAAACAGAGTCATAATAATCTAGCCTCAGTGTAACAGCGAAAACATAGAAACGTGTTGGTCTTTTTAGGGAAAGTCTTCCTTAAAGGGGGGGGCGTCCTTCATTTTCTAAGGCCCAGCCAGGTTCAAGCCTCCACATACAACACAGCATCCGCCCTGCTCAAGTGTCCTTGGTGTTAAATCAATGAGACCTTAGTAACATGACAAGTTTAATTCATTCATGTTCTACTAGAAAGATACACACATGGAATCTCACATGCTCACAGCTACAGTGCAGACACCGGTGTTGTGTTTGTGTCTGTCACAACAACCAACAACTGTTATTCCTATAGACAGTTATATTTTACTCTAGTTTGCAAAAGAGCCCACATATTGATTAATATGTCAACTGGGGTTTGTATATGACTGCCACAGTAGCTAGAAATCATGAGAAGAGCAGCTGAACAGAAGTGAACACTACTGACAAATTTTCCACACCATGTTTTTGATATTTATTTATAAAATGACAATTTTGTTTCAGTCATGTGTTTTTGGAAAGATGCACTCATGGAGTGAAGTGTATATAGGCAGTCTAGACTAGACTCCAGGGATGCATGATTTGTTAAAGAAGTCGGTGTGAGATTATTGTGGAAAATATTAATTTACAATGTGCGTCTACGTGCTTGGTGATCAAGGAAAAATGCAAGGATTTCTCGGTTTGAACTTTGTATTTTTTCCAACTTAAACAAAATGAAAGCATAAAAAAAATGTACAAAAAAAATGTGTTCTCATGACATGTTTTGCACAGGACATATCTTTGCACAGTCACCGAATAAACAGATGTTGTGTTTATTCTTTTTTTTCCCCAATGATTAAATCACCCAAAATCCAGTTCATTAAGGAGCTTTATACTACAACCTTTTGCTGTTAAATGATTGCACAGGCTGATATTGCTATTATGGTTCAATTAAATCTTCCACTTCAGCTTACTTACACAAAGATCCAGAGGAACCAAAACAGGAAATGGTATCATTCTTAATGGAAAAAGTCCTTTTAACAGACTATTTTATGGATTGGTTAAAGCAAAGCGACAGTGTAACAGCTAAAACTTTGACACCTCTATCTATTAGGGAAAGTCTCATTAAAAGGGGGGCGTCCCAGCAGGATTCAAGCCACCACATAACACAGCATCTGTCCTGCTGAAGTGTCCTTGAACAGGACAAGGAGGGGCAAACTGTAGCCAAGGATCCCAACAAACAACATCTGACCCACAGGCTGTGTTTATGTTGCACATGTTACCAATGCTGAGAGTAGACGTACATTTCAGTATATTCAGATCTTTTAAATAAACAAACTTAACAGGAATAACTTGGCATGTTCTCCGTCTGCTCCTTGACAGAGAACAGCTATCTGTTAAATTCAGGCTCAGTAGTGAAGCAGATTTGGTAACCCTTTATTGTGTGATACTAACATGAGAATTTCTCAGTGCAGGACTAAACATTTACAAATGTATGTCTGGATTAATTGTCCTACTTAGACACAAACAACCACTGTCCCTTTGCTGCACCTGTGGAGATTTTGAACAAATATTTTAAATCACAGCAAACTTGCTATTTGAGCATCTGTGTCTCCATTCTGAAATCTGGTTCTTCACTTCTTTTAGGTTTTCTATTTGAGAGATGGGCTCTGAAATCCCAGAGGACTTTGAAGCAGCTGGGATCCTGGCTGAGGATAATCAGCAGGAAATCGGAGGATTGATCAATTCAGATGGAGAAGAAGTGGATTTCTCAGATCTCAGTGAGTCACTAATAAAAGAGAAAAGAATAAAATACCCCCTTTTTACACCTTTTTCTTAGGTATTCAACACTGTGACCTTACAGCAGGTTGTAGCTTTGTAAACGTCAAGTTACTTCAACATTTTTATATTCCATCCATAGATACAGAAACAGATGGGATCCATGTTCTTATTCACTGGTGGAAATTAAGTTTTTGTTCACCCACATTACCACATTTGTGATATATTACGTTAAGAGTCATTGTTAAGTCATTGAACTTTGCCGCATATTGTTCCATTCTCCAAACCCATATGTTCCCTTCTGCACATGCTCTGTTCCATCAAGGTCAAAACTGGATGTTTCGCCAAAATAATGAAACACATCCAGGACATGACATGTTGAAACTATCAAGACTTAAGATTGGTTATTTTTTCGTGTTAACAACAAACAAAAAAACTATATTTTCTCATTTGTTTGTGTCTGTCTGATGCAGCCACAGCTTTTGAAACACTAAAAAAATTTTCTGCAAATATTTCCTGGTAATGTTTGAGGCGTTGTAAAATGCAAAGGGTGTCCAAAAGCATTTTTCTACTGCTGAATGTCATTACTGTAACTGCCATCTTACTTAAGACATGTCAGAATGGTTGCTAAATGTGTGGCAACTACATGCCACAAAAAACAAACCTGGGGATGTCAACCAGTAGGACTTACCTTCCATTCCCTGGAGCGCAGTAACCAGTGAATTAATATATTGCCATAATAGTGTGATACTCAGGAAATGTCATGGAATTTTAAAATATAACTTTCCGACTCAGGGAAAGTAATGAAATTTTATTAAGTTACTGAAATTATTTGTATCGTCAACCCATTTATTTTTCATCTTCTGGTGACATGTAGACCCAGACTTTATGTTCAGTGGTGCCTGTAAATGTATTTCTGAAGAAAAAATTGTCAATGTGTCTGCTTGTAACTTGACATGAATGTATGCAATGTGAGTGGTCATGGAAATTATATTGTTGGTCTTTGAAAAATCATGGCCAAGTTTTGAAGATTTGATTCTGAAAATGTGCAAAGATTCAGTGTTTATTTCAACAGTTTATCTGCTGGACAATAGATGTTTTCTTCTTCCTCAAAATGGCAATTTCAGTGATTCTGAGAAAACTCTTAATGTGTCAGTGTCTTCACAGTAAGAGTACAGTTAACAAACATTACAAAATACTTGTTCTTGAATAGAGGGAGACTTTCACATCAAGTATGAAAAGTTTTTAATGTAGTTGTATAGAGTAGAAAATGTTCATGTGTTCTTGGGATAAGGCTATCTGTCATGGAAAAGGTTTCTTCAACCTTTTTGTCTGAAATAAAATGTTTTCTTCCTTTTGATCACACAGAAGACAGAAATATGGGAGCTGCACAGACTCCGTCAAAGCCTCTGTCTCTCCACAGCTGCTCAGTCTGCGGTAAAGACTTCCCTTACGCCTCGAAACTTCAGCGGCACCTACGCACTCACTCGGGAGAGAGGCCTTTCCCCTGTTCCATGTGTGAGAAGAGATTTCCAGAAAAGGGACTTCTCATGATTCATGAGAGAGTCCACACTGGAGAGAAGCCATTTCCATGCACTTTCTGTGAGAAGAGGTTTGCGAGTCAGGGGGAGCTCAGACTACATCGGCGTACTCACACAGGTGAGAGGCCATATCACTGCTCAATCTGCCTCAAGAGCTTTTCTCGCCACTGGCACCTGAAAACACACCTGGAGGCCATGCACTCTGAGGTGGTGGCTGGCTTTACCAGGAAGAAGTTTCCATGTTCTGACTGTGACAAGAGTTGTAATTCAGCAGCTGAGTTGAGGGATCATCAGAGGACTCACACAGGAGAAAGGCCCTATCAGTGCTCATTCTGCGATAAGAGGTTTGCGTTGTCGGGGACGCTTGTAAGACATGAGCGTCTCCACACCGGCATCACACCCTACCACTGCTCTGACTGTGGAAAGACATTCGCACAGCAGTGGACTCTAACAACACACATGCGGACTCACACAGGAGAAAAGCCGTACAGCTGCACGCAGTGTGAGAAGTCTTTTGTGGCTCCAGGTGAACTCCGCAGGCACACAAGGATTCACACAGGTGAAAAGCCGTACACCTGCACAGACTGTGGGAGGCACTTCTCTTTAGCAGGGACTCTGAGAAACCACAAACGCTCGTGTACACAAAACAAGAATGGGTCGGCGGAAGGCGTTGTGTCCGCCTCAGTTCAACCTGCAGCTGGTGAGACGTCACAGCAAAACCCGACGAACATCAGCTCTGAGGTAAAAGCAAACACACAGTACCATCAAAGTACTCATCTTTCTTTATTCATGTGTATTTTTCATTTATGTGAACACTTGTTTTGTTAAGGGCTTTGGGGTTCTAGTTTTTTAAAATAATAGTTTTGGTCTGATATTATTAAAATTCATTTCATTAATAAATTTTTCATAGTCACTTAATCCCCTGTTGGGCTGATGGAGCTGGTTAAAGGCAGGGTCACCACTTCATCACAGGGCTGACCAACACAGACAAACAACCATTCACTGTTACATGTAGAGTGACCAGTAAACCTATTAGGGTGCACATTTTTTGGATTATTGGAGGAAGGCGGGGTGGTACTCTATCAACATAGGGTACCCCAATACTATCAAAATACTGATGTCACTGCAGCTACTGCTATACTATTATAGGGTCACAGGCTGCAGGGAACAGGTACCTTCAAGCTGCATACGAGTTTTGTCACCAATTTTTCATCAAATCTGTCAAACCCAAGTCATAGCCTACGTATCATGAATCTGTAAATCTTTCCATGATGGTCCGTGACTCGGGCATTTTCGGAAATTCGTTGTGACATGCACTGTGGGAAGCAGAGCTCCATGCAGTCACTGTAGGAAGAATGAAGAATGAAGCTGTTTCTGTGTTTGTTGCTGCTGTGGCCATAATGCAACTGCATTGAGCTCTGCTTCCCACAATGCACGTTGCAACAAATTTCTGAAAATGCCCGGGTGACCTACCAGCTTTGTTTGTAAACAAATGGATTGTTTATGACAGAGTACACTTTGCAGTTGTTCATCGTAAGGGAAGAGATTCAGGTGCACTATCACGGAAAGACTTACGGATTCATGATACTTAGACTAGGACTTGGGTTTACGGATTTGATGAAAAATTGGTGACGAAAGTCATATTCAGCTTTAATTGTTGACTTATGAATTAATTGGTCTACAAAATGTCAGAAAAAGATGAAAAAGTGTATCCCAAGATGATTTCCTTAAATGTCTTTTTTAAATTCACAACCAAATGATATTCAGGTTGTTGTGATGCGAAAAGCAGAAAATATTCATATTTAAGAGAGAAATGTGCCTTTTTTTTGCTTATGTAGTCACTAAAATGGATTATTAATGATCAAAATTGGTGGTGATTGATTGCTGTGTGTGGAACACAGTGGTCAAATCAACGTCTTGTTGGTCTGAAAGTCATTTACTTTGATTAAAAAAAACACAAACACTTAGTAAAAGTGATTTCGCAAATGAAATGAGTATCTTATGTCTGTGCTTGGAATTCGCTGATTCCAAGTCATTAATCAAGTTTAAAATCACAAGTTGGCCTCGAATCAAAGAGCACTCACATATTTACACCTACTTTAATAATTCAATCAAACCCAATATAAAAAATACAGATCACATTGTCACTCTGGATCTTCTCTAAAATCAAATATGTTCATTTTTGGCTCATGTATTGCCTTTTCACCAGGTTTATTAAAAATCAGTCCGATAGTTTTGACAAATCCCGCAGGCAGACAGTAAGTTAATGATCACATAATATCAGCTGTCCTTGGCAGACGTAATAATAAGAGACATTCTGGAATAATTTGCAGTTCATTTGTAGAGACATACAGTACTGTGCTGACACTTTTAATACCACTCAGCCAAATATAGTGTAAGATTCTGTTGAAAGTTACTGGTCATTAATTTGCATTAGATTGTCTTTGTGTAAAACTTATACATACATATTTATATTTGAAAGTACTCAGATGTTATAACTACACAAGGCCATTTGATCTTGAAAGAGTAGGTCAAGATCATTTATTGTCAATACACTTCTGCTCCATGCCAAGATGTATCCACAGTTTAAATGTGGTGCAGATATCT
>JAPTYQ010000001.1:27548323-27564272 GCA_029814465.1 Ostorhinchus cyanosoma
TGTGTATACACACACAACTATATGACAAGTTGCTGTGTATTTATTGATTGAGAGAGTGTTTTTATAGTTTAACATCATTTTAAGAGCCCCCAGACCTGTTTTTACAATGTAAAACATATTTTTCACACTATGTTGCCTTTGAAGCATCAGTGCTTGACATTTTGTTGTGCATCAGGGAGTAAAAATTCCCTAATTACCCTTCAGTTTATCATATTCCAGGCTTTCTGAGATTAAATGAGACTCCTGCATATTCTCTTACTCTTCTTATATGCAGAGGGTCATAGGGTAGACTTTCAGTTTAGATGGTGGACTTCCAGGCAACATGGCAGCATCCCATTTGTGATACTTTGGCTTCACATTCTTATGAGGGCATGAAGTAATGTCATATCATCTGCTTTTTGTTTTGAGCCAAGAGGAAAGATCTGTAGAAGGAAGGAAGGAATGAATGTCAAATTTTGTCATTTTTCCATGATTTCCACCTCTGTCAGCTTCAGAGCCTTCTTTAACTTTAATCAACTGGCTCATTCAATTAAAAATCCTTATTCTAGGCTGATTTATTGTTCTTGCATCCTACGACTGTTTGCAGTTGTCATGTGACTGTACTGATTCTGCTGAAATCACATGTCCAGTCTGGGAAACTGTCGTTTTCATTCAGACCTCCCACCAACTTACAGTAGCAGGAAATGAGTAACCACCATGTACTGATTTGTTGTTCTCTGTCTGTTTTTCTAGCTTAACTGCACGTAGTCATACACTGTGACACACTCACACTGTCAGGATGGTGTCCTACAAGCGCCTGAACCCTGAAGATGTCCAGTTCTCCAGTGCAGTGCTGTTAGAGCCACGTCCTGGTCAAGAAGAAATACCGGTTAGTATAAGTACAAGATAGACTTAACATGCAGTATGATATAATTATTGGACCTCATGTAAGTGATACTCATGACAGATTTGAAAATGTGATGCACAAGTCATTAACCCTCAGAGCTTCAGGGGTAGTTTTTTTTATTTTTATATGTCTTTTTATTTCATAATGTTCAGGACAATCTTAGGTTTATGTAAAGTGAGGCCCATTTTTGTTCTTGCTCAGTGTAGAAAGAGATAATTCATTCCAAATCATGAAAGTTTGAGGAAGATTTGTGAAAACTTTCAAATCTCTTATGAAAACACAAATTCACTCATTTGAACAAAGTGTTTTGGTGCTTAAATTAGGTTTAACAAAGTCTCAGCTTCACAAAAGTAGTGGAATATATGAATAAAATGGGTAAGTGTAGAACATGTCTAAAATTAAAGTTTGTAATACTGACTTATGAGTATAAAATTCTGTCGTTCTATTTTCACCAAATGTCTCAAATGAGGGTGAGTAATGTCTTTGTATCAAAATTAATTAGATGTGTGCAAATGAGAAAGGAGTATAAATTTGATAAGCAGTGTTTGTGTTTTATGGTGTGCAGTAAAACAGTTCTTGTCCAGCTGCACACAAACATGACATGACATTTTGGACCAATTTACAGAGTTTCTCTCTGGTCTCTCCAAATAAACCTAGAATAGGAAGGGCTTAGTGATTTCAGAGTGCCTATTGCTTGGTAAAAGTTGACAGATGATGGATTCAACTGATTATGTTGCACACAAAGGACTGATCCAATTCCATACAGTAAGAGGTGAAGATATGTGTATTGATCTGTAATTGGGTCTAACTCCAGCTGTCAATCACATGGAACACGAATAGAGTGTCTAATGGAAAGTTGAGATTCTCCATTCAAGGAAGTATTTGAACTGTTTTTCTACAGTGTAAAATGACTAAAATATTCATGAAACACAGCAAAGTGGCCAAAAATGCATTTTGTAAAGCCTGAAATTGTGACTTAGAAACACCCCACACCAGGATGTCTATATAAGGAGCTGTATATTACTTTCTGGGTAACTTACCCAGGGTGCACCTGCAGTATGGATCTATACCACACGAGTGGCATAGGTCATGAGGAGTTGTTCAATTAAATCATATATGATTTATTTTTCTTGGGTATGAACAGATCTGATTTACAAACTCGACACCTTAACGCTTGACGATTAAATGATTTCCTCTTTGTGTTTGAAGGTTGCAGAGCCTGAGGAGGCCTCTCTCATTCCACGGAGGCCATTATGTTCAGTCACTACAGGCCTTGTGATCATTGGTTGCCTGTTGTTGCTACTATGCGGAGGCTGGCTCTTGGGCACTATGTTCTGGTTGCACGGTTCCTCAAAAAATGAACCGCATAAACCTCCTCCACCGGCAACAGCCAAAGGCCAAGCACCGAACTCTACAACAACACAAACAGGTGTACATGTGGCTGTAGCCTCCACCCGCCAGGAGGCCTGCAGTTTAATCCCAGAGACCTGGAGGTTTGACTGCTATCCTGAAAGATATATCGTTGTGACGAAGGAGTTGTGCGAGGCGAGGAATTGTTGTTTTATCCCAGCATCCTCCTCCACCAGTCACCCATCAGGAGGAAATGGAATACCCTGGTGTTTCTATCCTCCAGACTTCCCTTCCTACTCACTGAGGTCAATAAACAATACATCGCTGGGACAGAAAGGGACACTTGTAAAGGAGGTGAAGACCTATTACCCACAAGACATCCTCACTCTGGAGCTTGACATGCGCTATGAGACGAATACACGACTACGAGTCAGGGTGAGTCAACTACTGGGTGCAATCATATGAAGGCTGTGGCTATTTTTACACCTACAGTGGTGGGAAAAAATGTTTTGCACACCCCGTGCATTTGTGATATATTGCTTTAAGAATCACTCTTAAGTCGAAACTGGATGTTTCAGCAGATAATGAAACAATCCCGAATATGACATGTTGTGGAAACTTTTTTTCCACAACTGTATGTG
This sequence comes from Ostorhinchus cyanosoma, assembly GCA_029814465.1. Taxonomy (NCBI): domain Eukaryota; kingdom Metazoa; phylum Chordata; class Actinopteri; order Kurtiformes; family Apogonidae; genus Ostorhinchus; species Ostorhinchus cyanosoma. Next base: position 27,551,201 of record JAPTYQ010000001.1, read on the forward strand.
CTGCTCCTCACATCAGCATTGGGACCATAAATGTGTTTCTCAGTATTAGTTACTGTAAGATCTTGGTGTTTCACAGTTGACCACAGAATTTGTTTTTTTTTCTGCCTCGGCCCTTATACACTTTTGTGGCTATTTCTGTTAGGATGTGTAGAATATAAAAAACGTCTCAATATCATCAGCACTATACGAACAAAAATATTTGGATGCATGATGGCTACAAATTGGCTTTTATTGCTGCTGATTTGAAATATCATGATAAAAACATTCATTGTGTTTGTCAGTAATTATCACTGTAATGTTGGTCATATATTTTAATTTTCTTTTCAAGCAATCTGTCCTTTTTTCTACTCTCTTGTTTCCTTTTGCACTTAAAAAAGTACTAGTGTGTTGACCCATGGGGATCTACAGGTTCTAGATGAGGTAGTTTTTATGCTGTTGTGTATTCATACATGCTGTACTGCATTTGTCCAGCAGTCACCGCCACAGTGCTCTGGCCATAGAAACGTAATTGCTAAGGCTATTGTATTCCAAAATTACTAATGTCTCCAAAAATATTGGTCCTGTCAACTTGCTGTTTTTGCCTGTCTCTTCCTTGACCAAAAATACATAATCATGCCAAACTGCAGCAGTCAGCTCTTTCCAGACTTTGTGTGAATCCCCAGACACACACACACACACACACACACACACACACACACACACACACACCCAGAGGCCACTTAGCTTTTATAATAAATGTAGACTTCTCACGAGTAAATATACTTAGTAGCAATAAAATGCATGTCAAGATGTATTGTACAAACGTAGAGGTAGAATATTTAAAACAATTATAATGATTGAGGAAGAAATAAATTATGGGTGCAATTAAGTAAAAACTAACTCTGAAACATTTATAGAAGATTAAATTAATGTAATATCCCTGCATTTCAGCCACAGTACACACTGTACCTTTCATTGGTACATAGCATGCATTAGGAACAATGAGCTGCATGATGATACATGATGAAACCAACAGTGTTGTAAACAAAATTAACTCTAAAGATAAACTTAAATGTTTATTGCATTATTTGTCACTATATAAAATCACATTGTGGTTTGACATTGTGTTGTATCTTAGCATCCTGTGATCAATGAATCAGCAATACTTTTGTCCATATTGTATATGCTAATTCACATCCATTTCATTCTTCATCTTGTATATAACGAATTCATTGATTTAATGCAGTTGTTCCTTTGTCTCATAAAATGGTTCCAAACCTGAAGGAACTACTTTGCATGAAACAGATGCAGAATGTAAACAAGTTCCACAAATTAAACCATGGAGATAATTATTTGATTGGATATTGTTACTGTGCTGGGTGATTTATTTTAAGGCATCTGCCGAGCATATAAATCCTGCAAACACAAATAAGAGAAGAATTTATTTATCTCACCATGGGGAAATGTCACCGTTAACAGCAGCAACATACAACAAGCAGTCACAGAGAGAATGACGGTACATGACGGGTACAATGACGGGTACAAAAAACACGAGTGAAAATGAAAAAATGAGAAAAATAAGAAATGTGGTATTTATATGAAGAATTTGAATTAAAAATGTAATATTATTTACATATTTATGTCATCATCAAATAAAAACACACATTTTAATATTGGTAAAGTTCCTGTAAGAAATGCAGCCCATGTTGGTGTCCTTGTACACCCGTACATGTTTCATTGCATCAGGACATCTGAGGACACCACTCTGCACATGACACAGTGCTGTGAATTGTCTGCTCACTGCCAAAACCTGTTTTTCTCACATTTTTAATTCAGATCACTGATCCTTCAAAGCAGAGGTTTGAAGTTCCAGTCTCTGTTCCCACTGCCACAATTAATGCAGAAGATCCAGACTACGTTGTAGAGCTGTCAAAGAACCGGTTTGGTCTCATAGTGAAGAGGAAATCGACAGGAGCGGTGCTGTAAGTCTGGAACAGGCTTATGCTGGTTCTGCGTAATTCTGTAATATTTTATTATTCATTTAGTCTTTACATGTCCATACGAACTGACATGTTTTCAGACTATTCCTTTTTTTTTTTTATATATATAATTTTAAAAGGCATCACTAATCACCTTTGACCACTTCCAATGATTACAGAGTTCCAGTAACATTTCATCAAGAAAAAGTCGCACTGTGACATTCATTTCATGACAAGAGTTTAAAATATTTTATTCAGTAATAGCATAATAACCTAGAAATAATTACAATAATAATTTCTCCTTAGTTTAATATGAATAAAATGAGATGATGAAAATATTTACATTTACAAACTAACTTGATCATCCATGAACAGCTTTAAATGTCTTAAGAAAAATAAGTTATATTTTAACAATATTATTCCTGTCACTAAATGTTTTATGCCTTTGTAAATTGTAATGTTAGTGTGTTTTAGCATTTTTTTTGTGTGCATTTTAGTATAGTTTGGGGGTATTTGAGTGTATTTTTTGTGCATGTTGGCGTATAATAACCTTGAGGCCTATTGTGCTGTTATTTATGTAAATGTACAGTCTCAAATTTGACCGAACACCCCTTGAAAAATGTCTTTAAAAAGCCAGAAGTTCAGCTTCCTCAAACCCACAGATACCCTGTATATAAAAAAAAGGTTAAATTCATAAAACTTTATGTGTTACTGGGGCCAGTTTAAAGGCAGCATGGTAACAAGACACTTTTTTATATGCCCAAAAATTTACAAATATGACAAAACTGTGCCATAAATATCTTAAAAGACTGAAAATTGTTTTACTTGCTTACTTTTGTTTTAGTGTGAACACGACGGTGGCTCCTCTGTTCTATGCCAACCAGTTCCTGCAGTTCTCCACCGCTCTGCCCACTTCATTCATTTATGGTCTGGGGGAGCACCGCTCTACTTTTCTTCATGACGTCCATTGGAACACACTGACCATGTGGGCCAGAGATGTCCCTCCTACGGTAACGACACCCGCCTCAGTCTGGAGTTGACACTATATTTGAGCTGTTTTAAATGGCATCATGCAACGTCCTGGTAATTTTAATGTCTTCTTTTTAACCTCATTTTAAACCATATTTGTTTCCCCTTTTGTAAAATAGGAAAAGACGAATCTATACGGAGCTCATCCCTTTTACCTGGCAATGGAGGAGGGTGGAAATGCTCATGGCTTCTTCATGTTGAACAGTAATGCAATGGGTCAGTCTACAAGTCGCCTCACATTTCCACTTTTGGATACTTGCTATAACACACAATCATGATGGAGCCAGACGACGCCACTTACGAAAATGAAGTTTTTGCAGATGTCAACAGTGACTGATGGCATTAAGCAACTCCGACTAATAACAGAAGTAGCTGTACAGCAGTATTACTCTTTTAAATCAGTGTTTCCCAACCTTTTTGAGCCACGGCACATATTTTACATTAGAAAAATCACAACGCACACCACCAAACAAAAATCTTACAGAAAGTATATTTATTGAAATATAATGCAAATCTAGTCTTGGAATGAGAAAGCTGAGACCCCTCAGTCAGACGCCCCAACTTACGGAGTAAGGTCTGTTGTAGTATAATAGAGGTATATCCCCTGTGCCCCAAACCGATCTGCGGGTCCTGTGGGTAACCCGCTGATCCACGCATCACTAGTGAGGGGGGCTTTAACAGAACGCATCGGAGCCGGTTCACTTTCTTCAGATCGCAAAGGGAAACTGACACTGTTGTTGTAGAGTGGCTCACTGGAGCATGCACTCGTACATATCTATATTACGCTGCTCACTTAGAGTACCAGTCAGGTGAAACTGGATAAATCTTTCACGGCACACCTGATGATTTCTCAAGGTACACTTATGTGCCATGGCACACTGGTTTGGGAAGCACTGTTTTGAATTGTATAAAACAGGTCATAAATAACTCAATAGGTCATTAATAACCTGCTGTAATGCCTAAGTAAAATAGCAACATTTACTGCTTAATAGTGAGCTTATGTTGTCCTTTATTTCCTCAGCTCCCGTTGATGTTTGAGCTTCTTGTGTCAGCATTTGGATGTGTCACTTTCACATGACATTTATTAGTAAGACACTTGTGAACCACAATTAACAAATCTTAATATTCTTACACTAAAGTGGGTTTTCCTTACACTTCTGGTGCTGAGATGAAGCAGTTATGTCATCGTGGGTTTTGATATTAGACTAAAAAAAATTGCAGTTTCTCAGATTATTTAACTACACTGTTGCCCAAATTTGAATTAAAATATTTTTACCTTTTCTCATGAAATGATTGTGACAATGCAACTTATTTTCAAGTGTAACTGGGGCTTAGTATGTAATCATTACACCTGGTCAAAGGTGATTACTGATGTGTGGAAATAGAAATTAAAAAGAGAGATGTGTCTGAAAACAATATTATTCCAACTTTATGGGCAACTGTATTGTAATATTTCTACAAAAGTCTTGCAGGTTAAAGATTTTACATTGCACTTCAAAATTAGTCAGAAAACTAGACAATTGCACATTGAGGTAAGCATAATATCATGTAATTAGCTTTCACATTTTTGTTCCTTTAGGACAATAATCTGGAATTTAGTGAGACTGTAATTGATGTTTTTGTCATGACACATCATCATATACAGTGTGTTTTTTGCCACTTTTAGTTTGATAATGTTACCGTCACTGAAACTGAAAAGTGACGTTGATAGTAGTCATTTTATGGTTGTCTTATTTTAAAGTTGTACCTGAAGCAGTCATAAATTACTGCACTCTCACAGAAGTGACTGTACTTTGCATAGTGTTTGATACTGACTGAGGTTTTCATGCAGAGTTCATCCAGAGGACTTGTTTTACCTCTGAAGACCCTGAACCTGTGAACCTTTTTGTTTCCTGTGTCCTCAGACGTGGCCCTGCAGCCTGCTCCAGCTCTTACCTGGAGAACCATTGGTGGAATCCTTGACTTTTACATTTTCCTTGGACCAGATCCTGGATCAGTGATTCAACAATATATGGAGGTCATAGGTCAGTGTGAGTTCTTCTGTTCTTATCTGACTTGGCATTAAGACTCGTACAACGCCTGACAGTAAATGGACTGAGCTCGTTCAGTTCATTGTTTTCTGAAGCACTTAACCCTTTACCAATGGCAGTCTCTCCAGCGCTGCATTTTGCACTTTACAGCATTCAAATGACTGTAAGTCCTGAACTGTTACGCTATCCACAAAATTCAAGCGGCATCACAAAGCTGAAATCCTCCGCTTTCTGACACTAGATTACACTTTACGGCAGCAATATGAAAGTATTATAAGCAGAAATGAACTGTTTCACAGGCTTCCACACAGGCCAAAAAAATGCCTGAAAATAACAAAAAGTATGAAACCATAGTATGGGTCCTGAATGTTCAAAACCAAAAAGTGTGTTTGAGCAGATGTAAAATAGTTGAACATTTATTTCTGCAATCTAAAAAAGTTGCGATATGGACATTTACAGTTTTTTCTGTTAATAATTAAAAAAAGAACTTCAAGTCTGTTTTTGTTTTTTTTCATTGACTAAAACACACTGTTTTAAGCATTTATTATTTATAATAATGATAATTAATGGCCAGATATTGAAAGTTAACTTCTTCTAAACAACAAAGGTGCAAATAAACTGGCAAAAAAGATTTTCTGTCACTTTTATTGCAAAGGGAACATGAAGACACCTAGGCCGTCTGTTATAATGGCAGTCTGTAAAGGGTTAATCTTCTAGAGCAGAGGTGTCAAACATATGCCCCTTGGGCCAAAATCAGCCTGCCAAAGGGTCCAATTGGACCTTCAGGATGAACATATTAACAGTCAGTGTAGGGACACACGCAGCCCAATTTGATCACATACATAATTTGCTGTGCACTGTTAATTCCCCTCGGCCAAATATACTGTAAGATTCTGTCGAAAGTTACTTTCTTGTAATTTAGATTAGATTGTCTTTGAAGTATGAATATGTATGCAATACGTTTTACACAAAGTACTCAGATATTATAACTGCACGAGGCCATTTGACATTGAAAAAGTAGGTCAAGGTCACCTATTTTCAATACGTTTCTGCTCCATGCCAAGATGCATCCACATTATAAATGTGGTGCAGATATGTCAATGCATTCCTCAGGTAATCTGATTATGTTGTTGAATGGACAGACGACAAAATGATTACAATACCCCTCGGCCGAGGGCTAAAGGCCTATAAATAATGACTTCACGTTTTTTCTCTCTGTTTTAGTGCAAAAAGGTAAAATTCTATTTTGAAAATGTTCATATTTACAAACTAGCCTTTTAACAAAGAATGTGAATAACCAGAACAACCTGAAATTTTTTAAGAACTTTTTTTTGTCCTTTTGTAGGGGACAAGATTTTCACTGCTGTACTTTGAACAAATGCTGTCTACTGCAAACCAAACAACGTATCTGAAAAAACTGTTGCATCATGCTATTTCCTTTCAAGGCAATTATTTAATTTAAAAAAGCTAAAACTTTTACTTACTGGGTCTCAGGAGATTAAAACGGAGAATAATGTGGAGTTTTCATTATTTGTAGGTGCTATTATTTTACTGATCTGATCTGCTTGAAATCCAATTGGGTCCCATGTGTCCCCTGAAATAAAGAGTTTGACCCCCTGGTCTATTGGGTTGTGGGGGTACATGAGCCTATCTCAGCTGCCATCAGGAGAAGTTCATTGCAGAGCTGCAGTTCTACTCACTTTACACAAAATAGGTTTTATTCTGTGGCCAAAGGATCCATATGTCTATTCCCTTTAGGGCACAGTTACATCACTTATCTCTACTATTTGAAGCAACTGCACTTATTTTGTACAACAGTATTAATCATCTCTTTTTAGCTGCTGTATTAATCTAATAAATTTCATATTTAATTACTTTCCACATTTAAGATTTGACTGGCGCTCTATTTAACAACCTCATCTGTCTGCCTGCCCATCATCTGTCTGCTCATCTTTTTTCCAACATTGTCCAGTGTTCACTTGAAAGGAAAAAAAAGCTCCTATGGCTGTAGTGCTAAGAGTCTTTGCTACTGCTGTTTGACTCCATTTAAGCTTTTGTTTTAATTTTAATTTTAATATGAAAATGAAACACAGGGTCATAGATAATGATCAATGGACATGTGCACAGTTATTTTTGGATTTTGACCTCAGACTGATGTGAAAGTACTTAAATCCTGCTGCTGTCATGTATTGCAGTTTATTTCACAGATGATGCGACAAGCACTGAAAATGTCAAACTGTTGGCTTGAAAAATGTTTTTTTTGTTTTTCGTTTTGGACATATTTGCTTTAAACCATTTCTTCATCCACTTTAGTGCTGTTGGCCTCCTGTTATTGTTTTTTTTCTTAAGGTTTCCTTCATATTATTGTACTTTTGTTGCAGGATACCCAGCGATGCCGATCTACTGGGCAATGGGCTATCATCTGTGCCGCTGGGGTTACAAAACTAGCAATTCAACCTGGGATGTTGTCAGGAGCCTGAGGAATTCTGGGATACCTCAGGTAAAATAGACTCAGCAAATCATGTGTGTCTGAAACTGTTTGATTCCTTTATTCTTATTAGACTTTTGTCAGTGTGTTGTCCATCTTGTGGACACTGTCTGAGGAAGGTCATGAGGGAATTTCTACAGACTTGATATAAATGTTGGGAATGTTTCAGAGATAGTGGATCCTAAACACTTTTCCATTTGTGTCTGCTGTCTTGGTTTTATAGAGGTGCCGTTCCTCTGTAGTGTCACTACTTAAAGTGTTATCAGACAAATGTGAAAGTTGTATGTGAGCAATAAATCTGAATTCAGTGCCAAGACGAACATAGAACAGAACAGAATAGAATAGAAAGTACTTTATTGCAAGCAGTGTTGATGTAGCCAGAATGAAAACATGTCTATGACAAATAATTCACTGGAATCCTACTAACACTGCAATGAACCACTGTTTTCATTGCTATTGACGTTGTTTATTGGTTTCATGGTTAATTTTTCGGTTGATTTATCTACAAAATGTCAGAAAACAGGAAAGTGTTGTGCTGTGTTTTCCAAAGCCCAAGATGACATCCAAAAATATCTTTGATACTAGAAGGGGTAAATATTGCATTTAAGAAAAAGGCTTTACCCAGTTAACCAATTTTCAAAATAGTTGCTGGTTGATAATGAGAACTTCAGCTTCAGCAAAAAAACACATTACACTGCTCAAATACTCTTCAGCACATACATTACATTATGATTGGATTAATATATAGAAACTGCAACTGTTTGTGGCAGAATGCAACCACAATGTTATGGTTTTAGTTTGTAACTCATTGTTTTTACAGGATGTTCAGTGGAATGACATTGACTACATGGATAAATTCATGGACTTCACTTATGACCCTGCAAATTTCGACACACTGCCCGACCTGGTCAAAGATCTGCATGCTCATGACCAGCGCTACGTCATCATCCTGGTACACAAGAGTCTGTACTTACATTGATTCATGTATACTATATCTATGTGTCAGACAGGTTTTTTTTTCTTTCCCTGCAGGATCCAGGAATCAGCAGCACTCAGCCTGAGGGCTCATACTGGCCTTATGATGAAGGGCTGAAGAGAGGAGTTTTCATGAAGGATGATGAAAATAAAACCCTTATAGGAAAGGTGTGGCATAAAAATGACATCTTTTATCCCTTGTTAAATGCTTCCAAAAGGAAGCTTCGAAATAGAAATGATTGATCCGTTCTTGCAGGTGTGGCCTGGTCTGACAGCGTATCCTGATTTCTCTGATGAAGTGACACATGAATGGTGGTACGATAACCTTCAGAAGTTCCATCAGAAGGTGTCGTTTGATGGATTATGGATTGTAAGTATTGTACTGGGAGACGGTGTTAAAAATCTTTAGACTCATCTCTCAGCCTCCTAACTTGTGTCCTTTATGGATTTGAGGACATGAACGAGCCGTCAAATTTCCTGGACGGGTCTACTCATGACTGCCCGTCAAACCACTGGGAATACCCTCCATATACACCAAGTGAGTGGCACAGACCTGAGCACTACTCTATCAAATACATTCATACAGTCCTCTAAATGTACAGCTTATCTTCCAGGTGTGCTGGGAGACTTGCTGAGAGCTAAAACAGTGTGTGCCTCTGCACAGCAGAAGCTGTCCGTGCACTATAACCTGCACAGCCTTTATGGACTCATGGAAGCGAAGGCTTCTGCAAGGTCAGGGCCAATAATGACAAGAAGACTGCTAGCCTTTCTATGTGATCATGGACAATAATAATTTCCTTTTTAAATCTTCTATGTGTTCTCTGTTTTTCCTTCTGTCAATATTTTGTCCAGTGCAATGAAGAGGATCACAGCAAAGAGGCCCTTTGTGATCTCTCGTTCCACCTTCCCCAGTCAGGGCATGTACTCTGGACACTGGCTTGGAGACAACAGGAGCCAATGGAAGGACCTGTACAGTTCAATAGCAGGTTAGAGCATATAGAGCCACATAAACACACAGGCAAGTTTTCTATTAGAGAATACAAAGAGAATGGGGCCTGTATGAAGCTCGGCTCTAAAATTTTACTTTGTATCTTTAATTTGTCCTTTTATTTGTAATTAAGCTCTCAGAAGTGAACCTCTAGATGTACAATGAGGCCAGTTCAACTTCATTGTTCCTGCCTCACCTTAGTTTTTTCATAATTCTTTCCATTTTTATGTCTTGGTGTTTTCTCCTTGTTCTGCTTAAAAACTCACCTCTGTGTGGTCCACTGCAGGTATCTTGACGTTTAACCTCCTGGGCATCCCCCTGGTGGGAGCAGATATATGTGGCTTCAGCGAGGAGCCGCAGGAGGAGCTGTGTGTTCGCTGGACACAGTTGGGCGCGTTCTATCCCTTCACACGAAACCACAATGCCATCGACATGAAGGTGACATCACAGACTCTACAGATTATCCATTAAACACTGTCAGATACTGAAAAGACTAAAGGATGGAGTATGTGATGTATTCAAGTGTATATTTTCTAAACTTGTTTACATTTCTTTACAGCCTCAGGACCCGACGGCGTTCAGCCCTCTGGCCCGAACTGCCATGAAAAAGGCTCTGCTGCTGCGTTATTCCTTCTTCCCTCTTCTCTACACACTGTTCCATCATGCCCATATACATGGACACACGGTTGCACGACCACTAATGTTTGAGTGAGTACATGGGCTCGCACTTTTTTACAGCTGTTTCTTACATTTTCAGCCAAAGGTGTCAGATATATCAAAATATCACATTGAGCCCATTTACGTGACCATAAAAGTCTGATAACAGAGTAATCAAATAATTGTAATAATTGGATCTGACGCGTTTACTTGCATTTCAGAAATCTGGTAATCGAAAAACCCTCGATTACATGTTCCAGGAAATCATTGGGCTTCTTCCAGAGTATGTACATAGTGATGGTAGTCAAACTTCCTGTTATTTTCTTCCGCTCAAGTTTGACTACGTCACTTCCATTTTGTACAATTTCTTCTACTTCTACTACATGCACAGATGGAAAATAACTAAATAAATCAGATTAACGGGTATACAGGAGTATTAACAGGAGTTCTGTGGAGAAATCCAGGTGTGTTAATCTGATTTCTCATAATCAGATTACTGCTGTTATCTGATGAATCATGTCAGATTATCCTGTTTATATGATCATGAAATCTAATAATGATTAGTGTTTTAGTGTGCAAGTAAATGGGCTCGACGGATGGTCGGTCATTGTCATATCCTGATGTCAGGATATGACTCATCTTCCTTATATTCAATGAGTAAATGTTTATGGAAGCAAATCTGTCTGAACGCTTTTTTTTTTGTGAAATTTGGGTGCTGAATTTTTTTCATTAAAATGTCTCTGACTTTATTGCTTTATAATAATGAAAAAAAGTTTTCGGACACCCTTAAAATTTCACACAATCTCAAATATCATGAAATATTTGAGGAAAAATCGTTCTAGTGCTTTAGAAGGAGAAAGTGTGGCTACATCAGGCAAATGCACATGTTTTTTAGATTTATTGTTAAAACCAAAAAATAGCCAAACTAAATTGTTAACAGTTTCATCATGTCTTGGATTTGTGTCATTATCTGCTAAAACATCCAGTTTTGACCTCTATGGAACAGAGCATGTGCAGAAGGTCGCATATGGGTTTGGAGAATGGAACAATATTTGACAGTTCAGTGACTTAAAGGTGAGGTGGGAGATGTTTTCCTGGTGTATTTTTTTTACTATATTGCTTAAAATCCCCTTCACACCCAGACTGCAACAAGTTAATTAAATGCGCTAACCTGTCACATGTAGAATGGACAGGACTGAAAAAACACCATCCAATCATCTTAACTGACCCATTGAAATGACTGAATGGTGATATGTCTATCAAACTCAACTGCCGTGTGTATCCCTCTTTGTGCACGAATCACGTGTTTTCAGAGGCTTGGAGCACTCGATAAAATTTGATCTGTTCAATAGAACATAGTTTTACATGCATTTAAAAGTGTTTCTCTTTATTTGGGTACAGTATTTCTTTTCTACAGAGCCTCGTCAACGTGCGCTGCAGATTGGCGGATGTGTACGCTGTACAGGACAGTATGAGCTCTGTGGATGCACTGAGGCATGAGCGCCGCGGATGAATACTGTAAAGTGTGTGTGAATCTGACAGACAGGAGGGAGACGATGAGGTTTATGAACGTGTACTTTAACTAGATCAGCTGGACTGAATACTGCCGAACATACCAGAGATACTTCCTTAAACAGTGACATACTGTATTTTCACGACCATAAGGTGCACCATATTATAAGGCGCAGTCCCAGTTTTGGGTGCAATTTCAGTATTATACAGACACATAAGGCGCACCTGGTTATAGGGTGCAGGTACAGTATAGTAAAGCATATTGTACTTCAGCTTAAAACATGCATGCTAGTGCATGTTTTTAAAAACGCAGTGGGAGCAAAATGAGTCTGGTTGTACTTTATTAAAGTATTTAGCAATGAACTCCTATTGTTTTTATCAATTCTCATCCACAAATCCATCACAGTCCTCATCTTCCTTATCCGAAATGAACAGCTGGGCTAGTTCTCCATCAAACACCAGTAAGTCTCGTTGCCGTGCGGGTCTTCGTGAATGATGTCGGCTTTTGCTAAAGTGCGAACATCAGTGTAAGCGGACACGTTAGCCTAAGCATTTACAAATTGTGGCGTAACTCGCCCGGTGCTGCCTTCCAGAGTTAGTAAAACTGTGTCACCGTTCGCAACTTAACTTTGAAGGCCCTGTTTTACACCGATGTCCAGCAGGTGCAGTTCCTTCGTTAAGCCTCCTGGAATGACAGGAAGCTCCAAGTTCATTAGCTGAACTTGTTTTTTCACAGTGGCTGTGAGATGGACTCACATGGAGTCACAGACCAACAAGGACAGTGACGCGTGGAAAAAACTATCTGGTCTTTTTACGTACATCTCACTCAGCCACTCTTTCATCCAGTCCTTCTGATTGGCCTGAACGGTGACTCCGGATAGAAACTTCTCCTCCGGCAGCGTTTTCCGTTTAAAAATCACCAAAGGCGGAGCGCTCGTTAAAGTCAAACAATAACATCTATAGATTTTGGAACTCGGTGCACACATAAGGCGCACCGCATTATATGGTGCACCTTCCAGTTTGGAGGAAATTTAAGACTTTTAAGTGCACCTTTATAGGTGTGAAAATACGGTACATATCTATCAGCCCATTCCAGAATACCTTCTGCAGGTGTCTCTTAGTGACAGAACCTGTTTCTGTTTTACCCAAATTATAATTACATTACAAAGTGATTAGTTGATGGAGCAAGAAGCTGAGTTAGAAACATGTAGAGAAATGACTTTGGAAACAAAGACCTAACTTTTTCACTGACTGTATGTGAAGCACATGTTCTGAAATTGCACAAAAGACACTTTGCAAAAAGTCATGGACTTATGTGATAAATCAGGGGTCACCAATCCTGGTCCTCGAGGGCCACCATCCTGCATGTTTTAGATATATCCCTCTTCCAACACACCTGATTCAAATGATCAGCCTATCATCAAGCGCTGCAGAA
>JAPTYQ010000001.1:27569973-27581850 GCA_029814465.1 Ostorhinchus cyanosoma
CAGTGTTAAAGTCCAGGCTGAAAACGGCTCTGTTCAACTGTGCATAGAACAACTGAAAGGGTTCCATCTGCACTCTTGTCTTTTAGTTTATTTTAATTCATTGATATTTGTATGTTTTAACTGTAATTGTATGTTTTTAACCTCTGTTTTCCGTTTTTGTAAAGCACTGTGAATTGCCCTGTGTATGAATTGTGCTATACAACTAAACTCACCTTGCCTTACGTACCTAAATGAAACGGTCACTCAGATTCCACACAGCTGCAGTAGTAGGAAACAATGAAGCTGTGCCCATGTTTGTTGCTGCTGTAGCCATACTGTGGCTGTGTGGGGAAAAAAACAAACAAACAAACAAACCTGCGTGACTGAGTTTCGGTTTGGTATGTAATTAAATGGAGTATTTGTTGTGGAGACAGATACCAGCGTATGTCATTAATAATTTAATAAAACAGACCAGTGAGACAAACTTTGCAGTGCTAAGCTAACATTAAACACATCCAACAGTACAACGATTATTTCTCTATCACTAAAACTCATCAAACGAGACAAGGAAGAGCAGAAATACAGGTCATATTATGAAGCCATGATTATGCATATTATGTTACCTTTGCTGTTTTCTGATCATAACTTGGTTCCTCTGCTGTTGGCTAATCCATTGTTTTGCATTGCATTGAAATTACGGCAGCACGATAGTAAAAAAAAAAAAAACTAACTTTGCGTGGTTTTGGTTTGTTTTTTGTTTTTTTTTTTAGCCTTGTAATATTAAAAAAAATCCTTTTCCTCTCGTTGTGGCAACAGGTGCCAGGCACCGTTGACACAGAACAAGTATTTCAGGATCATCTTTCTGAAGCTGAAATAATTCCAGACAACTGACATTGCTTTTCTTTGTGTCACTAAGTCTTCCTTTTTCGGTGATTTTCTTTGTTGCTCTTTTTTCAGCATTGCAGTGTTTCTTGTGGAATTGAGCTGTTGTTGTGTGATGGGGGGCACACACTCTAACTGAAATTATTCCAACTGGAATCGAATGGCCCCAGGTTTTAATGCTGCAATTAATGATCACTAAAAACAACTGCATATCTTATTAAATCACTTTGCATCTCCTTCCCCAGTCTGAAACTAGAACTCCTACAACTACATAAGCAATAATATCATTATCCATACCTTTAGAGCACAAACTGTGAACTGCGTATCTTCAGTAAAACTCAACAGTAGATTTTACCTGTGAAGAGTTTTTACAGGTGGAAAGTGTTGGTAGATTTTTCTGTCTGTGTTACTGCAGTTGAAAGAATTGACTGGTTTCTTAAACTTCAAGGAGTGAATAAATCATCAGATACAAGTAGCAAAGATTTACCAAAAAAATACCTGAAGATAGTGGATCACTGAGGTTTCTTCCTTTACATACTGTGACGTCTTTTTGTTTTATGTATAACTGAGAAGATATTTGTGGACTTGACCTGCTCTGTCTGTGTTCACTGCAGAATGTAATGACGTCTCAGGTTCTCCACAACCACGTGGAGGCCACATACATCACGGTAGAGTTGGCCTCCTTCTACGGTGTGAAGGAGAAGCCCAGCAGGGTCCTAGTGAACACCCAGGATGCTCTGTTCAGCTACAGAGATAACCAGGTGAGTTTGGGAAACGAGACCTTTCGAGTCATAGACGTAGATACAGGAGGTGGAAAATGTTTGGTGTTAGAATTGGGGATGTGGCAAGATTTTGAATAACACTGGTCTTAACCCATAAAGACCCAAAAAGCCACCGGTGATCAAAAGCATTTACTGATCTAAAGTGTTTAGTACCCGTTGATCCACTAATCCTATCAATACATGTAAATAATTGGTGTAAAATGCAGTTTCTCAGCTTTAAATCCTAATCAGATACGACCCATTTGGAGGTTCAGACGCTCCGTAGTGAACGTGGAAACACTGTCGTCTTCCACAACATTGATTCACCAGTAAAACCCACAGAGTTGCATCAATGACACTGGATGGAGACACTTGTTTTTACATTCGGTTATTGATATCTTTGCTGAAAAAGTCCCTTTTTTCTTTAGTATTTTTAATGTTTCTGATCTAATACCCTTTGAATTGACTCCAAGTTTTCATGAACGTCTACATAATCCATAGAGCCCGACCAGTATCGGCCCAATACTGATATCGGGGGCTAAATTGGCCGATTATATGAAATAAGAACATTGATCTACACAGGATATAATAGTCTGATATTAGATAATGGTGGCATCTTTTTTTTCTTGCAAAGATAATTTAGACAACTTTAAAGTTATTCCTCTAACTCTCTGGGCAGCACAGACACAGGAGCAGTGAGCGACAGAATCTCCGCGCAGTAAAAAAGTTAATACAGCGGTTACATATTGGCCAATGTTGATTAATCGGTGATATGCTGTAATCAGACCGATTAATCGATCAGGCTCTAATGATCGTTAAATTAAATATAGGAAAATACATGATTTACATTGAAAATGCAACTTATAGAGGATATTATTATTATTTTTATTATAATAAATGCTTAGGGTTTGAAAGGATCCCCATCAGCTTCTACCAAGGTGATAAGCTAATCATCCTGGGGTCCACACATTCCTTTGGAGTAAAACACATTCTATCATTAATTCCCACTATTTCACGTTTTAACTCAAGGCTGTATCTGGGAAACTAAAACTAATGAATGGTGATGAATCACTTAAAAACAGTTATATAGAAATAGAAATTCATTTGGGAACTACCACAAAAGTAGCACTGGGTCTTAATGGGTTAAAGTAAAATGCCTCCAGAATGAAAGAAGTGAACTGTTACCAATTTTGAGTCAAAAACTCTGGTTGCCTGTAGTTTCTAAGGTACAGTCTTGGGTTAAAACATGAAATATACATGAAGTGGCTCATGTGCATTTAAAGGGCCAGCGCTCAAAACAACCTTTCTGGTGTCATTACTCAGAAATAGCACATCATTAAACAGTATATGTGCAATCACTATGTAAATATCTTTAAATTTTATACTTAAACTTTTATACTTTTAAGAACGTATTTTTTTTACCCACCTCGCTTTTGCACTTATGTGTTGCTTATTGCTGCTGTAAACTGTTAAATTTCCCCATGTTCGGATCAATAAAGTCTTATCTTATCTTAAATAGGATTGAAGATGGACCTTGGAGTTGAATTAAAGACAAATGCAGACCCAAGCATTGCATTTACAGTTTATATAGACCACAGGGGAATGTTTTAAAATGCATAATTCCATTTAAGGAAAAAAAAAAAAGCCAAAGATCACTCCTTTTAATGAATGTTACAGCTGCCTGGTTGTATGTATAAACCTCAGTATTTGTGTGAATTAACTCTTGATGCTGAAATGAGTTTGTTTCACTGTGTCTCTGCAGGTGTTGACAGTCACAGATCTGGGTCTGAACCTCAGTCAGAACTTCACCATCAGCTGGATGTACTGAATCACATGGTCTTATCTGTTTTTTGTTTTTTTTCTTAAGATGCAGTCAGTCAGTATTGGGTCTATGATCATTTCATTGTTTGGATTATGTAACCCTGACACTGGGTGGTTTTAATGTTGGTACCACTTCATTTCACATCTCATCCCCTCAACCTGAATTTAAGTTTATTAATTTCCTCCAAAAGTTAACACACTTACATAGTGTCTTAGTTTACTCTTTAATAGTCATTGACATTTTGTATAAAACGCGCAGGAGAAAAATGTTCATCAGTCAAGACAACTAAATCCAGTCCAGTTTTACACTGGTCTGATTTATTTTCCAAAGCTATTTCATCTTATCAGAAATGGACCCTCATCACACAGTCAGAAACATAGGAGAGTCTAGACACTGCTTTAAATATCTGTGCATTTAATAACTACAAAATTTCTGCTTTACTCTGACCTTATTTACACAAAAATGTCAGTTTTGCCCTGGTTCATTTTAATCAAATCTGTTTGTTTTTTTTACTCTTTATCAGCAGTAAAGTTATGTGCAATAAACTCAAAATATAATTAACATGAAAGAAGTGAAAAGTCCAAATATAGTTCATTTCGTGACATGTATATAGAAAATGCTGTTGACAGCCTTTTTTGCACTATTTAGCTGCAGCATTTACTTTAGCTGTAAAGTAAATGCTGGTGCCTTATGGTTAGAATTAGTGTTATGCTTTATAACATCTCTGGATTTTTTAAAGAGGGTTCTTAGCTCAACATCTTACTATAAACCTAAAGACTATAACGCTGCTCTGCCTGAGATCAGCTTTAACTACAAAATTATCCCAAAAAAAGCCATGTTGTGTGATCATTTTACTGTGAATTTTCTCTGCACTATTTTTACATCCTTGATGAAAGCAGTTAAAGTCAATGGATCGAAGACAGTGGTTGAAATCAGATGCCTTCTGCCTAAATTGGACCATGACGCTGTGCAAATATGACCAGAACTTTATTTTTGCAACATTTCAAAGTGACTTTGGGATATAATGTTATGCAGAGCGTGAATGCATGCGTGTGTGCTGAACTGCAAATGACACATCCATGTACAGATTCACAGCAGATTGTAATGTGTGTTAGGTGTCAAAAACTGTTTTAATATTTGTTGAATTGCTGAAATGTAATTAAATTAAAAATATAAAAATAACTGGTGTACATCTGAGTCTGTCTCGGAGTGTATGATGGAAATGATGTAGATTAGACTAGATTCGGGGTTCCAATCAGGTCTTACAAAGTCTTGAGTTTTGAATTTTCAAATCTGCATTTAGTACCACTTAAAACAAGTATTTAAAAGGTATTGAATTTGATGTGGTAGGTCGTAAGTTTTGTTGTCATCAACTTGTTGGCTATATTGTGCTTAAATGTGTCTGGGAATTGTAGTAATGTTAATTGACTCTGTTCCAACTTGACAATTTATATTGAAATTGGGAGCTGATTATTGCTAACTTTGCAGCCCAACACACATGCAGCTGTCAGTCATATGTGTGTTGCCTGAGAAAGCTGACTTTTTTGGGGGGGGTCTGAGTGACATTTGGTTCTACCCCGACTCTAAAAGCAGAGGTTTAGTGGACTGTAAATACTTTTGCTAAACACACATCCTGCAATGCCTTCGATGGATGTTCCCTGATTCAGATATTTACTAACTACAGTTAATATGTTTACATGTGGTGCTGACAGAGGGGCTTACATAGCTAAAACTGGATGAGCAGTTTACTTCAAGACAGAGCTCATTTTAAAAGTGAACAAAAGCCCTTTTATTGTTTGGCTGTGAAATGGGCATTAAATTCTGTTCCAAGTGGAATTCAGTTTAACTTGTGGGAAACTGTTGGAGCCCTGTAGATTAGATGGAACTTTATTAATCATTTGGGCAGAGTCCAGAGGTCTGACTTCAGACCAGTAACTCTCACCTATCATGTAATGAAGGTCCTGGAGAGGCTGGTCTGAGGCCACAGGTGAAGACATTTCTAGACCCTCTGCAGTTTCCTTATCAGCCTCTTTTGGGAGTTGATGATGCTGTAGCGAGCTCATATGCACCTGGATGGTGGAGGAAGCACTGTGAGGATCACATTCTTTGATTTCTCCAATGTTTTTAACACCATCTGTTACTGGATGAGATGCTGCAGCTGATCTCCTGGATTCCTGAAACCTGACAGGCCGGCCACAGTTTGTCCATCTGGGCAGTGTCCTTTCTGAGGTGGTGGTCAGTGGTACAGGAGCTCCACTTTTCATCTTCCCCTTTTCATCTTATACACCACAGACTTTCAGCACAACTCTGAGTCATGTCATCTGCAGAGGGTTTCTTATGACTGAGCCTTTGTGGGTGTAAGAGGGGGTGTACAGACACTGGATAACCACTGTGTGGAGTGGACTGAACAGAACCAAGACTGGAGAGATGGTGACTGACTTTAGGAAGAAGAGGAAGCCAACATGGATCAGAGGGGTGGAGGATTATAATTACCTGTGGGTGGTGATCAACCACAGACTGGTTGGAAATCCAACACTGAGGCTGTGTACAAGAAGGGGATGAGCAGACTATTTTCTGAAGAAGCTGAGATCTTTCAGCGTATGCAACCAGATGTTGGAGATACTCTAGCAGGCTTCTTTGTTGGTGTGCGTTGAGGCAGCAGCATCAAAGCCAGCAACACCAACAGACTTGGTAAAACTGGTCTCATGCTTGACACCTTTGAAACTGTGGTGCAGAGGACGCTGAAGAAACTGATATCCATCATGGATAATGATGAGCATCCTCTCCAGCACACACTGGACAGACAGCCGACCACGTTCTGCTACAGCTGTGCTGTTGAACGGACAGATAGAAAATGTTTCCTGCCACATTCCATTACTCTGCCCAATAAACTGACCTCTGCCTAATATTTAAACCCCATCATCAACATACACTGTCTATTTTCAGTCATTATCAGAAGTGGCAAAAGTACTCACATTCTGTACTTAAGTAGAAGTATAGCTACTGTACTCTGGTAACTGCAGAAGTACTGATTCAACTCCTTAAGTAAAATTAAAAAAGTACAACTTCTCAATTGTAATAAAGTACAAAAGTAGAAAGTAAAACTGCATTTTCTGACATGAATAAAACAATACTTTTTTAACCTGACAAAATCATAAAAGTTTCTGTTTTCTAATTCCACAGTGAATGGTCCTGCACCAGGTCTGGTACCAACAGGTAACCGGCAAAAACATGCAGAGATGGAATAAAAAATTATAAATATTTTCAGGGGTATGGGCATTGGTAAAGTTAAATGAAATGCAGGCGAGTAGTGGGCAGGGAAGAGAACAAATAAAAACATTCATAGATAAAAATAATTTTCAGGACATTTAATGATCATTTAATTCCACTGTGGTTGATCCACAGCTGTTTGTTTTGTTTTACAGTGAGCTTCACTTGTTACGTCCCGGCCTAGGAGTGGACCAGGACGTACATAATGGTGCTCAGACTGAACTCTCCCAGCTCCCAGTTCACAAAAGCTGCTGCTTTACCAGTTTCTGGTTCTTTAGATCCAGCTGTAAATATTTGCATATACCCATAATAATTCTCTAAATATGCTTCTGTTATTGCTCCAATATTTCCACCCTCTTGCCTTTTCATTTTTTCCCCTCATCCTAGTGTCTACCTCTGGGCATGACAGTAACCATGGGGACATGGTGGGAGCCCCACCGACAGGCAAAATGACTTATCTGCTATCCTCATCATCTCTGCTTTTGCTTCCATACTCCATCCATATTTTTACTTTTTGCATGTTCCCAAGACGGTTCTATCACTTTTCTTGCTGGATGATTTTCCCCATGACCCCACAGGTTCACCCAGTATGTTACCACTATTTGCATTCTTCTTAAATCAAGTAGTGTCTCCCCCATTTCAACCTGCAGAGCAGGTACCGGTGTCATTCTGACAGCCCCACAACATATTCTTAGTGCTGTATTTTGAATTGTTTCCAACTTTTTTATTTGTGTCCCAGACGCTGATTATAAGCAAAATAACCCTAATCAATGACAGATCTTATTAATCCAATATATATTGTTTTCAGCGCCTTTTTCCCTGCTCCCCAGTCTTTATTACCAATGCATTTAATTACATGTATCACTTTTTTACACCTATCAATCATCTTTCCTCAGTGTTCCATCCCATTTCAGTTTGCTGTCAAACCACAGTCTTAGGAACCTGAATTCCTTTACCCACTCTGATCTTTTGCCACACAATTTAAATGTCATCTGCTATTTTCTTCTGGGTAAAAAAGATAGTTTTTGTTTTTTCGAGAGTTTGCTGCTGGATCCAGAGCCCTTTTTAAATGGCGGCTCATCTGGACTGATCTGTGGCTCCACCAAACACAGCTTCCTGAATATGAACAGAACAGAAATTATGACCCAGTGTCATAACACTTGTTTACATCCAACCACAGACGGCACTTTGCAGCACATACTAGAGATTTATGGATGGTTTGGGTTTTACCCAAAAATAAAGCCCTTAAAACTGAGTTGCTGTGTAGACAATGTGTTTAAGCACAGGCTGAGTCCACTGGAAAAGTTTGGAGAAAATGGACCTGTGCAGGACTCTGGTTCTGACCCTGTCCACAGTCTGGGCTCCTTCTCCACTGATTTTCCCTCTGAAGTGACGTATTTTACGTACTGTCACATCCGTTTAGTTTGAAAAAGTAATGAGCCTCTTCTGATAATTTAAGGAGTGTAAAGTGCAGATATTTCTCTGATCATTTTCAATGCGCTTGGGTTCCATTGCAGGGAGGAGTTTGTCAACAGAGCAGGAGGTATAAAATTATTATCTTTGGTGTGGTCTATTACGTCTACTCTCTTCCTCTACCAGGAAGGGTGGTTTTCAAGGAGGAGAAGACACGACATGACATTTCAGCAAATATCTAAAGGAGAAGGAGAATAATTTCCAAGACGTTCCAGTGGTACTTGTCCTCCAGGATCATCATCTGCAAAAATGTGAGTCTCAGTTCATATGTGGAGCCGTGTGCAGTACAGATGATAGATCATTTGAAAAGGCTGAGGAGGTCCAAGAGATATGTGTAAATAGAAGAGACACTAGGTCAGGCTCCAACTCTGGAGCTGGAAGTGGTCAGACTCAGCATGAAATCAATTTTTTAACATTTATAGCTTAGAAGGTAACACTATATGACTTGAAATAGTACCGTCACTTCACAAATTCTATTGTCCAAATGATCGGGTATCAATGGAAGTCTGTCTAAACAACATACTGTCTCTTCTATCAGACTGCAGGAATTAGGAAAAACATTTATGATTCATTTAGAATTTTCTTATACAACAATATGACAGTTATTAAAATAAACAAAAAAGATAAAGGAAGCAGAACATTTCTATCTTGTTTTTTCAGAACAAACTGTTTCACTCTTGAAATTTCAAAACTACTTGAAAGTGAGCAGTGGACCATCAGAACCAGCAGAGCCTTCCCTTTGAGCCTAAAGAATCAGAATCACTGACTTACATTTACACCCTGAAGGAGGTTAAAAGAGCTGTTACATCATATGCTGGAACATCAAATAAAATGTTCTTTATGTCGTGCCAAATCAGAACCAAAGTTATGTCATGACACTACATTTAGAGCTGGTCGTTTAAACCACATTTACACACACCATCAGAATCGTCCAGGAGCAAACACTTGGTGACAGCGGTGAGGAAAAACTTCCTTTGAACAGGCAGAAACCTGGAGCAGACCCCACCTCTAGGAGGATAGTCATCTGCCTTGAGCATTGGAAAAAAAATCCCATGTATGCCTTTCACTGATGTCACACAGAGTTAGGGAACATGATGTTCGATTGGTGTCAACTAAAAACAGAACTGACCGGGATGAATGATCTGACAGATTTGAAATGGAAATGTCCTGCTCATCTCCTTAATTCAGTTCAGAAGGAAATTGTATTTGTGTTGGAGTGTCTTGGACGGTTATTATTGTCTGAGTAATGTCTGGTACATCACATTTATGTGCAAATAGCAAGACATAGTTTTGTCATAATCTGTGACTGTATCTGTTCTGTACCAATGGCATTTGTTATTTTAACAAAAGCCAGAAATAAAACATGATGGACCAAACTTTCCGGTTTAGCCAACACAACAATGGTCGATGAGACAAAGAGTAAACATAAACTGTACAGGAGAGTGACTGAAGTGGTTGAGTATATTTATAGTTTAAATCCATAGATTGTTCTGGAAGAAATAGTATGTGACCAAGTGCAGATAGTAGAATGTAAGCATATTCAACTATGCTGCTTGAATGTTGCTCCGAACAATATAATGTCTAATGTGTCCAACGTGACTTGTGGAGTTGCCCAGGGTTCTGATCTGGGGCCTGTTTTGTTCTTGTTATACAGTACCTGATGCCTCTTTTTCAGCTGATTCATGGTTTTAAAAATGTGTCCTATCTTTTCAGTAGATGCTTGTTTTAGTAGATGCTCGTTAAGTTTTAATTCAAGAGATACAATATAAATACATTTAACATAAACAGTCACCCTCGTTTTTTCCAGTGCTAGACACTCATATGTTATGCTACAGCCAGAAAAGTCCACTAGTCATTCATCATGAACGTCACAAGAATGGCTAAGTATTGCATCATCTTCCTCATTCTGGCAATTTTTGTTATCATGGCCACCCTGCAACAGGGCACAGATCTCCTTCAGGTAAGAACTTTTGGATTAGTGATCACAGTTAATCAAAAAATGTTCTCAAATTTTGTGTTTGTCAGAACAAAAAGATATTCTATTTTTATTAATGTAAGAATACATTCAGGTGCAGGTTGTATTTACAGTATCTGAGCAAAGAATCACAAGAGACTTGGATAAACAAGCCTCGAACTTCTTTCCAATGTTTTTCTCCTTTTTGTCATTTTAACAATGATGAGAAATTCTATTCTATTCTATTCTATTCTATTCTATTCTATTCTATTCTATTCTATTCTATTCTATTCTATTCTATGTATCAAATATAAACAGCAATTTGTCTTACAGTTTCCACAGTCATGGAAACATGGTGCCCAGTTCCACTATGTGAGTATTTCATTTTTATGGAAATGCAAAAGTACTAATAAGGGATTTAGAGCTTTAGCAATACTTTTTTTTTAATCTTTATTTATAATAATAATAATAATAATAATAATAAAGAGAACATAACACAAAGAAAAAAAGGAATGGCAGGGGGAGCACATACATAGAACGCAGAAAACATTAATTAATTAATTAATTAATTAATTAAAATTAAGACAGTAAAATTAAAATAAGGCAAAAATATACATAAATTGTACACAAATACAAACATACCATAAATATAAATGGTCATATTTTAATTACATCCAGAGATAAACAACTACTACATGTATTGGTGGCTTTCCTGTTTAAACTCTGTGAAATTGTAGAAAAGTACATTTTGATTTCATTTATCAAAACAGGGAAAAATGAAGATGAAAATTTACATTTATGGATATAAAATTTGCCAAACATAATGATTAAGTTAATTGCCATTTTTTTTGGTTTGTGCCCATATTTTTTTATGAGAGCCAAAAATTACATGTTCAAATTTTAACAAGAATCTAGAGTCGTAATTATATCATATGAACTGTAAGTAATCTTTCCAAAAAATTTTTGTGATTGAGCACTTCCAAAAAAGGTGACTAATTGTTTCTTGGTGTTCTTTACAAAAGGTGCAGTTAGGGTTGGTTATTTTAATATATCTTAACATGTATTGATTTGTGGGATAAATTCTATGCATAAGTTTAAAGGCGACATCCTTCATTTTGTTGTTTATTAATAATTTTTGATGCAATGACCAGAGCTTTAGTCATACAGACACTGACAGGTGGCTACAGTCGCATCATAACTGACCCAAACAAAAATGGAGGCTGTTGAGTCAGCACCAGTGGGATTTTGGGAAAAGCAATTTACTGATGAGTTTCTTAGTGATTTTTGCAATAACTGAGTGTTGTGTAGTTTAAGCAGACCATGCAGTCAAGCTCATAGATAACAGCCTAAATCCCCTTTAAGCTATTCTTGTAACATACTCTTCCTGCTTTAGTGGCACGTGGCCTCTGCACTTTTGAACTTTTGAACAATTGTCCACGGTGGGACCTTTCTTTGTGGAGTTTGCATGTTCTCCTCATGTCTGCATGGGTTCTCTGCGGGTACTCCAGCTACCTCCCTCCATCCAAAGACATGCACTGATAGGTTAATTGGTTAATCTAAATTGCCCATAGGTGTGAATGTGAGAGTAATTGGTTGTTTCTCTATATGTCAGTCCGGCGATGAACTGGTGACATGTCCAGGGTGAACCCCACTTTTGCCCTTAAAGGGGAACTTCGGTCATTTTCAACATGCTATTCTATTGCTCGATCTATCCAAGAAAAGCTTGTACCGAAGAC
>JAPTYQ010000001.1:27807437-27817979 GCA_029814465.1 Ostorhinchus cyanosoma
AGAAAACAAACAAACAAGAAACAAAAACATATCCTCCCTTTTGCACAACTTTACAACTTTACTTTAAAAAAAAAAGTCCACTGAAAAGGACATTATATTAAAAATATTAATTTTAAATGGAAAATACTGTTGCATCATGCTGTTTCCAATTAGGGCAATTATTTAGTGTAAAATGATGAAAATATTTACTTACTGGGTCTCAGGAGGATATATATGAAAACCAAATATGACTTCATTTGGATATTTGGAGGAGTGGGAGGAAGTAGAATTTATTTAATCCCACCCCTTCTCCACAAAACTGTCTATGATTTAGCTTCCTATCAACATAATATATGAAAAATCAAGTCCCTTGGATCAGTTAACCTCGCTTATCATCTTCACATATACACACACACATACACACCTACAGTCTGGGAAAAAGTTTACAGACACCCTTAAAATTTGACACAATCTCAAATATAATCATGAAATATCTGTGGGAAAATATTTTTTGCGTTTCAAAAAGTGTGACTGCAGATACTAATTATTTTTTTCTGTTTTTGTTTATAAGGAAAAAAATAATAAAACTAAATTATTGACAGTTTCAACATGTCATGTCCTGGATGTTTTTCTGCTGAAACATCCAGTTTTGACCTGGACAGAACTGAGCACATGCAGAAGGAGCATGTGGGTTTGGAGAAGGGAACAATACTGGGCAGATTTCAGTGACTTAAGAATGATTCTGAATGCAATAAATCACAAATCCATGGAGTGTCCAAAAACTTTCTTCCACCACTGGATATTGACATACCAAAAAAGTTAAAAAAATAAATAAATAAATAATAATAATAATAGTGACAATAATTACGATGATAATAATAATAATAATAATAATAATAATAGTGGCAATAATGATGATGATAATAATAATAATAATAATAATAATGATAATAATAATAGTGGCAATAATGATGATGATAATAATAATTCCATATTGAAGCAGATAAATATATCAAATGAGCATTAATAAAGATAATAAATGTAGGTGAAATTATTTTTGAGTAGTATGCAGTGATACATCTCTTCCTATTCCAGTTCCAGTAGAAGAGCAGATGAGCCCTAAACTCCGTTAAAGAGTAGAAATAATCTGATGAGGGCAAAGTTGTTGAATAGTGGTTTGTAAAACAGCGCCCCGGCACTGTTTCCATGTTTCCTCTATTAACGGCTGAAACACCCCCCACCCTTTAGGACATTAATATTTCAGTCTGGGATCAACAATAAAATACTGGGGCTATATTTGGGGCGAAATCGTCAGCCTGAAATGAATTTTGTGGGTGAGAATATTGGTGCGCTTTACTCAGGCCAGGGGCAAGAAATGAGACTGTCACACGGACAATATTCAATAACGAAATCCCATCATCCTTTACTGCAGGCCATTCCTAAAACTGTGCCAGTCAGCTATTGAACTTCCTGAAGTTGAATAAATGATTTTCAGGGATGTGAAATCCTTAAACTTATGTGGTGTTGTCAGACTGTTCTTTATACGATGCTATATGTTTCATTTGAAATTATTTTTTATTGCATTTTTTTTTTTTTTTTTATAGTGGAAACCCATCTTTGTGCTGACAAAAACTGAACCCATACATTGTTTTAAGAAATTAATATTCACGGTTAAAAATGTCCGCGGAGTAATAAATATAATTCACTGTTGCTGCTGATACACGCACCATCACTTTCACTGTCGCTGCATACTGTGGAATTTTGTACATATTAAGAATTTATTTTATTATTATTATTATTAATATTATTTTTATGATTATTTTATGGGAGATTTTATTCTACCCTACTTACCTTTCATATATTCTATTTTGTATTTTATTCTTTATCTTTCTTATACTGCAAAACCAAGACCTGGGTAGCTATATTTCATTCAGACTGCAGGTGAATGTGGCCCAAATGTGACTTTTTGCTGCTATTTGACCTGTATCTGATCTGTTAAAGACAGTCTGAATGGCACAAATCTGATTTTTTCAAATCTGACCCAGGCCACTTTCATATTTGGTCCTCAACCCAATATGTATCCGATATTTTGCAATGCGACTTCAGTCTGAACGGCCAGGTCGCATTTATCCAACCTTTCCAGTCACTCCCACAGCAAACGTAGAGACCCGGAGGTACATTATTTTGAGTTTCCGACCAGTTTCATTTACCCACTTACACGTAAACATGTCACTGTCCACAGGCTGACCTTTGACCCCATGCGCTAACCTTTAGGATCACAGTGTTTTCTCAGTTATCAGGCTGTAGATCCACAAACCTTGAACCAGCTGCAGTAAAACTGTTCATAGCTGTCAAAGGGCTGAGGCTTTAGAATTCTAACACTGTGTCGTAACTTCTGCCGAAAACGAGAAACCAGTCGGTACCAGTGAACCTCGTTAGCTCGTAGCACAAACACATCCTTCATATCTCTGATTTTCTCCACATACCTTTGCAGTCCATCACGTTCAGCTTCTCCTGATGGGACGTCTTGCTTTCACCGCCGCCTTATCTATATTTTAAAATCTTAAATCTTGATTTATACGACTTTTTCCTGCGGTACTATGCTGTTGCCCATAGCAACCGATAGCTTCTAAGTTCAAAATGGCGCAGCCTTGCAGATATGTCACGTAAATATGACGCATTTCCTCATTTGTAATTAAGTCCGAGCCTCTTTTGCACATGTGGGTCACTTCAGGGTCGCATTCGGTTCACACTCAAGACTGATATAAGTCGCATTTATTGTGTAATATGAACGAGCACACAAAGAAAATCAGACTTCACCAAAAAATCTGAATTGTGCATTAAGACCTGCTGTCTGAACGTAGCCGTATATACAGCATCTTCGATTTGACACCTGGTACTAACTCATCTGAATCCTCACATACTTCACTGATGAAAAGAAGTTGAACCTTGGTTTTCACAGAACTTCCTTAAGAAGAATGAAAGTAAGACCTGTAACCATTTCATTCTATCCCTTCCACTTCCCATCAGTGTCACCTGAGATTATTTCATCTCACTTCAGCTTCATCGCTCTCTATTTTTAACCACATGTGAAAAATATTGATTTTCTTCCTGCATCCATGTCAGTCATGTTTCACTCATCTAGACGCTGCAAACCTTTCTGATTACTCTCCTACCTCCACGCCGCTTTGTTTGAGTTATTTTTGGTCATTAATTAAAGCTAATAATCTACTTTTTACAGGCATTTCTCTGCGTGGCCTCTCCTCTTGTTTCCACCCTCCAACCAGTTCTAACTAATAGGTTGCAGTAGGTTTTGTTTTTCCCAAATGATCAGGTTTTCTGCCCTAGAAATGCATCTGATGAGGTCTCCACTTTTATACTTTATAATCTATGATCGGCCAAAGTCTGAAATGAAATGTTCCAGACCTTTTGTGTCTTGCTAGTTAAAAAAAACCCAAGTATATTTATATTTTAAAATAAGACAAACATCCACAGCTTGATTTAATACAGTATAAATGTGATGCGTCATAATATATTCCCAATCAGAATCAGAATGTAAGCTGTGTTTGTCAGAAGTCATGTTGCAATTCAGTTGTAGCTTCATGATGTGAATTTGTTCGAGACAGGTCAGCAAATACAGACGCAGCTGAGACACTTTTATGATGCTAAAAACACTTTTCAACAAAGACTCAAACCTCCAGCGCCATACTGAATTTTCCATCTCAAATTCATTGGTGGTCAAGTTTTCTCCTCTTTTGGAATAAATACCTGCAGTGACTCTTTCTTTTATCTTTGACACAAACGCAACAGTCGTCATTCAAAAAATACGTAACGCTCAAAACTATCCAAGGTGGAAAATGTTCGACCAAGAGCAAAAGCGTCCACGATGTCTTTAGTCCAGAAGAACAGACACCTGTGAGATCAGACTACTGGGTCAGTCCATGTCACATCCTTACTGACCATCTCGGATTTGCTTCATACTTTCAGAAAATAATGCCATTCGTTTTGGTGAACAACAAACAAAAAATTCAACGTTTTCAATGTTTTTGGGACATGATGTTTTTTTGTGTAAAACCAGGTGTATATTTGCCAAAGTATTGCAGACCGAAAAGTTTATATATGTACAAACTGGAAACCAATTGAAATAACAGGCAGGTTATGACTGAGTTCACTTACTCCTACATCCTACATTAGTGGCACTAACGTTGACCTGAACTGAACTGTCGGAAGTCTCAGAATTCACAAACGTCCCCATGCACTGGGGTGCCATAAAGGGAAGTGGGGGGGGGGGGCACATTAGGGATGGGGACTCTGTCTGCATACCACCAGCAGCTCCTTGGAACTCAACATCTCCAAGACAAAGGAGCTAAGCTGTGCAGGAAGACGAGAACCTGATCTTCCATCTCACTCTTTAAGCCCCTGGAAGAGCAGGGACGGGCAGTGGAGCAAGTGGACGACCTGCTGTGGGAGCTGACGTCAGGAAGGACACTTTAACAGACGTCTACAAGTCACTCATTGAATCAGTCCTCACTTTCAACATCACATCCTGGTACAGCTCCATCGATGTCAAGAACAAATCAAAGCTTTCCTGGATCATCATCAATCAAGCAAATGAAATCACTGGTAAAACCCAGACTTTATTATGTGAAGACGAGGAAAGCCAACCTCCACACAGCAGATCCCACTCAGCAGATCCCACTCAGCAGATCCCACTCGGCAGATCCCACTCAGTAGATCCCACTCAGCAGATCCCACACAGCAGATCCCACTCGGCAGACCCCACACGGCAGATCCCACACAGCAGATCCCACTCGGCAGATCCCACTCGGCAGATCCCACTCAGAAGATCCCGCTCAGCAGATCCCACACAGTAGATCCCAGTTAGCAGATCTCACTCAGCAGATCCCACACAGCAGATCCCACTCGGCAGATCCCACTCGGCAGATCCCACACAGCAGATCCTACACAGCAGATCCCACTCAGTAGATCCCACTCAGCAGATCCCACTCAGCAGATCCCACACAGCAGATCCCACTCAGCAGATCCCCTGCACAAGGCCTTCCTGCTTCTACCATCAGGTCACCGCCGTTAAGCCCCTCTGACCGAGAAGAACACTTACCACAACTATTTACCCCCCACTGCCGTAAACACTTTAAACAAACAATAGCTCATAAATGATCTCCAGCACATGCACTTTATCACGTTGCACATTTTAGACTTTTTTCGTGAACTCTGTATAAATAATTTATGTTTCAGTATTCTTTATCTTACTGGATTTTTAGGAATTAGGTGTTTGTGTGTTGTGGTGTTTGTTGCATGAACGACGTTTAAGATGATTTTCTGTCACAACAGACAATAAAGCATATGCGAAGACGCCAACTTCCCTTTATTCCATTTATTTATTTATTAGCACAGAGCACAAACATGTCTTTCTTTCTTTCTTTCTTTCTTTCTTTCTTTCTTTCTTTCTTTCTTTCTTTCTTTCTTTCTTTCTTTCTTTCTTCCTTCCTTCCTTCCTTCATTTTGTCTTTATTTGTTTATCTAAATATGCAACTACAGATCTTCTTTTACTGAAGTTAAAGGCATCTTGTATTTTAGAACAAAAACTATATCTTTACTTGTTCTGTATTTCTAGTTTTTATAGCAATAGCACAGTCACAGTCCATTCTCGAAAACCCAATTTCTCTAAAAGTAATGAAAAAATATAAGGCTGAGATTTTTGATGTCATGTTAAGCTTTGGTAACATTTTAAGAACATTTCTATTTAATATGATTCAAAATGAGTTCATTTGAGCAGCTAAATAATAGTTTTTGTTGATGAAAGGCTCATTTATTAATTAATGAGCAATTTATTTATTTTTCTTATCAATGACAGAGGGCACATTTCAGTTTATATTTCGCACACAAACTTTACTTAAAAATTTTTTTTTTGTATTTATTACAGTTGAATATATGGTGTTTGTTTACGAATGCCAGACGCCTTTGGCACAGAAACAAATTTTGCATATTTTTTTTCAATTAAAAATGCTGAAACGAGAGTTGGGGGTACTTGGCTAAAAAAAAACAAAAAAAATGGGGGTACTCCACTGTAAAAAGTTTGAGAACCACTGCTCTAGTCGGAGGTGTGTTCCGCTCAAACAGGACAGTGTTTTGTTTTCTGTTTGACGTCCGCCGTCTGTGTTTATCTCTTGAATAAAGCGAGGTTACGCTCATGCTACGTGAACGTCTGGCCTGTGTCTGCTGTGTGGAAACGGCGGCAGAGCTGGTAATAGCGGCAGGCGTGTGGGAGTGCTTAATGGAGAGTGGAGTAATTTGCGCTTTTTAATGATGATTGGAGGAGGAAATTGGCTCAGATTTACAGTGTCACTCACCACAGAGACAGAGGAGGGAGAAAATAGAATAAAGGCCTCTAAACCATCCGTTAGTCATGTGTGTGTCTTTGCACAGGTGTGAGACGGAGAAAGAGACCCGGAACGTAGGGCTGACCCCCCACCCACCACACACACACACACACACACACACACACACACACACACACACACACACACACACACATCTCCACTTCCACAGGAAATGTATCACTTAAACCAACTGCAGCTCAGCTCACAGAACCTAATGAATCTGGACTCAATTTTACGCCTAGCTGCCCTTCCAAATGACACACACACATACACACACACACATATACACACACACCGTCTATCGCTCTTCACACGTACACTTAAGCACCGAGGCAGACTTACCCATAGACGGGTGGTAGTCTTTCTAACGTAAAGAGGAAACTGGAAAAGTGTGATTATGTGACTGATTGGCAGAACAGTCTTCTCTGTCTTCTCATCAACACTATATTCTCCTTTTGACCTCTCCATTATCCAAAGAAAAACCCCAGACGTACAACTCCGTCTCTTCACAGACCTCGACCTCTTTTTCTTACACCTCATAGTCCAACACTTTTCCAAATCAATGGTGCTATTTGCCAAATTAACAGGATGAAAAAAGGGCACTGAAGTAAAAGTAGGTAAAAAAAAAAAAATAATAAAATAATAAAAAAAAAGGAGTCTTGTGCAGTGTATTATCTATTTTGGTTTCAAACAATTGATTCATGTAACGTTCGGACTAACGTGTTGTTACCGTCAAACAGCATTTTAATTGATCTTCGTCCATACGTTCAGAAATAACCTCTGAAAAGCGTTAAGTACATGTCACAGGACCACAGCTGACTGAGGAGGTGTCCTAAAATTGCTTGAATAAAAGCTTGTCTGTTGTGCAAAATGAACTCTTGTGACTGAGATGACGTTTTTCTGGAAAAGCTCATGACAGGAGCTCGACAAACCGGGGTGGGATACCGATGAGATCCGACTAAAAGGTCATTTCACAACCCATGCAAAAGTAACCAAAGTCCACATTTTAAATGGTGTTTGAAAATGAACGATTTTAGTGAACTTTCTAAAAAAGCAAAATGTTAAAGGTACTTTTACTGTGAATTCTTACTGTGTTTGTGCTTTTTATTTATAAGTCAATTACGGTGGGTGTCGAAGCTTGTTTTTATGCTCACTTAATGATAGAAGTTGTTTCATAAGTAGGTTTTTCTTCAGTTTTCTCTGTTCTGATATAATAAGTTTTTATATAGCTTCAATCACTAACCAGGGGATTCTTTTACTAATTATGTTTTGGTGTTGAGTAAATCTGTAAAAGAAACTCAGTGACTCAACTGGAGAGAAGCTAAGCTTTCTAACAAGTATATCATTCCTTTATTGACAAAAGTTTTATTGTTGAAACTTGAAAGTATTTAATATAAAATGGCCACTGGATCGTCGGTGATCTGTTGGGAATCGAGAGGTTTAAAGCAGAACTAACATTTTTACCTTAATTAAGCAGCTTCAAAGTAACTGTGATGGTTAAATGGCTTGGAATGGATGCTTACCCCTCCCTACTAGGGTCTCTAGGGCCAAATATAAACACTTAGACCTTCTCTGTCACCGTCCTGGTAGCCTAGAGCTCATCCAGGTAGCCTAGATCTAATCCAGGTAGCCTAGATCTCATCCAGGTGGCCTAGATCTCATCCAGGTAGCCTAGATCTCATCCAGGTGGCCTAGATCTCATCCAGGTAGCCTAGATCTCATCCAGGTGGCTTAGAGCTAATCTCTCCCGAGAAACGTCAGCATTTACAGTACTACGACACAAACGTGCCTCCAAACAGATACTGCCGGCTAGCTGTAAACACCAGCCAGCCACGCCTTCATTCCACAGAAAAGGAAGAGGTGGCCATTGTCAGAGGATGGAGGAAGAAGAAAAGAGTGAGTGACCAAACCAAGAACAAGACAGCAGTCTGCCTTGGTCCAGCTTTTACAGAACAGTGAAAGAAAAAGAAACATGTAAAACAGATGCAGACTTAGCGTTGTTGCTGCTGCACTTGGAAGTATCGCGGAGATAAATTCTCGGCACTCGATGTATTTCAGTGGATTTGTGCGCTCTTGAGTGATATTGGTTGTTTATAAACTCATTTTATGAATGATGACTGGATGCTTGCTAGCTAGCGGCGATATTAGCGTACTCACTCGTAATCGCGGATGTTTGTCATGCAGGCGTATGTTTTTTCAGTTTACTAGATCGCCCTTTGTCTGTCTCAAGAGTGTTTTTTTTACCCTCGGCCACACCGTCTGCAGGGTGTTGTCATCAGTTGGCCGTCCGTCCGTCTGTCCAAAAACGTTGCCATGCACTGGTAAGTCAGGCCACTGGGGGCAGTAGTGCACCTGATAAGTCCGGCTGAGGGTTTTCAAGTGTGCGCACATTATATTTATTACTAACCACAGACTTCTGTCAGTTAGCCTAGTTTTTGTGAGGTGTATGTAGTTCATTATATGACCCATGTCGAATTTGTTTAGTCTGAATAGCGACTGGCACAACAACTAGCCTTGATGTTCAATTTCAGCTGGTGTTGTACGACACTTGTCTCGTGTCCAGGGGGGGGGTCTAGATCAGTGTTTCCCAGCAGGGTCAGGGTGTTGGGAGGCGTTTGGGAGGAGAAAGCTGAGAAGGGGGTGCTGAGACCAAGATGAGGGCGTTAGTCTGTGTAAGTATCTATATCAAACTGCATGTCAATGGCAAATTTCTGTGCCCCCCCTTCAGTCTTTGGTGGTAAAGTCTGATCCACCCGATGATGAGGGACATGATAACGTAAAGGGACATTTGCTCAAATTTCTGGATCTTGTCTTTTGTTTGAGACCAGAGAGGCGATCATCTCTAAAGGTCGTCCTTAAAACTCCTCATCTGAGCCAGGTTTCATCTGACTGCTTGGACATAAATCGTTTTTCGCTGTCATTAAAGTATGTAAACTGTCCTTCAGTTACAATGAAAGCTCTTAATTAGTAAATATTAACAGAGTCATGAAGCTCAGTGGATCTAAGGCCAAGTGTCACTACTGCACTGAACAAACCAACACCTCTCACATCTTATCACTTCTGTATAAACACTAATATTATATGCACTGTTTTGTGAATTGATACTCAACAACTCTCCATCAGCCAATCACTGACAACAGTTTCAACGTGGGCGTCGGCTAAGAGGCGGAGGCGACAGGTATCTTCCAGCTCTCTCCTAAAGCACCATAGCGTTTTTGTTCAAATTCAGTCTGGATGTCACCTTTTAAATGTTAATTGTGAATATTTTTAGATTAAAACTCTTCAGTTCGGGGATAACTGAGCCTCCACTGAGGCATCGGTGAGTTTTGAGTGCACAGCTCTTCACAACGGTAACAAAAAATATGACATTTAGTGTGAATTCACTCAAACAATGTGGATCATAGATAACAACCTGTGAGGTCAGCAACAAAAAACAAACCTGTTATGCTTCAAATAAGCTCAGCGACCAAACCGACACTCACTCAGACACACAAAACCACATCACCTACATTTTGTAATTCTGAAGATGAGCTGCACAGCTTTTTTTTAGTGCGGAGCCGTAGCATGCATTTCTCTATTAAGATATGTAAATTCATAATCTCTCAAAAGCCCATTTTTACATCCATTTCAATCTGTCATTCAAACAAGTCTCCATTCTTTCCACCAGTCGAGCCTTTTCCCCTCCTCTGCTTCCGTCTTGGTTTGTATATCTGTGTTTCTACTCTCACCCCTGCCTCGACCCGAACACCAGAGCAGCAAACACCAGCCAGGCAGACGTCTCATCCCGAACGGAAAGATCAATTATCAAGACATAATTACTAGAATTAGAAGCTGAAAATACAGATTGGATTATAGCGGTTTGATTTTTTTATTTTTTTTTGTCACTGCAATGTTCCTACAAAAAAATATTGCATATTTAGCCGATACAGATGAAAACAGTGGAAAAAGAAGACAACATTTCTGTTGGATATATGTGCAAAACTGTACCAATATTTACTAAATGTCAAAAAACAGAAGTGCGAAATATCCATTTTTCCATTAAATCACAAATGTGATGATTTGGTTTTTTTTTTATTATCGCAAGAATGACACGAGAAGTCATTCCATAAACATGGCAACAAACGTAAATATCATGTTGTTTTACAGATATATTCATTATTTT
>JAPTYQ010000001.1:28008524-28018921 GCA_029814465.1 Ostorhinchus cyanosoma
CGTTCTTGCTCATTCCACTGTCTCCTCCTCTTCACTTCCTCTGCTCTCTTCTGTTGTCTTTCCAACAGCAAAGCTCTGCGCTGGGCCATCTCCCCCTCACTACAAACCTCCTCCTCCTACAACCAAACCATTCATATACATGATTAGTATTTCTGGATCCACCTTATTCAAGTCTGCAGGTTCTAGTGAGTTAAATGAACACCTTTTTTAACCCTTTGTAGACTATGATCATGAATTCACCTCCATATTCTGCTGTTTTTGTAATAAGGAGCTGCTCAGCACTCTTAATAAATGTACATCTGTTACCTGGTTATTTATGGTCCCTCTTTAGCCCTGTTTCTATAACGGTGTTATTCATTTCATGACATTTTGTGAATAATTTTTATTTTGTTTGGATTGTTGACTGGAGGAAGTGAATAGTACAATCAATAAAATAATCATGAAAATGTGTTTCATTACAATTATGCTTAATGTCACTAATTTGCATTATAGATATTGTATGTGGTATATTATGTAAATGATCAATCTCGACTTTTATTGCTGCTTTTAATGTTTGCCTGATTTGTTTTTATTCTGCTGTATCGTGTTATTTATGTAAAGTGTCTTTGAGTACAATTGAAAAATGCTATACAAATAAAATTTCTTCATCTTATTATTAATAATTTAGCATCGTTTTGACAGCAACAGCACAAATAATTGATAAAAAAAATTGTAAATACGTTTTGGCACTAAGGGGTTAAGAACATTATGGATCCAATCAAACTTTGCTCCTAATATGGTTGATGGCAGACGTTTGTCATCACCTAAAGCTGGAGTGGAGCTAAGAATCTAGAGTGTGTTCTAACTCTTATGGATTGAACTTTTAGTACATTTCAATTAATTTAAAAGTCTGAAATTGGATGGATATTCTGCAGAACCTAGTGTTGGCCTTTTCAACACTAACCTTAAAAAAGAATCCTACTGCTCCTCTGGTCTCGTGCTCATTCTGGTCTCCACTTTGTTCCACTGTGGATTCAGCCTGTTGTTCTGGTACGCTGTTAGCTTCTGTGGCCATGTCCAGCTGCTCTATGGGGTCAAGGGCTTCCGCAGCCGGTGGTCTTGCTGGTTCCACAGCGGATTCCGTATGGTCGCTCATAGAGTCAGAGGAAAACTCCTGGCCTTCATCTGTTGGTTCATCACTCCCTCCCTCTGGTCCTCCCACAGATGACAGTGACACCTCTATCAGGCTGCACTTTGCTCCGGCTCGGCCTCCGTCACCTCCTGCACTGTACGCAGCAGACAGGGACAAAGTCTCGCTCTCAAATGAGCATTCGGAGGGAGCGCCTGAACTGCTGCCACCACCAGGCCTCGGACCATCCTGTCTGGGCTGCAGTAGTATGGCTGGCCCTGCCGTGGCCTCCACCTCCTCCAGCTCCAAGCTGAACTGGGTGGGAGTTTCACTGGAGCCTGTGTCCGATGTACTCTCCTCAGGCTGTGGCAGAAGCTGAGGAGACTCCTGTGGAGTCCGAGGCCCACCGATGCGGAAGGAAGAGGAGGTCTGCACTTGACACTTGCTGGGGGACACGCGGCGCAGATGTGGCAGAGTATCAACATTCTGGGTTGGTGTTAAGACACGATTCAATGGGGGGAACTTGAGCTCAGAAGGGCGTGGGTGGGGCTGGTGATGAGTTCGCGGATGGTGTTTGGGGCTGCGGGGCGTGGAGGATGAGGAGTGGATCTTAGTGCGAGGAGCAGGACAGGAAGACGAGATGATGTTTTTTGGGGAAGCTGATGAGGAGACAGTGTGAGAGCGGCGTGACGGGGAGGAGGCAGAGGGACCAGCGGGAATCACCCAGGCTTTAGTGGTGGTCCTGGTTGGAGTCTTGGTGGGAGTTCTCGGTGGAGTCTTTGTCGGGGTGTGTGGAGGGGTTCTGGGTGGTGTTTTGGTGGTACCTCTAGCTGCTGATTTTGGAGTACTTTTGGGTGTATTTCTTGGTCTTTGGTTGCCCATGAGCTGCTGCTGCTGTTCCGTAAGTTTCTGCATGTCCTTCTGAAGTGACTGCAGAGCTTCACTCAGTTTCTGCACAACTTCATTATACTCCACCAGCACCGTTTCTCCACCTTTCTCTTTCTCTGCTCCTTTCTTACTCTCTATAGAGAATGTAACTTGCTTCTCTAAACGAGGAGGATTGGAAACAGTGGGCTTGTCTTTGTCATCTTTTTCTTTCTCTGTCTTTTCTTTCTCCTCCTTCTCCTCTTCCTGCTTCAGTTGCTCCTCCATGCGGGTCAGTCTCTCCTCCAGACTAAGGCTGTCCTCCTCAGCAGCCGCCTCCCCTCCTCCTTCTCCTTGCTGTTTTTGTTTCAGCTGAAGGAAGGCAGTTTTTCCAAGTCTTTGTCTATGTTTAGCAAAGATGGCTTCGATCCGTCTTTTTTGGGCTTCAATGCTTTTGCGTTTTTCCTCGAGACGAGCCCCCAACTCCCAGGCCTCAGAGCCCGGTTCTGGACCTCTAGGACCTGGACTGTCCTGCTGGCCTGGTCCACCTGCTGGAGTTGAGGGTGTATGTGGAGTTCCTGGGGTTGTCGGGGTAGGGGCAGAGGCAGACTCTTCTCCGGTGGCACCAGGATGTCGCCTCCTGTTGTCCCGTCGTTCTGCGAAGCTTGTCATGCGAGGGCTGCTGCTGATGTTGTGGTTGTCATGGCGACCATTGCCAGGTCGAATGTTACCAGGGACGTTTCTAGGCATGTCATCTGAAGCTTCTGAAGAGTCAACGCTACCATCCCGTAGTACAGAGTCATCATCACGTGACATATCAGAGGAGCGTCCTGATCTGTCCCTCCTCTCTGCTCGTCCTTGTCTTTCAGTGTTTCCAACATCTCCTCCGACTGGCCGGTACAGGACACCAGAGCGTCCTGGTGCAGAGCTACTGAGCTGGGGGTTCTCCTCCTCAGGGCAGTGTAGGAAGAAACCAGCAGGTGCTCCTTCTGGGCACAGCCTCGGTTCTGGCCTCCTGCCCTTCTCTGCTGTCCTTCCTTTCTTCCGATCCTTGGTGCCAGGAGTGTGGACGACCTGCAGAGACTCCTCAATGGTCGGCAACTCTCCTAAGGGTGCTGTGTGTGCATAAGGGCCCCAGGAAGAACGCTGTGATGGAGCTGAAGCACTGACAAGATGGCTGAGATCCTCTGGAGGGCTGTATGGAACTCGAGTCATCCCTGCTGACGTCACCGGTGAGGTCATGGCAGGGATGCCGGTGGTGAGGCTATCAGTGCTGACAGAGCGAAACACAGAATCTATTGGGTTGCCCATGACAATGTCAACATCACTGTCCAACCCAAATGGGATGCTGAAAGTCACTGCTGACAGAGGACGACTGCAGAAAGATGGACAGCGATGGACGAGTGGACGAATGAATGTGTAGCACAAGGCGAGTATGAAAAAGCAGAGATCACAGAAGCCAAAGTAAGAGAAAATTAAGGCAAAAACATGAATGCAACACAACATTTACTAAAGAAATCACACCAATCGATCAAGTGTAACTACCTGATTTGTTTCTTTGCCCAACTTTTGTTCTCTGCAAAAGAAAAAATCTAGTTATTATAATTTTGACAATTTTTTAGATATAGATTCCTGCATCTCTTCCATATCAAAAGTCAAACACTCCAACATACAGACCTTCATTGTGTTTTTCTATCACATGGTACTGACTCAACTTGACTTTCTGGTTTTCCATCAAGTGGAAGTTTGAGAAGGTACCCTGTTCTCGTTTTATTAGATTTTTTTTTCATATTACCTCTGTCAAGATCTACATTACTGATTCAGAAAGAATCAATCAGAATCAACCAGATAGAATCATCAAACTTGCCAAACAGCCCAAGATTATTTTACCACCATTTCAGAAAAATAGTGAATTGAGCGTAGCGCTAACATTGTGTGGTGTGATGTATGAGATCTATCAGGGAGTCCAGATGATGGTTTATTTGGTTAAAGATGAAAGGATCCAGTGAAAATTGGAAACAAAAAAGTCTACCCAGAAGACACTGAGCTGACTGTTTCATACATAAAGAGTCCAAAGTCTAACTGTAAAAAGACCCAAGTCATGTTGAAGCAGCAGAAAAACTCCATTATATCACATTTCTTACCTGGTGACACTGGGGATGAGATGGGCACAAAGGGTTGTTTGAAGATAAAGGAAGGAGAACCACTGAAACAAATGCAACAAATTCAGGTCATTTAACATCTCGATTCCAGGGCCCATTTTATACTTAATACATTACAGTTTCTACAATACCTCTTTGGCCAGTACAGACATGCTAAAGCTTCCATTGAGATCCACAATGGAGTCACTAAGTCTATTTTACGGTATTCCTGAGCACCAAATTGTATTTTATCCACATAATAAAGTGAAACTAAAGAGGTTATTACCTTTCAAATGAGGTGTCATTGATTCATTTTGGCTTTGTGGTTCTTCACTTATAAATGTCAGAAGTTGATAAATAGGGGAACATTAACACTAACTACATGGGAAGAAACAGGTTAAACATTATTTTAGGAAAGCAAATGTACGGGGTGATGCCATACTTTTAGTGGTCCAGCCATGTGGGTACAGATTTAGTCAGACAGGTGCTGTTTCAGTGTTTTTGTCAGATTTGTTTGGGTTTTAATCTGGTTTAGGCAAAGATCACATGGGGTCATACCTCACTTTTCACTGTTGATATATGTAAAAGTACATGTTTGAGATATTCGCTGGTACCTGTTACTGTTCCCACTGACAGGACTGGTGCAGTCGAGAAACCCTGAGATATCTGAAAGACACACAAGTACTTCAGTGTAATACTTACAGTTCCAGTATGACAGGACTGTGTGTATGAACGTACGGAGCTCACAAACCTGTGAGGTCCAAGGCCTGTATGGGTTTAACAAAATCAGGTTTCTTGACTTCAAACCATTCCAACAGCTCAGCTATGAAGCTCATGATGTTCAGCTGTGGACAGCAGTACATGTGATTACCACAGAGTTGATGTTCAGTGCAGTACAATTCAATGTGAAGGTAACTTTTGTTTACAGGGACTGAAATTATTTACTAAAGCTCAGAAAAGCAGCATCTCAAACACAGGAGTGACTCTATGATAATGGGCAACTGAGCTCCTTAGACTTACAGTACATGGTTTCATCTCCACAGACCAGGTCCTGTACTTACGTGCAGAAATGGTGGAGCGTAGAGCAGATCCTCCACAGCGAGGGGACAGCAGCTCTGCAAACTGCTCTCACAAAACTCCTTGATGAGTTGCAGGTTGTATAGACTGTCTGCCACCGACATGGTGTCCTTTAGACACACATCTGAGGGAAAACAAATGGACACATAAACCCCTCTGAAAATAACAAGCAGTTTGAATTTAATAAGGTCTGGTTCTAATATTAGCTTAAGAGTCTGGTCTATTAGCTTAACTCTTTAAACCCTAAACCTAAAATGGTCCACCTGGACTTTTTTTTCTTATTTTGAACATAAAAAGGTTAGAAAATACATGAGTGAGTCCTTTTGCCCATTTTTCCAGAGCACGTTTTTTTCCAGATCTTTCAAAATCTGGCCGTCATTTACAATTAACTGCATGTTGGAATTCTGCTAAAATGGCTTCTTCTGCAGCTTCTAGTGCAGGCCTGAGTGAAGTTACTGTAATGATTCAATAAAGCCTATAAAGCGCAACGTCTCATGTTTCAGAAACCGTTGTAATTTTTCCAATTGCACAAACAGTGAAAGAGTTACAGCCATCCAAACTGCATATGGACAGGGTGTGTCAGCGATGACACGTCAGGTTTTAAAGAGTTAAGGGGGCCTAAAAGCAAATAAAGGGCCTAACAGGATGAGCCTGTCAGTTAAGCCGTTAATCATCTGGACGCGTACATCAGGTAAGTATGAATATTTCATCATTACATGTGTATGTGTGTGTGTGTGCATGTGTACGTCTGAGGATGTGTGTGTACCCTCCAGAGGCAGCAGACTGGGGCAGTAGAAATGCAACACAGCAGCAACAGCACAGCCATTAGACAGGTCTTTGACCGCGGAAACCAGAGGGAAAGTGGGAGTCAGCTTCGACTGCACTTTGTCTTTCCTGTAGCGGATCTGGAGAAGAAAAAACAAGAAAAGGAGAGGGATGATGAGACAAAGAAGAAGGGAAAAAAGAGCAGCTGTATAAAGATATGTAAACAAACAAGCAAATGAGCAGGTGAGGTACAAATGCATACAGGTACAATACAGTTAGACTTATTAAAAAAAAAAAAAAAGAGCATTATGTAAAACGGAAATTATATTTAAGCAAGTTAGAAAGACTCAAAGTGGCAAAACAAATAAAAAAAAAAAAAGCAGCTGGGGTCCAATAAATTACACCATCTAATCAAACTGTGGAGCCAAACTCAAAGCAATGACATATAACACTGTAATTAAGAAACATCTGCAGATACACACACAGTGCAAAGGTTAAAAAGGCATCACACAAACAAAACTGAAAAATATGGGTCAAAAACAATGCCGGTGATCATCAGTGACAATGATAACGTTTGTCTTCTGTGTCCATGCAGCAGGAACAGGCACTAATGACAACAGTGAGCCTTGACCTCAGATCAGGTAAAAGCCACAGCATCAGATAAAAAAAGTGAGTTTGACTAAAAATGACAAGCTCTCAGTGATTCCCTCCTTTAAATGAGCACAAAAGAGAAAACAGACCCAAGAGAGAATCTGAAACAAAGTCAAAGCTGCATGTCTGAGGGTAGTGCTGGGCGATTCTACCATGTG
Organism: Ostorhinchus cyanosoma; assembly: GCA_029814465.1. Taxonomy (NCBI): domain Eukaryota; kingdom Metazoa; phylum Chordata; class Actinopteri; order Kurtiformes; family Apogonidae; genus Ostorhinchus; species Ostorhinchus cyanosoma. The sequence continues at coordinate 28,015,289 of JAPTYQ010000001.1, forward strand.
CTCTCACATACTGGTTCTGATTACCTCCAGATAATAGTATAGCAGAAATATCAGCTCTAATACTTCCATTTGAGATTATTCATGGAGATATGGAACATTAACCCTTTCAGACTACCAGCCGCCTAAGTGCCTTCATGTGCTCTTTGCAATAAAAGTGTCAGAAAATGTCTGTTTTGCCTTTTCAGGAAGAATTTAACTTTCAATATCTGGCTATTAATTATTATCATTATTAGAAATAATAAATCAGGGTTCCCACTCTTTCCCTGAAATGATTTTCCAGGACTTTTTCAGCCGCTACAGAGACACGTTATCACCTCATACATTAATCCATTCCCCCTCATTCTTTGGAAGTGTTCTTTTCTACAGTTGTAATTTGTATTGACCCAGATTGTTTCTATGTTTATTACTCAGACTTTTTATGTGCAGTCTATGGCTTTAATTTATCTATAAAAAATAGTTAGGACAAATATATCTACTGTAATAATACAAACACCCACAGATTACAGTGTAGGACTTCATTAGTCTGACAAACTAGAGTTACAATGTTCAACTGGACAATTCCCAACTCAACTTCCTCTTCTCTCTAACTTTCTCTCCTGCATTTCCTCAAAAAATATTTGTATATTTTCAATAAATCACTGAAAAACTATTTCCTTTGTTTCATCTCAGTTTAGGCACACATGATCATTAGGCAGGAAGAGGATCAATATTTTCCAGGATAACTTCACTGTTTCCAGGACATTTGAACTCTATTCTCATTTTCCTTTTTTTTCCATGACTGGAAAATTGGTCAATAATTTTCCAGGTTTTCCAGGACGCGTGGGAACCCCTATACATATTTTAATAAAAAAGAAAAACTAACTGGAAGTTTTTAGCATATTTATTATCAGAAATAACTGTAAATGTCCATAACAAAGCTTTTTGAGATTTTTTAGCCTGTGTGGAAGTCTCCAAAATTCTTCCTTTCTACTTGTAATAGAGTCCCACATTGCTGCCATAAAGTGTTATATAGTGTCAGAAAGCTCGGGATCTCAGCTTTCAGATGCTATTTGATTTTTGTGGATAGCGCAAACGGTTCAGGAGTTAAAGTAATCTGAATGCTGTGAAGCGCAAAATGCAATGCGATCCTATCAGCAGTCTTCGAATTATAACTTTATAAGAACACAGGTAATTATCCACCGCTTTTCTCTGCAACACAGTCCCAGAAACTTACACTACATATATATTTTTATCTGTGATCTATTTCTAAACACCGCCCAGCACTATCTAAAGTCATGAACTTGTGCTGAATAACGTTGCACAGCCGTGCTGCAGGAGGACCGTGAGCAGACTTTAACACAGTTACATGACGCCTCCTACAACATGGTTTTGCAACACATTAAATAAAGCAAAGCAGGAAAAACACAAATGTGGATCAAAAAGTGTTAACAGTTAATGAGCTGTAGCTGATTCGTCCAGCCTCGGGGTTGGACTGGCGATTAGTTTGCAGTCTCGTCAGTCAGACATTGATCTACAGCAGGAGTCAACAACCCTGGTCCTGGAGAGCCACTATCCTGCAGGTTTTAGATGTTTCCTTCTTCCAGAACACCTGACGGTCAATATCAGGCTTCTGCAGACATTGATGATAGGCTGATCATTTGAACATGTGTTGGAAGGAGGGATCCATCTGAAACAGGGCTGTCAAACTCATGTTAGTTCAGATGCCACATTAAGCCAAATTTGATCTGAAATGGGCCGGACCAGTGAAATAATAACATAATAATATAGAAATAATGTCAACTCCAAATTTTTCTCTACGTTTTAGAGCGAAAAAAGTTAAATTATGCGATGAAAATATTAACATCTGCCAACTATCCTTTAAATCTATATGAATAACATGAACAAAATGAGATTTCTTAAGAAAACTAAGTACAGTTTTACCAATATTCTGTCTCAGTTTATCATTTACACATGTAAATTACAACTTACAGATCACAATGGATCTACAAATACACAAAACATTTAATAACAGGCAGAATATTGGTAAACTTACACTTCAGACATTTCAAAATACTCAAATTTGTTCAGGTTATTCGTGTTTTTGTGAAATGATAGTTTGTTTTAGTGTAAATACAGTAAAATGACATGAAAATGTTTACATTTATAAAGAGAAAAATTTGGAGTTGTGAGTATTTATAGGTTATTATGATACTATTTGACTGATCAGACCCACTTGAGATTAAATTGGTCTGTATGTGGAACCTGAACTAAAATGATGAATATCTTCAGTGTAATTTTTGCATTTTATAAATTCATCCCAGGGGCCAGACTGGACCCTTTGGTGGGCTGGATTTGGCCCCCGGACCGCATGTTTGACACCTCAGATCTAAAACATGCAGGATAGTACCTCTCGAGGACCAGGGTTGGTGCCCCCTGATCTACAGCGTAGGAGAGGTGTGGCGATTGGTCCGTCCGGTCTGTCAATCAGTCAGTTGGTCGAGTGCGTTGCTACGGGAGATGAGGAGGATGAGGGTGTGAAAAGAGCGAGGTGTTATACGTTACCACAGGTGGTTTATTCCCCGACTCCTTCAAACAAAAAGCGATAGCATGCTGGATGGGGGGATGGCAGAGAGAGGGAAACAAGCATAAATGACAAGGGGGCGGGTCATCATGGGAACCGCCACACCATATAGTCACATGACACTGCTCAGGGACGGAGGAGCCACAGAAGAGGAGGAGGAGGAGGAGAACGGGGACAAATGAAGAGGGTAGAGGTTTAAATAATCAGCGAGGAAACAGTATGAGCTCCCCCACTGCTGAACAACAGGTCCTCCCCCTCAGCTCTGCTCACTGGGCGGTCGGAGATGAAACTGATGACTGAATGTTTACAAAGTCAGAGACGCCGACGGTCCAAAACCAGCATCTGCACCTTCAGTCATTAGAAGAATCTGTTACATATTCCAATCATCTTTTACTGCAAAGGTCCAGAAATAGTGACTACACATAAACACATCTGAGAACAGGACAGATAAGAGTATGAGTGGCGTTTCCAGCAGGCACAGTAACGTCAGCCAGAGCACATGAACCGACTCCAGTGTTGCCAGATGTGCAGGCCTCATCCAGGGTCAAAACATTCCTCTTTTCATGTGCTTATGAGTAAATTCTTTTCAGTTTGGTTCTTTTGAATGCACTTTTTTGGATTTTAATGTTAATCTTAATGTGTGGTTTTAATGCATTTAAAAAAAAACCACACATTTTATATTTTTAATGTCTTTTCTTCTGTGTTTAAATCCAGGTTCAAAACATTCCTCTTTTCATGTGCTTCTTCCATTTGGTATTCTGCACCTCCTGACCTCATCACTGTTACTGTGATGCACTATTACCACTCTTGTAAAAAGGTGTGATTTATATCTTTTATATTATTCTATAGTTTATCTTTTGTAACACTTATTTATTCTTAATCCTTTTTCCTCTTTTTAATAAATCATGTGGTATTTAATCCATAAAGACCTAGTGTTACTTTTCTGGCAGTTCCCAAATGAATTTTCCCCTGTATTTAACCTTTCTTAAATGATTTATCCCCATTTATTATAAAATTATTCTCTGTATTTTGCATGTTTTCAATGAAAATCATGTGTTTTCCTATGTTTAATT
>JAPTYQ010000001.1:28042381-28052689 GCA_029814465.1 Ostorhinchus cyanosoma
TGGTTTGGTGAGGACACCCCCCCGCCGCCACTCACCCACCCCCCCCCCCACGCCCCGTGTCCTTCATTGTCCTTTTTTTCCGACACCGGAACCCTGGAAACTTGTGGCATCCTGCGGTTCTCTATATTGTTTAAAATATATCTGTCAGGGCTTATTTCATGTGCAGCTCGAGAGATTTGACAGAGTGCGTACTTGGGTCGGCGCTCTGGTATGTGATCATGGTCTTCCACCCCCGCCGCCGCACATGTTCCAGTCGCTCATGGGATGTTAGCGGTGCCTCTTGTACCTCCATCGTTTTGATCAGTGATGTCCAAACAGGAAATGAACCCATTGTTTTATGGCTTGTATCCTCATGCCTCTTGAAAACTGATGACTACGAGCACTTCCTTTTCTTTAAATAAGTCCCATTCAATTCTTTACGTCTCCTCTGGTCAAAATAGAACTTACATCATCCTCGCTGCAAGGCATGTTCTGCAAACCTGTGATGTATCTGAATGACATCTTTAAACAGATACAAACACTTTTGTCTGTTAACAGGATAAAAAAAAAAAAACCTTTTCTCCCCACACTGACCTTTGTAACATCAACAGTTTCCTGGCTGAGAAAAAGCAGGTCTTAGGGCACGTTTGGTTGCACAGACACACACATAAGTAGATTTGAGGGTCAAGTGTGTGTGCATACCGTGACTGTGACTGTTCAGAGTTTATAGAAGAGTTAATTCCAGCTTTCTGAGGAGACCGGGGGGTCTTTAGAGCTCCCAGAGATGAGAGGTGTCCCGTTGGTCCCTTCAATGGGCTCGGCAGTACGAGATTTATACTTCTATAGATAACAGAGGTGGAGAAACAGAAAAGACCACGAGCCAAAGAGAAAGAGAAGATGGAAGAAAAAAAAAGGATAGGAGAAAGGGATTAGATGCAGCCAGAAGGAGGTGAAAAAGAAAAAGGGAAAAAAAAAAAGGTTAGTCATGTCCGAACTAGTATAAAGAGCAAAACAAGCAGAGATTAAAGACATGAAAAATTTATATCCCACAGACAGTATTTCAACGCTAAGTCCAAATGACGAAAATCTAAATGGTAACACTTTGTATTAAGGTATATTTATCAACCTTTAACTCACGAGTGTCAAATATATGGCTTGTGTGCCAAATCTGGCCCGATAAAAAATTAGCAAAGTGGGAAAATTACACTGAAGATATAAACAATGTAAGGGTGTCATTTTCACAATAAAATGAGATTCATCTAAACCACCCCACCGTGAACAACCTGAAATTCTTTATGAAAAATAAGTGGAATTTTATTATTATACCTGTTACTAAATGTTTTGTGCATTTGTAGATTCTCTGTGATCTAAGTTCCAATGAACATGTGTAAAAGAGAAGCTGAGGCATAATATTCCTAAAATTGTACATTTTTGCTCTAAAATATAGAGCATAGTTTGGAATTGACATCATTTATAGATTATTGTGCTATTATTTCACTGGCCCAACCTGTTTGACATTAGGCTGAATGTGGCCCCTGAACTAAAATGAGTTGGACATCCATGTTTTTGACTAGTTTCCTATTTGCATTCCTATCTGGAACATATTCTGTAAATATTAGGCCAATCTACTAATTACTGTTTATTAATACAAAGCATGGAAGCTGTAGTTGATGCATTAATAGGTCACTTGAACAGTTAAATGTTCCTTATCGTATTTGTTGCCTTTGTACTGGGAGCTGGTTGTTTGTTGACATTAGCCTACATTATATCTAAGCTAATACCTCAATTTTCCATCCATAATTTCATAATTACTGATTATTCATTTTATGTTTATGGTCTTATATAACTCACTAGTAAGAGGTTCAATAGGCATACATACTCATGTGGAATTTGTTTTTGTGCTGCAGTTGGCCATTTCTTGACTTTATCTAATGTTAATTCTATGCTGATGACTGCTTCATTTTCCTACATGAGAGCTACCATTAGCTTACAAATGGACTCTCAGGAATTTGTACATAAAATGCAAAGCTACTTCTGTCCAAGTACCTCTAAAAGAAGTCTCAGACTCCGAATATATAAAGTGATGACTAATTTATTGATTAAGTATCTAATTTATCAAATTTGTATGCGTTTGGTCAGAAGTTGGTGACTTGTTGAGGTTAGTAGGCACCATTTTTAAGCTAACAGTAGCTAATGCTAACACTACTGCCATTGTGGAGGAGCAGAAAGGAGGCAACAAAGAACTCAAGAATAATCAAAGTTTATACAGAAACACTGATGTAGTTTTCTACATAGAAATGTCATCAGATTGTAGTAAATAGAGAAAGTCATTAGCTGAGAAATCCAGTTCACCAGTGTCAACAAATCAACGGCTGCCACACAAAAAAAGCAAAATGAAACCTTTTCCAGTTAATTTGTGAGCATCAAACCCACAAACAAGTTCCTACTTAATGTCACTAAGTCGTAATTAGCAAGTTACTGAGGGAAAATTGCCAATTGTTGACATGCAGAAAGTAATTTATCACAACAAATAAAGCTATGCCAATATCCAATTAGGTTAATCATTAACCTTTATTGAGATGACTGAGGCTTAATTCTTACTTGCACTGATAGTCACTGTGTGCTTTAATATAAAGTGTTGCTGTAAAATATAGATTAATGTCACAGAAAGTCAACACACGGCAAAGCAGACAAATCACAAATGTAATCAGAATTTTGCATTTATTCATTTTAGTTGTGACAATGCTTGTACAAAAATAAACCCAAAATTATATATAGATGTTTCCAAACTACTAAAGCAATATACAGTATAGCTAGAATAATGAAATGAGAATTAACACTCTGATTTATATGACATTTCAGCACAAATATATAGCTTTAATTAATATAGTGTAAGTGAGATGCCTTAGTGGTTTACTGGAACATCATTTTCTTTAAGTGTACTTCGAGTTAATGATTTGCATAAGAGTCTCGTTTCCTTTTAATCGCGCAAGTCGTGGTATTTTTCCACCATCACAACACCTGAAAATGGAAATCTGTTCTATTCATTCCACTCTCTGCCCTACAATCAATATGTAAAACGTGTTTTGTGAATCAGTGTACGCTGACAGCTGCACACTCATGTCTGCACTTCCTGTTTGCCGCAATAACCGAGTTACAAGGCAGTGTGCGTTTGTGTGTGTGTGTGTGTGTTGAAAGAATGACAAGTAAAACGTCTCCAACACACAAACATGCCAGAGTAAAGAGTCAGAGGAAATATGGCAAGAAGCGTGACCCACTGTAACCACCAGCACACATCTGGACCGCTTTATGACTGTACAGCTCAAGAACACAATCCAACACACACACCAGCAACTGCACAAAGAACACAGGAACATTGCACTTGGTATAAAAGTAACTATTGCATAAGTGAACAGGACCATTCCAGGAATTTGGGTAATTCCAAAAGAGAAACATGTTTTATGTTGCAGGCTGTGATTGTGAGCTCTGAGACCCCAGAGGTTTGATCAAGGTCAACGCTTGATGTCGCACTAATGGAATGTCCATATACAGATCAAAGACAAAACATTTCAGTCGACAAGGAAACACTGAGAGGCGCATGCATGACTATAACCAAAGTGTGTGTGTGTGTGTGTGTGGGTGGGGGGGTATTAAAGAGTGTGTACACAAGTTCAACCAAAATCCACTGAGGTTTTGCCCCAGTTTGGACCAGTTCATATATCAACACCCACACACGCTTTAAACCCATGTAACAAGAGCCGCAGAGTCAGGTTTAGGAACGTGGTCTTTATCGAGGCCAGTTCTTGAAGGTCTCAGAAACAACTATGTTATTACTTTGCCTCGGGCTCTGACAAAGAAGACTCAGGGTTTTATTTGGGCGAGGCGACAACTGATAGACAGTTCTATTTCATGGTTAATTTATCCCTTTCCTATTGCGTCTCTAATGCAGCTCAGAGGAGGCTGAACGCTAACGTTACCTGTTGACTGAATGTAGTTAAAGGGTTAAATATGCCATTTTACTTGGAGATATGACCTGAAGTTTCTCCAGATTCTCACCATCCATTGTTTTTTCAGTTGCTGATGGTTGGGAAGTAATGAAATAACTCAAAGCAAAACCTCATATCTGAAATATGCACTTTGTTTTTCGTTTTTTTTTTTTTTTATAAAACAAAGAGACAAGTTGTTTTCCTGCAGAATGATATTTGCTCAAAAAACCTAATAAATAGTACACTTTTTATGCCCTATAGTACTTTTTATAAATGGCTCTCTCCAAGATATTTAGCATTTTCTCCAAAAAGTGCATATTTCAGATAGGAGAATTTATTCTTTGGCTTTTGATATCCAATTTACAACCCTGGAGTGCAGCAGTTCATTATCTGACAACAGCATTTGCATTTTCATCCTGAATATAACATTAAAACTGCTTGAATACGGTCCCTACTTTAAAGTCAATGAAGCAACATTCAGGTTCATTTAGGTGCAGACTCATTGGATTCTTGCAAAATAAACATACAGTGCAAATGTTTAAGCTGCTATCTCGCACAGACAACACATATTCTTCACTGCTCAAACATCGCTGTCAGCCTGAGATTAATTAATTGGATTGGAATGATGTTAAACAGATAAAACGCAGAAAGACAAATACAACGCATCTGAGAGAAGCAACAGTCAACGTCATCTGTTGTCAATGTAGCTTCACACTAACAGCCTTTACTGTCCAGAACAATAGGGCAATGCATTTAACATCAGGTTAACACAAAGCACTGATTCATAACAACCGGTGCCTCTATTAGAGTCCTGTATGTGTGTTCATGCAATGGATAGGAAGGAAAACAGTGTGTGTCATGAGTAGCAGCCAACAATGTGTGAACATTCACCTTCAGGCTGATTCACTGTCAGAGTTTCACAATGAAACTGATGGTTCATACGTAGTGGGACTAGTTAGAGGTTTACACTTAAATTTAGTGTCGAAAAATATGCATTCAGAGTGCTGTTAAAAAAAAAAAAAAAGAAGTCTGTGTGGTCAAAGCAGGAAATAAAAGGATTAACTGCGCAGTTTCACACACACAAGTCATCTGTTATTTCTATAGTATTAATGACCCTGCAGCCCTTTCTAGAAGTCTCATCATTTTACTTCTTAAAGGTAGGGTAGGAGATGTTTTCATGGAGTGTTTTTGATTATATTGCTTAAAATCCCCTTCACACCCTGATTGCAACCAATTACATAAATGCTGTAACACAAAAATAAAAAAATGTAGCCACCTGTGGAACAAACAGGACTGAAAGAACACCAATCAGTCATTTTAAGTGGCCAATCAAAATGATTGAATGGTGATATGTCTATAAAAATTCACTGTCATCTGTCCCCCCTCCCTTCATGTACCCCTCTTTGTGCACAAATTGCACATTTTCAGAGGCTTAGAGCACTTAGACGGGTATGAATTGGGGCCCGAGATTACTTAGAACACCTATCAAAATAACAAGTGAAAAGTCCAGTTTCTAATCTAATATACTGATACACTGAACTGATATACTTTTGATCTGCGTATTTTCAAAAGCTTGCTGGAAATTTTGTTTTCCAGGATCTCCTACCCTACCTTTAATGGATTTAACAAAAGATAAATCGTTCCAACCAGGATTATTATAGTAACCTAAAACTAAGTGTTCAACTAAAACTAGCAGTGAAAAATCAATTTAGTGTTAATTTTCCTCAAGAAGTTATAGAATCACTTGAACCGTGTCTTTTTACACTATGAATCATTTTGGTTCATGGTTTTGTATAATGTTGCGTCATCTGTAACAGTGATTTTGAAAAGACAGAAGAAACACCTTAAACTAAAACTAGTCAATAGCTAAAACTTTTGCACATAAATCTAAAACCAAACTGAAACAATGAAAATAAAAACTAATGGGAATCTCCAAAGTGTAATAACTTTGCTTCAACTCGATTTTGACTGATATTTGTACGTGCATATAAAAATTGCTGCTTCAGTTCCTGCTGCAGGAAGACGTTAACCAGGACAACAAACAAGAACAGCTGCTCATCATAAAAAAAGCAAGTGAGGTGAAAATATTATTTGTTCTCATTACAGAAATTTGAAAAAAAACCCAAGATGTAGTGTATTTTAACGGCTTAATTTGAACTCTTTAACAGCTTTGACCAGGAAGAGCCTTATACGTATGCAGCATGTGATAGTTGAGTGGGTTGTTGTCAGTTGGACTAGTGGCTGTTGTTGTCTGTGCTGAATGTGTGGGACAAGTGATCACTGTTTGGTTTGTGATTGCCGTTGTCGGCTCCGTTGCTCTCGGACAGTACCTCATTCTCCATGGTGTTAAAGTGAACTCCAGAGTTTCCCCTGTTGTCGTGGCCTCGTTTGCATAAGAAGCACAAGATCTCCTTGAAGGTCTTCTTCATTTCTTTGTCCCTGAAGCAGTAGATGATGGGGTTCACGAAGGAGTTGCACTCGGCCAGCACCAAGCAGTACTTCTCGTATTTCAGCACGTTGCATATGTCGCAGCCCAGACCGTCGAGCAGCAGCAGGACGAGGCCGGGCGTCCAGCAGATCACGAAACAGCCTGCAGGAGATCAACCATATACGTTAGATACAGATAAGAAGGCTGCGACGTCTGGGGCTGAAAGGAGCTGAGACGGAACCGTCAAAACCTGCAGATTCCTCCAGTTGATTCAAGAAAAATGTCCTTTATTTGCAAATGTGGCAAAGCTCAGGCTTCACCAATTCTATTATACAGTTAATATGCCCTGGGTGTGATCAAAGCGGTTAAGAACAGACATATGGATATACTGTTTAACAGACTCATGATGCATAAATAAAAATAATAACAAACACTGATATTATAAGATTATTTAAGTAAAACTATCATTCATTTTATTTTCCTGTTTATGTTTATGTCCTTTATGAGATCTGGTGAGAGTTCGTTGCTGAGGCAGAGAAAGGCTTTGAATAATGTTTATTTTATCATGATCAACGTGTCTAAATAAAATGGAAAATGGACTCTGAAGCAAATGAATTGGTGAAATTTACATTTACTTGTGCCATTGGACTGAAGGGGTCAGGACCTGCTCCTCTTCAGTCGACTGTCTTGAGCGTCTTTGGTTCTAGTCGGATTAAACCTGCAGCTATTTTCTTTGATTTGATTGAAATAATTATTTGAATAGGTGAAAAAAAATTGTAAAGATGTGACAAAGATATCTGAAAATGACAAAAAACTGGTCCTTAATTCCACAACCAGCTAAACCACAAAAAGTATAAAAGTAAAAGGATAGGAAAAGGAAAGGTAAAACTGTTTTCACTTTCACTGCATTATTTATCTCAAATAAATGAATAACAATAATAATAATAATAATAATAAAAGAATGCTAGATTTGGCTTTATCAAATATATATATGTGTATATACTCTATTTTTGTCAAGTCAAACACTCAAACATAAGCAGCAAACCTTATTTAGTGAGATAAAGATAACGCTACCTGTGTATTTAAATCTAGAGCAACTAATAGTTTTACACACAGATCGGATCTGCTTTCTGGTATGGAATAAGTATTGACATTTTCACACCTGTCCACATTTTGCAACCTCTGGCTCCAAAAACACAAGTTGGCAACAATCAAATACCAGCCAAATGCCAAAGTCAAGGTTAGAACAGTTTTCCACAAACCAAAGGGTGACATCTCAGTAGCTTTGTCTACTTTTCATATCCAGTCTAGGGCGATAACACTGGAAATAATAAATCTAAGTTTTGGCAGGGGAAAACAGAGGTATTTCAAGGAAAGACAGAGGAGGCAGAAAGTCAGACAGATTTGTTAAGAAAAAGATGAAGCAGGGGGGCGGATAAGGGAGAAGGGGAATGTACTGTAAATTCCTCTGCAGACAATGCACACACACACGCACATATACACACACACACACACACACACACACACACACGCACAGATACATAACATGTCAGAATGTGAACTGGGTTTAGACTGTATGATCACATTTCATTATCATAATACTCCATTAGGCAGCTGAGGAATTTGTTATATACACACATTCACAGCACGCTCAGCAATAATATATGCACACGTACAGGCTATACATGGAAGAGTGGAAACTATGTGGTAACACACAATATGTAACCTATTCCTCTGTCACCAGAACACAATGGTAAATGTCACATCATGACTATGCAGCTAACCTCAGATATTTCAATACGCGGCTGCACAAAGCCTGACTGAAAAATCCACGCTCTGAAAAGGTCAAAGCTCAGATTGGACTTCACGAGGGTAGAATTACAGAAGTAAACGCTCTTTTAATGGTGTGATAGAGGCGAGAGAGGCTGTTATGTGTCATAGTAACTAAAATATGCAGCTCCCTGTCAGGGCACGCGCAGGGTTTACTTGCCCTCCTCACATGCCAGAGGTGCTGAACACTGGCTGCTGAGCGACGCAAGAAAGAAGAGTAACACTTCCAAACTTCAGGAATTTAATCGAAAGTTAAAAATGTGCAAGAAAGGGCAGGGGAGGCTGGGAAAAAGTGGAGGAGCGAAAGAAACAAAACAGAAAAATCAGACGAACCGGTGGGAGAAGCGGAGAAGGGGTTAAGTCCGGTTTAACAGGCACAGACAAGCTAAGACAAGAAGTGGTGGGTTGATTCAAGAAAGCATTCAGGGGTACAGTTTCATGGGAAGTTCCTCTACCATTTGCACACTGAGCAGCAGGGTGATGTGATCCTGCAGCCTTTTAGTCCATGTGCATCAAAGTGCAGCTGCTTTTCCCCATCAGTGCTGTTAACTTACAGTCGTGACGTCGTCCAGCTTCTATCAGCCCCGTCTCTAAACGAATATTGAGCTAAATGGCTCCTCTGATCCGATTTTCTTTGCATTCTGGGGGATAGCAGCACATTGAGGTTGTTTCCTTTACAGAAATATACACTCATGCTGCTAAATGTAAATTGGTTGATAAAATAAACCCTTTTCAAGCTTTGACTTTGTGTTGCCATGTTGGTTCTTTGGAATCCAGAAGTGACCAGATTTGGACCAAATGTGGAGCCGAGTGTGACAGGTGATGGGTGAGCTAATGCTAATGCTAAGGCTAACTTAGTGACATGATATACTTTGGGAGATGCTTGCATAATAAAATAATTTGGCAGTGTTTGTTATTGTAACTTATTAAAGACAGTCGAGCCGTCTGTCAGGAGGAAAAAATGTTGTTTCAATAAACAGAAGCTCTGAATGTCTGATGCAGCAGGCGAGTGAGTTGTCATACACACCTGTCAATCAAAGTCCAACACAGGAGACATTAATGCCTTCTACTTGCCTAAATCTTAAAGTGGACCAGAACTATTTAAAAGGGCCATGGGACCAGAATAACTCCTGGAAAGAATATCATAAAACGGTGAACTTGGAAAAGGTTCCGTTTTTAGGAGCTGCATCTTCCATGTTCAGATACTCCATCACTGGCAGAACACGGTTCAACTTATCTATTGGTTTAGGAAAAACTAAAAGTGTAAAAATGCCTCTAACTGTGGTCACGTTCACACTGCAGGTCTTAATGCTCAATTCTGATGTTTTTGTGTGGTTATTCACATTATAATGTAAACGCCATCCCCTCAGACTCATGTATGAACAGTGTACGGTCCTAAAGTGACATCACATGCTTCACACTGTGTTTACGGATCTTTCCAGGTACCGCCTCCTCCTCCATTTCAATCATGAAAAAGTCAGATGAAAGGAAACATCATTGCATTGTAAAACTTCTGGTTTCTGGTCTAGTATGAAAGAAATCAGATTTATGTTGTTTAGACCATCATAAAAAAAAAAAAATTATGGTTCACATATGGGCAAAAAGATTTCAGAAACTTTTACCTGCAGTGTTAACGTAGCATAAGAGTCAGTAAATGTTTGGTTTATTGTCTTTACACTGCAAAAATCTGAATCTTACCAAGTGTATGTTTCTCATTTCTAGTCAAAATGTCTCACAGTTTACATTCACACTCCGATCCGTATCCTTTTTTTTTTGTGGCGTTATCAGATTACTAAGTGATTGCATAAACAGTTTAATCTGATACGTTTTGTCAGAAAACAGCAGTAATCTGATTATGAGAAATCAGATTAACACACCTGGATTTCTCTAAAATATTCCGATGTCTTCGTGGATGTATACCTGTTAATGTGATTTATTTAATTCTTTTACATTTGAACAAGTAGAAAAAAAGCCATAGAAAATAGAAGTGATGTGGTTAAACAAGAGCGGAGGACAGGAACAGGAAGTTTGATACGTGCATAGTTCAACAGAAATCTGATAAAGGACTGAAACGTCTAAACGGGT
>JAPTYQ010000001.1:28103532-28116231 GCA_029814465.1 Ostorhinchus cyanosoma
ACTCATGGAAGGAATGAGGTTCAAAGGGTTAATATGGATGTGGACAGGGGTCTTTGTTTGGTACCAGGAAGTAATGGTACGAATGTAAGGAATGATGTTCAAAGGGTTAATGTGGATGTGGACAGGGGTCTGGATCAGCACCTCCTTACTTTGTTGAAATGTTCTAAAAGTGATGTTCTAATATTCTAAAATACATGTTCCTTTCATATTACACTTGATTTTTCTTACATTTTTTAAAATATACTGCTTATCTGAGGTCCGGTCCCAGAGGCAACAGTCTGAGCAAGGATTCTGTTCGTTTTAGTGTTTTCATTGTTTTTACTGCTTTTATGGCTTTACCTTGTTTGTTTTATCATTATTTTTTGTTTCAGCTATGGTCGTTCTTAAAGTTTTAGAAATAAAGTTGAGTTTTGTTGCATGGAATAAATTCTGAATATTTTATTTATATATTTAAGTTATCCTTTTACTTTCTTCATATTTTTCTTTACCACTGATTTTTATGGTTAGGCTTTTATTTCAAAGCTCCAAAAACTCAAAAGCAGCTGAGGTTTTGTTTGGTAGAATTAATAACTCAGAGGTCAGATGCTTCCCTGAATTCACACGTCCTGACCTGTTTTAGTTGCGTCTGAAAACCCTGGTTCGTACTGTATCTGCTGATTTGACATGACATATTGAAAAGCGTTATCGACTCTACGTACGGCCTCTCTCCTTCGCCTCTCCTGCTCGCGGCGGCGTGCCATCTCCCTCTGCTGGTCGAGGGCGTTCTGTGCGGCTGAGGATGAAGGGGGTGGGGCTTGTGTCTGGCTGGGAGGGGCCTGTGGAGAGTGAGTGGGTGGGGTCGATGCCGGAGGAGTGGGGGCGAGCGGTGACTGTTGCTCCTGGCGACGGCGGGCGTCTTCTTGTGCTCTGCGAGCCTGCTCCATGGAGTCCTCGTCGTCACGGCTACAAGGACAGTTAGAGACAGTTAGTGATGGATGCGTATCTACTGACGGCGAATCACAGTGAGGAAACTAATCATTCATAGTCTTCGATAAAGTCATTTCAGAGATTAAAAAGTTTTTGGTAAATGACATCCTGTTTAGATGTAACATCTGTATTTTGGAAGGTCAGTCGACCACAGACGACATTAGAGTCAGCGATGAGAAGATCAGGTTTGTTTTTTTTTAATTACCTGAAACAAACATTAATTAAAAGCCTGAATGACATTCATTCAGCTGTGGTATTTGGTACCTTTTATCTCAACACATCTGGGTCTAGAAAGATAAAAAAAAACCCTTATATTGCTTTTAACAAATTGATGAAAAGGAGCAAAACATAGAAAAGCTGAGAACTGCAATTTTCCCCCCTATTTTTTTTTATGTACTTTTATACTTGCATACCTACTTTTTTGGTTGAGAAAGTATATTTTAATAAAGGCATGAATGAATAAAGGCATAATTTCCAGTAAATTATGTTTTACTGACATTAACATTTTCAAAGCAAATGAAAATCCCAACAGTGCATGAATATCACACACGCTTAGTGAAATCATATCCAGTTTATTCTTTGTTTTCCTCGTGTATTTCTTATCTTACAAATACAGTGAACCATTGAACACACTTTAAAATTCAACTATGAGACAAACTTTTCTCCATCCTTTATTAAAATTTTCACACAAAATTCCATACTTTTCAAGGCTTTCAAGACCTGTGAAAGCACCCTGTGAGAAGTTTCAACATTTCATGACCAGAACTAAACGACCGTGCTGTGTGTTCTTACCGGAGTTTCTCCTGTTCTCTTCGCGCCTGCTCTGCCTGCGCTTTCAGCTGTTTCTCCCTCTCCTCCTTCTCCCTGGCGGCTCGTCTGAACTGTTCGAAGCTGTCACTCGATGAGCGAACGGCAGAGGCCGGCGTGGACTGGGACCTCTGGGCGAGGCTGGCCCAGGAGCCCATGTTCTTTAACTTCACATCCTGCAAAGAGTCGCAGGTTTTAACCGAAGGACAGAAGACGGAGCGGCCAGACGTGGGCGGGGGGTGTGTGTGTCATGTGACGTTACCTGTGTCTTCTTCGGAGCGATGGGAGTTTTGGGCTCTTGTTTGATTTTGTTGTCCTGTTGAGGGCACGGCGGCACCGGGGAGTCCGTAAGGTGGGAACCGCGAGAACCATCCAGCTGCTTCAGATCTAACCCTGAAGGTGAAGAATTATCCACGTCATATGAAACACAGTGGTTTGTCATGACAGTCATCACACAAACTTTAAGGATTCAATGTTTTAGTGTTTTCTCTCCTTTTTTATACTTAAAAATATGCACTTCACACAATATTCGTTGCGACTGGATTGCACTTTTCGGATTCTGTATTTGCGTTGAGATATGTATTGTTTTATTGTTCGTAACAGGCCATAGGACGACAGATGCAATCATCGGTAATGCTAACTGTGCTATATTAACATTGGTATTATATATTAGGTTGATTAATGTGCAATGGCCCTGGAAATCAATAAATAAAATTTAATTGAAGTGGGATCTGACGTTAGCTTAGTTTCATCAACTTCCTCCACTGATAGAGGTGTCCAGTATCATCTTAAGGCCCTGCCCATACGAAGACGCTTTCAGTCGAATCTACAAAAGTTTTGTATGGGATAGGCCTTTTTGTGTTTTTGAATGACCAAATCGCAACTTTTCTAAAACGATGATGTCATAGCCCCATCTCACCTCGCTAACCTTTCACCCCAGAAACAAGACGCCACTTTACAATAACAACAACGGTGAATTACAGAATAGTGCTCATGCTACAACAGCTATTGAGCTTATTGGAAATATTGAATCAAAATGTGAAGCTACTCTTTCATTACAATGAACAAACAACCACAGCCAACAATATTCACTACATGCTCTTGGATCTACCTCGGAGAGTTGCTGTTGTTTTTCTTCTATAGTTTATGGTTTGCATATAGTGCTTAAGCTTTATGCGCATGCTCCACCTCTTCTTTTCTGTTTTTTGCAAGAGTATTACAACGCCACATACAGGCCTGGCATTTGTACTACATCGTTTTCAGTGGTTTCATGTAGACGCAGATATTTCTTGAAACGACTCCATGTTTACTGAGCACTTTTTTTTTTGTAAAAAAAGAAAAAGATCAGATGTGGTTTTGTGTGGACATAGCCTTAGTCAGTCAACAATAGAAGAACCCGCTGCAACTTGTAAATGATTTCATTGTAACTTTCTGAGCAGCTGCATTAGAGGAACTGAAACGTTTCCTACAGTAGACCTCTTCATTTCAGTTTGTTTGCATACATTTGAACAATCATGTTTTGGTAAATCTGTGGTTTTTAACACTTTCTAACATACCTAATAGACTTTTTTTTACACTGACATTTTCACTTCATGCAGAAAACACAGCTGGTATCGTGACAAATGACTGCATCCCATTCATGTGTATGAGTGGCAGACTGTGACTGAGGATTCTCCTTCACTGGGATGAAACCCTGATCATAATGAATGACTCAGCAACACGTGCTGTGAAAAATGTGTGTATTGAGCACAAAACACTCTCTCTCAAGGCACGTCACTGGAATTGGCGTCACTGTATATCTGTATCTCATTTATATTTATCACATGATGTTCAATATCTGTTTCCAAAGCCTAAAAGTCTAACAGAAATGTATTTTAAATTTTTGTGCTCACAATCCATAAATGACACTTCCTCCTCATTTGATTTACTTTGTGTGTTTGAATAAACTAACTTAATTAGTGACTTAAAGTAAAGAGAAATACACAATTAAATTATTACCTACAACTTAACTATAAAATAACTGTTGACTACAGATTAGTGACAGCCTTGCTCTACTCACTGTGTTTGTTGTCTGGGGGTTTGTGTGCGTCCTGACGCATGGCTGGGCTGAACGGGGAGGGGGGCAGGACTGGAGACTGGGAAGGCTTCTCTTCTTTAACCCCCACCAAGTTGGACCTCGGCTCCTATGCAAACAGCACTTTTTTATTTTTGGAAATCAATCCCAAAAAGACGTCGAATAACTGTATCTCTAATGTTGTGTACTTGCAATTGTACAAAGGTTTAAAGTAAACACTATAAATATATAATTTTTAATAGTATAATATAAATAATATACACAGGAATGAGGTATGGTGTATTATTTTTGAAAGTACAATCTGTGACCACACACACACAACATGGTTACTAACATGTTTCTTGGTCTGTGCAGGTGACTGTTGTCCCATTGGATGGAACTGAGGCATCTGAGGAGAATGCATCATCAAGGGAGAGGGGCTCTCACGCAAACAACCTACAAACACACAAGAACCATTATCCTTATCAGCACAATATACTGGCTAAAGAAGCCTATTCTAAAAGAGCAGGGACAAAAATAATACATTAATACATTATTAACGGACACGATGCTGCTCAACCGGCTGGCCTTCATGTCTTCAAATTACAGTTTCAGAATTTTAAAGGTTGTTGGTCTTTGCTCCTGAGACTTTAAGTATTCATCTTGTGAAATAACCCTTAATGTTAAAGGTTAACTCACTTTATTATCCCTGTAGTGAAATTCAGTCGCTGTATTTTACTCATCCTAATACATGCAGTAACTAGCATTAGCATTAGTACATAAGGAGCAGTGAGCTGCCATTGAAGGAAATCAGGGATCAACTCTAGAACTTCCTCAGGACTGTGGTCAAGGGCACTCACAGGAGAATTAACCGGACATATATACACATGGGGAACCCAGAAGATATGTAGAAAACCTGTGTGATGTAGAGAGAAGAGGCAAAAATGCTCCAAAACACTCTAATCTAATCCAATGGTCACAAACTGTTCAAATCTAGACCATGAGAGGTTTTTCCTTATAAGATGAGGTATGTTATGGTATGTAGAGGCAGAGCAGTGACCAGAATGAGCCACACAGGCAGATGCAACGTTAAATCAAAAATGCGAGAAGTTGACAGTGAAAGACAGAGTAGTGAGAAAACAAGACTTAACATGATAGATTTTTTACTTTTATCACAAATACAATTACTATGTTCCCAGTTGATCAAGTCACATGTAAAAGACTGAATGTTACCTCAAAATGGAGCAAAAGTGAGTGTTTTATCAAAATGTGTTTATCTGGAGAGGGGCTGATGTCCTTGACCTCTAGAACAAAGATTCTTCTGAACCTTTGGCCTTGTTTTATCACGTGTACGTTCAAGTACAACAAGAAAAATATGTGAAGAGAAAAATCCAACAATGCAGACTCTGGACTATTGAGTAACTGAAGTCGTATATGAAGCAAAAATGGGAAAGAATTTCACCTACGCAGCTTCAGCAATTAGTGTCTTCAGTTCCCAAACAATTACTGAGTGTCGTTAAAAGAAGGAAGAATGAGTGAATATGTGTGAAAAACAATACAGTTTATCAGTTTGAACTGGGGCTGGCTAAAAGTTAATTTGATTGATTTTGGATTGATTCTATTTTAATTTTACGTTATCGAGTAATAGTGGATGACATTGATTTTTCAGAGCAGGACCGCGAGTACCTGACCCGGGTACTGCCGATGCCGAGGCGCAGCTGGCTCTATCTCATGGGCCCCTGGGGGAGATGGGGAGTCTTGATCTCGCTCGCAAACAGTTCTGGCGCAGGAGGGTGGAGGATAAGTGATAGCTGGGACGCCTCTAAAGGTGCGGGGTGGCAAACGTGACAAATTCATGGGGCCCAGAATTCTCAGGGGGCCATAGAGCAGTGGAGTGGGCCCAGAGAGTTAGAGGAATCGTAAAGCATATTCAGCCCCCCCCCCCCCAATGTCTATATTGATACCAGTATTGATGTTTTGTATGGCTGCTGTAGTCAAATAATCAGGTTACAGCTCAAGATTGTACTTTGGTTTCACTAAATGAATCTGAATCAATACTGAATCGAATCGATATCGTGATCAATCGATTCAGAACCTTATGAATAAAAAATTGAATGACAGGAAATTGTCCGTGATACCCAGCCCTAGTTTGAACATTAAATATGCTGTTATCGTAGTGCATTCAACTGAATACTGAGCAAAAAGGTTTTGAAAATCATTGTATTCTGTTTTTATTTGGGTTTTCCACAATGTCCACACTTCACTGGAACTGGGGTTGGATTTAGAGGCGAGCCTACCTGTTGAATAAGGCTCTGCTTTGCTCCGTGGCGACGGCTGTTGTTGAAGTTGCTGCATCTGCTGTACCTTCTGCTGCAAGGCCACGCCCTTCTGCTGCTGTGCAGCTGACATGTGCGTGTGGGGGAACGGCTGTTGCATGTGGGCGTGGCCTGAGCTGTGTCTCTGCGTGAGAGCAGGGGCGGAGGTCGTTGCGGCCTGTGCGTGCATGGACCCCATCAGCTGAGAGGCGCTTTGAGCGGGCGAGTGCGCGTGCAGGGTCTGAGGCGTGGGTCGAGCCTGGAGTGACTGCAGGAACGTGTGCACCTGACTGAGAGGCGGCGTTTCAGAAGTGCTGAGCACAGGCTCTTCGTCGTCCTCCAACAGCGCTTGAGGAGGCTGCGCCGAAAGGGTACCCAGGATGCCGTGCGATGGTGGTGAAGGGACGCGGGGCCGGGGCACCGGCTGAGGGAGAGTGAGGGGGAGCGAGGGCTGGAGGTGAGGCGACGAGGATGAAGGCAGGGAGGGGAGCGACGACGGAGGAGGCTGAGATACTTTGGGAGGAAGTGGTGCTGCGCGATGACTGGGTCTTGATGGCTGCTGAGGGAGAGCGTTGTGGACCGCTGGAAACAGAACCAGAGACATAACAGTCAGGAAAGAACAGAAAACACAACCACAAACTCACCAGGCGATTAAAGACGTCCTTCATGTACACAAACCTGGCGAGGGTATGATGGGGTGTTGGTTTAGGAAAGGATGCGTCTCAGCGGGGGTCTGTTTGTTGGCCGTGATTGCGTTGAGGAGGCCAGAGGTGATGGAGGCCCCAGCGGTGGTCAGGGTTGGATTGGACTCAGTGTTGGACTGCGTCAGGTGAGGGTTCATGAAATGGGCCAAAGGATCAAATCCAGAGCCCAGCAGCTGGGACGAGTCCAGAGACGGGACAGAGACAGAGACGGGTACGGGGATTGGGACGGGTGGAGGGGGAACAAACGGTGGTTTGGACTGAACCACTTGAGGCTGAGGCTGAGGAGCGACTGGGCCGGCTCCGATACTGATGGACTGGTGATGCGGTTTCTTGGTGTCTTTGTTAATCGAGACCTTCTTCTGTTGTTTGGGAACCAGCCCTGATCAACAAACATACATATGCAATCGTTGGTACAAAGAAAGTCCAACACGCTTAAGATTTGATCTGTGGCCAGTGTTGTTTTACCATTCTCAGAGTCTTCACTATCAGAGGAGTCACTGCTGTCTGAAGATGAAGATCCTGTCTTCATCTTTGTCATTTCCAGAGGCTTCTCTGCTGCTGCAACAAATACCATCACAACTTTCATCAAATTACAGCTCAGATTTCCTGCATTACTCATGTAAGTCTTAAGCTAAGTGTAAAAATTAGATACTTATCTGATAACTGTATATAATTAATATGGAAAGGCCAGATTCTTATTCTATGACCTGAAAGTTAACCCTCCTGTGCTTTACTTTCACCAGACTGGGCAGTGGAGGGGCTTATCTCACATCAGTAAGGCTTCAATAAAATCATCCTCTGGACTAAACACGATACAGTGACTGAACTAATCCTGATCCTTTCAGTCACATCTTATGGCTCGTTTATAACCAGTGTTTTCTGATTATATCCCGTCCCTACAAACAAGATGTTCCACAATGTACAAATCATTACTGCGAGTTAAAACATGCAAAGACTTCCTGGAGATTTTTCTAGGTCATTAAAACAACAAACTTGTTCAGATGTTTACTGAGGAAACTCATTCCTCTGGTATTTACAAGCAGTAAAATAAAAGTGACACATACTATTATGACAACTAACCACCAGCAACACATTAAAAGACACCATGACTTCCTTTTTCCTTTGGTCCTCTTTGTTTTGTCTAATTCTGTCATCAACCTCATTTCTATCCTGAATCTTTTCCACCTTTTCACATCTTATAACGAGGCTTTCCATCATGTAGTGTGTGTAGTGCAGTGGTTCTCAACCTTTTTTGGCTCGTGACTCCAGTTTAACATCACAAATTTCTGGCGACCCCATGGATTCCAAACAGAGACTTTTTTTGTTTGCTAAAATTAATTTGTTTTTGATCATGTAATAGTTTGCATGTATTTACAAAGCTGACTATACTGAACAAACAATAACTCAAACTATGATTTATAAAAGCTGCAGCATCTGAAACCGACCACAATGAACATTTGACAGATGAACAGAACCACAGTGCTTCAGTTTCAGACACAGTTTGTTATGTCTTTTATGTATTGTGATTGTTGCTGTCAATTCAACATGTATTTTTTATTAGTAAGTTTTTATTTTTATCAATTACTAGAAGTTCCAGGCGACCGCATATGGGGTCCTGACCCCAAGGCTGACAAACACTGGTGTAGTTTGTAAGGCACCAATGGATGTGTGTTACTGTTTTTAATTTTATTTATTTAGACACGGACAATGTACATTATACATTAACCTTAAACAGGAGAGACGTAGTGTGCCAGGTTATAGCACTAATGTTAAGTTCCACCTGTAGTCCCTGTCATGTTTGTATGTGTTGAAATTGGGAAAAGGAAGAAATTGTCAGAAAAAAAAAAGAACAAATACTGGAAAATTCAACTTAAGTATTTTTATTATTTATCTTTTTTTTTTGTTTACCATTTCTACTAACTGCTATTATGTAAATGCTTTGACTCAGGTGAGACCTGAATCCATTCACACCTAAATCTGTGCACATACAACCTACCTGACGGCTTTTTCTTCTTCCTGAGGCAGCTGGAGACGTACTTCTCCAGCTCTCTCAGCGTGGAGGGTTTGAGCGTCTCAAAATCTATTTCGATTTCATCCGGGTTGGAGTTCTTCAGCGATGGCTCACGAGTTTGGATTATGTGCACGACACGACCCAGTTTGTCGCCTGGTAGCTTGTTGATGTCCAAGCTCAGCTGCCGCTTCTCCTCGTACGACATGGGCTTGCACCTGTCAGTAGACGCCGTCCCAAACACGTCTGGGGAGAAGAACGTCAAGACACAGGTGTGAGAAACACATGGACAAAACAACGGAGACTCCTCACTAACATGGATTGTTATAATACATACCCATGTCATCCTCTGCTTCGAGAGATGCCGAGGGGACAAGGGGAGTTGGTCCGGTCTGAGGAGGCACAGCTGGCCGACTGTTTTTTACTCCTTCTTTCTTACTGTTATGGACAAAAGATCTGATTAGTTTTTCTGCAGCTGTTGGACAAAAACACCTTAGAGCAGGGGTCTCAAATATGCGGTCCAGGGGCCAAATGCAGCCCACCAAAGGGTCCAATCCAGCCCCTGGGATGAATTTGCGAAGTGCAAAAAGTCCTCAGTCAAGGCTGTGGAACTCATTTTAGTTCAGGTTCCACATACAGATCAATATGATCGACAGTAAAAGAATAATAGCAGAATAACCTACAAAAAATAATGACTCCATATTTTCTTCTCAGTTTAACATGAAAAAATGTTCCATTATGCCTATAAATGATGACAACTTCAAATTTTTGTCTTTGTTTTATTGCAAAAGATAGCATTAAATTATGAAAACATTTACATTTTAAAATTATCCTGTAAAAATAAAAAGTGAATGATCTGAACAAATATGAACAACCTGAAATGTCTAAAGAAAATTAAGCACAATTTTAACAATTTTCTGCCTGTTACGAATTGTTTAGTGTCTTTGTAGATCCGATCCATAATGCACATGTAGAAATGATACATTAAGGCATAATATTGATAAAAATGCACTTATTTTTCTTAAGAAATTGCAGATTTTTCAGGTTATTCACACCTGTTTTTGTTTGGATGATTTAGAAAAGTAAATATTTTCATAATTTAATGGGGTTTTTTTTGCAGTAAAACAAAGAAAAACTTGGAGTTGTGATTATTTTATAGGTTATTATGCTATTATTTTACTGGTCCAGCCCACTGGAGATCAAATCGGGCTGAATGTGGCCCCTGAAAGAAAATGAGTTTGAGACCCCTGCCTTAGAGCGTCTAGAGACAGCCCTCTGGACAAGAAAAAACTAGTACATTGCAAAAATATTTCACTTCATTTTTTCCAGGACAGAGAATTATAAAGTGGCCACCTTCAGCTCTGAAGCAAAAATTAGACAATACATTCAGAAATATGACCTTATAGGTGTTTTAGTTTGTTTATGTTATTCATGAAAATATTAAGAAAAAATAAAAAGAAAGACAGAGTAAAAGAAAATGTGCTTTTATGTTTCAGTAGAGTGCCCATGTTATGAATGAAATGGTGCAGAAAAAAATCTTTTTACAATTCAATATCTGCCATCAGTTACTCCTGTAAATCATGTACAACTCAAGATTATTCAAGACATCTTTACATCGTCTCAACTATCAGATTCATTTCCTGTTTCCTCGTTCAGTAGCATTGGTGTGGAAAAGGAGGCTTTTAAACTGTCTAGTGCAGTGTGAAAAGGGTTGCTACACTGACACCCCCCCCCCATTTTTTGTTCATGAAGACCTCCAACAAGTGTTGCCATTGGTCTAAACTGTAGCGATAAGAATATCATCAGTAAAGATGCAGCTACAGTAACTTCACATATTTCATATTATGTATTTGTTTGACAAATCAACCTTAAAACTGGCTTTTAAATCTTCCTAAAATATGTTGCTTATAAAATGCCCGAGTCAGGTGAAGGTGCAGGAGACATGATGAGGACACCGCCTCCGCCTAAGTTTGAGCCAAGAAAAACTCTGCTTTGACTTTGAAACCGAACTTTAGGAATTTATGTGATCTTAATCTCACAAAGCAAAACATTTCAGTAAAATAAATCAACTTGTACTTAAATTTCAACATTCAGTACGCGGTAGTGAAAAGAATTTAACCAGAATTGGCGCCCCACATTTGTAAACCTCTGCAAAAATCATGTCAGCCCAGACTCATAACATATGCAGCAAAGGCTCTGAAGGAATTTGATAAAAGGTATTAAATGTATTTCTTGATGGAAGTGTATTTTGTGGTGTATATTTCTAAGTGGAAGTTGTCACTATATTGACTTAACCGAACCCAGGGAATAAGACATTGTTTTCCTAACATCAAGTGACATCATTTTTCCCTCAGATCTGCATGAATCTTGTATTTGGTTTGTGCTGAATGTCACTGAACGGTTGAGGAGTGAGTTTGCGTCTGTTACACCCTCTGTAAAACTTACCCAGGCTTCTTCCTCTCCTTCTTTACTATGATGGACTCCTTGCTGTTTTTGCTTTTCTTGGACATCTGTAGAAGTGAGGGAGGCACCTCCATGGCTTCTTCTGCTCCCGTCTTCTTCTTGTGCTTTTCTTTCTTCTTCTCCCTTTCTTTCTTCTTGGGTTTGCTGGCCTGGGGCTGGGACAGAGCGGCCAGCTGTTCATGGACAGCTTTGAGCTACACGACACAAACACACAAACAGTCGGCGATTTCACAGAGAAAAGGACAGCAGCGTTCACATTCGTCTCTGCGTGTTTCAGCATTCACCCACGTTCGGTAAAGCTGCTCTGCATGGCCCACCCACCTGTTGTCTCATTAGCCTCCCTCCCCCTTCATTTTCCATCCTCTAACCTGTTCCTGTAACTCAGCCAACCGCTGTTTTCGCTCCTGTTCTGAGTCTCCTCCCGAGGACTCCGATTCGGAAGAACTGGAGCTGTCGTCTTCGGAGACGGCAGAAGGAGGCGGGGCTTGTCGAGTGGAGGGGGCAGGGTGGAGGGCCGACGACGGGGTGGGAACAGGGACAAGCTCCTCTGGCTCATCGGGCATTTTGGCGAAACGCATCTCAAACACATCCTGTTGTGAGCGAGGACAGTGAGAGAAAATGAGACCATTAAACAAAACCATTCACAGGTTGAAAAGCTCAAAGAATGTGTTTTAAAGGCAAGTCAGTGTCAGAGAGTCTGTTGGAATAAGGTGTACAGATCTCACATAATTCTAAGTCAGATTAAGGGTTGAAACACTTCATAAAATCTGGAACAGACACATTGTTGTAGGGCTGGGTGATATGAAAAAAAAATCATATTACGCTAATTTTTTTCATAACAGACAACATTGATATGCATCACAATATAAATCAAATCACTATTTTTCTCAAGCTTAAATTTTCCGTTACTCATAAGTTAGTTGTGAAGACATCAGAAGGATATCTATTATTTAAATATGCTTTATTTTCGGTCAGAGGTTGAACATGACAGATGTGCCGAAGAACATTATACAACTGTGTCAGATCCATAAAACAGGTACATGTATTTAAAACTAAACTAAAAGTCTGAGCAGCAGGAAAAAGCTTTCACGTTTTAAAAGAGGACACAAACAAAACAGACCATCTTCATGAAACAATACTGGGAGTGTATATGTGGTGGTGTGTTTCTTAACTGGAATAAACCGAAAGTGAAACTTAGCAAGCTTTGACAGACCGACTCCCAGCTTCTATGCCACACCCTACTTTTTTAGAAACACGGTCGCCCAAGTTCTCAGTCACATTTTCTCCTGAGGGAAAACTCATCATCTCCCTCCCTCTGCAGCTCAAACATTAGCATGTGTGCTGCAGCTGCTCTTACACCTGTGCTGTGGGCGTCAACCTAAC
>JAPTYQ010000001.1:28134667-28145427 GCA_029814465.1 Ostorhinchus cyanosoma
CCAAGCAGAGCATTTACAGTTTATGTAGAGCACAGGGAAATGTTTTAAAATGCATAATTCCATTTAAAAAAAGCAAAATATCACTCCTTTAATACCCCAAATTTCACAATGATCATTTCACCACAAACACAGAGGGTATGCTCCAATTTTCCAAATAGAACATACAACCTCCAGCAGGATTGAGACAGTATTTCTGCAATTTAAACAACTACTGTACGATAGATCGATCCATAGGTATGTTAAGTCGAACCAACTGATGCATCTCACATCAATAATGTGGCACTTTTACATGAAAAAGCCCTCAGTAAGTGCATTTTTTAGTAATATAGACACTGATGGTACTCTGGAAAGTACTTGAACTCAATGACAATTTGGTTTTGAGAGTTTGTATTATTTCTTCTTTCCTGCCCCATGTGCCCCAAAAAGCTGCAATGAGATTCAAAGAGCCAACTGAATGACAGCTGGAAGTAAAAAGATGCAAAGTGCTTCAGTCATCAGGGAACTGTCGTACATTTACTTTACAGCTGGCGATTGGTGAGTGGCTTTAAAAACTGTAGTTTGCAGATGTTAATGTTTCTAAAAAGACACAAACACTGTGGAAAACTCAACATTTTACAGCACTGTGATGGATCTAAAAACAGAAGACAATCCCCAAAGGAAACTTCCCCATATTGTTTTACCTGTTTCGACTTTCAGAACCCTACACTGTGTGTGCGCTTTGGGTGTAACCGGTAAAATGATACATTCTGCACAGCATCTGCTCCACAAAGAGTCTCAACAGCCAAAGGAGTCTGGACCTTAACTCTGTGTGTATTGATGAATTAGGAGGTTATACAGCACATATTATATAGAATATGACCAAGCGTTAAAAAGTTACAGTTTACAGGTCGCACTCAAATCAAATACTTCATAATATGTTCAATTGTCTGTCACTGGACATTTTAGGTGTTGATATTGTCCACTGACATTTTGCATATAATCTACTGAGAAAGTGTGAGGATGTAAACACTGCAATGCATCATCATTACTTAAAGATGCCCTGCCACACGCATTTCATTGCTTTTGTTGTAATGTTTGAAGTTCTACCATGGACTAACATTTTTTGTGGAAAAAATGCCTTGGAATCCAGGTTTCAAGCCATGGTATAGAAAGCTGCTGGAAGACTCGGCTCAATTTGTGCCAGTACTCATGAATATTCAACATGCTAATCTACTTGACTCTGATTGGCTAACAACTAGCCAATGAGAGCTTGGCTTTTCAGCATCCTTTACCCTGTGCAATAAGTAGAGGAACCTTACAGAAACCTAACATGCATTGAACGTCCGACTCTTAGCTTCTACACCTCTCTTGTACGACGGACCTCACTCGGAATTTTCACTTCAAACCTGTATCCACGCCCCCCTTTACGGCGCCCCAGCTTGCTATATACAAAAACCGTCACTCAGCTAGACAATTTCTGTGGGCGTGATCTCACCCAGGCGAGCTCATGAATAGTAATGAGCTCAGGCATTAACACGTCACGCTGACCAGCTTTTCTAATTGACCTGATTTCTCCGCTTATTTCTTTTCAGTGGTGATAGCAGACAGAGGAGGTAGCGGTTTATTTTCAAATTCGCTACAAAACACAAACATCTATAAACCTAACATACTTCAAAAAACACAAGTAAAAACAGTTTTGTGTGGCAGGCCACCTTTAAGTATCTGCCTCCAGTGCTCATTTTCATTTCCAAATCATACTCATATACTGCATCCTGAACTTTTTTTTTTGGAGGACCCCAGGAAGACTAGCCTGGTGTTTTTGCGTTGGCTAATGGGGATCCTCAATAAAGAATAAACAAAGAATACTGATGTGATGTACAGGTACAGAACTTCACATCTGTTCAAGTTCATGATTTGTACACACCTTGAGGTAGCTTTCCAGCTTCTTGCCAATGAGTTTGTGGTTGAGGATGCTACGAGCGACGGATAAACTGGCCCTCTTGGACTGCTCCATCATTCCCTGCAAAACAAGACACAAGTCACACACCAGTCGTATCATAGGAGGCGTCCTTTCATAATCCAGCATAAGCCATAGGTGTTATATAGCATTTAGTATAACCGTTCCTTATTCAGTTTGGTTTAATTTTTTCCTACAAAGTCTGATTGTAAGAGTATTTTAAGTAGTTTTCCCACAAAGCTCCTTACCTTACGATTGTAGTTATGGTCAGGAGACTTGAGGTGTTTCTGTATAAGGTGGGGCTGCATGGGGATGAAGAGGTCACACGCTGCACAATGCGCTGCCTCTACCTTCCTCATGAAGTGCTCCATACCAATCTCTACACCGAGAGGAGAAGGAAATGTCCAGTGAGCATCAACCAGCCTTCCCTGTGTGGACACATGTACATACAACCACACAGAGCAACCCTTACCTCTGGTGAGGTCCTGCTCTTTGTAAACCTGGCAGATGGCAGAGGAGTGGTTCTCCAACTGACTAACCCGCTGCTCCGTCTTCTTAAACTTGTTCTGCAAATATTCCTACAACAACAAAAACCAAAGAGCATTAAAAGTATCCAACAGCTCAATAATAACCTTCTATATTTAGGCCCTTGCCTGGCTTTTTTCAGTGTTACAGACAAGTCGCAATTTTTACTTTGTTCTTTTCTATCTATATAAACATGCAGAAAAAGAAACTCAAAACGACCAAACCGCTTCACAAGTTCGTTACATAATAGCACCTCCTAATGGTGTCAATTGGCATTTTTGGTTCATAAATACAGATTGTTTTTAAAAGTATATGCATTTTCAATAAAGAAAGAAACTCTAGTTTTACATGAGAGGTCTGTGTTTGGTATGGGGCATCTATTAAAACCATTTGTCCTCCTGTTTTTTTTTTTTAATATGTCCTTTGACACAACTTTCACCTGCACAGTCCTGGCTGTTCAGCAGTTTTTCCATTGTCCATCTTGTTAACACAGTAAGAGAGAAGCTCAGTTATGAGCACAGATCTAAAACCAGTTCAGACCTTCCCTCTGGAGGCCATAGTTGGTTTGACTTAAACATTAATAATGTGAATAACTTTATACAGAATATAAGTTCTATACAGGTATGAATATACAGTTCAGATATTACTAACAAAACAATATAATTTTTCCTTCTGTACTCTAAATGCACTGACTGTAGACACCCAACTGTGGTTTATGTACCCCCTATTGACCAAAAATTTAATTCCATTAATAAACGACTCTGGTGATATTTATAAATGCATTTTCAACATTCTTAAGATAACTTGTGCTCATATTTTACTTAAGGACATAAATACTCAAACTGTAGGTCTGAACAATTCAAGTGCTAAATACTAACCAAATCTACACTTCAATCTATATTCCTTTTAAGACAACTAGGGTGCAAGTTAAACAAAAACAAACAAAAATAAAACCCAATAAACCCCCCAAAACAGAAAATTGCCTTTTTTGGAAAAGGATTAGCATCATCAAAAATATGGCCTGAAACTGATACAGAGCTTCTCCTGTAAAATGCGTTTTTAAAAAAGGATAGCAATCTTGTTTTAATGCAAAGTGTTAAAAAACTATTGACTTGACATGTTACACTCTTCTGCTAATGGTAACATTAATGGTCATCTATCATTGTTTGTTTTTAGTACAATCTGGATATGATGTGTGTTTGAGATACAGAGCATCAGTCACCTGTAAGAAGTCTGTAGTGGGTTTGGACAGTTGACTTGAGAGGAACTTAAAGTGGTCTTTGTGAAAGCGACTCTCGAGGTGAACTTCCATGTCCTCTTTGTAGAATGAACGGAACTTGCACACAGAGCAGGCAAACATCACCCTAAGAGAAGAAGAAAATGGACAATTACAGTCTCAATCAGGTAAATGAATGAATAAAATCCAAGATGAAAACGTTCAGTTGAGAAGTAAATTATTCTTAGCAAAATTATGGGCTATATAACTGTAAATCATAACCAAAACCCAAACACCTGAAAAGTTTTCACTTAGAGGCACAAGTTAAATTTTAGTGACAACGGCCGTCTTTGATTCACTTTTCACGTAGTAGTGAGTGTACACAGCTCAACACAACTGCAGTCACTGAACAGTCAATATTGAAGGAACAAAAATGAGAAAACAGAAGTCAGAGTTGGTCCAAAGTGGGCGAGTTAAAGTTAGTGTTGTGGATATGACCAAAAATTAGGATCGTGTATGGATTTAAGAGATGGTTTATTTGCTATTTGTACACGTTTGGGTACAATTGAATTCTTATGCAGAGGTCTGTCAGAGTACGAGTATAAAAGGTTAAAAGATACAGAATAAAGAGATACAAGGTATAAGCAGTAGAAAAACTAGTACCTTTTACAGTTTCACATTTTTGCATAAGTCTTTAGTTTGTGGCTCATTTTGCTACATCATTTACGGCAGTGGTCACCAACCCTGGTTCTTGAGAGCTACTTTCCTGCATGTTTTAGGCGTTTCCCTCTTCCAGCACACCTCACGGTTGTTATCAGGCTTCTGCAGAGCTTGATGATTGGCTTACCATTTGAATAAGGTGTGTTGGAAGAGGAATACATCTAAAACATGCAGGACAGTACCTCCTGAAGACAAGGGCTGTAACCCCTCGTTTAAGGATCATTTATGCTCACTTTATGTATGTAAATAGGTTCGTCCATTTCTAACGCTGTCATGCATCCTGTAAGTTGGAATGAGCGTTTCTCAATCAATCCACCAGAGGGCACCTCTCTTAATTAACTGGCCGAATACCACGAAGAAGAGTAAAGTTTTTTGAAAAGAAGACAGTCAATAATAACAAACATGGTGACGACAGAAGAGGTTTTACTAATGTGGATAATTAATATTAATCTTGAGAAGGGTAGTTGTCATGAATATGTTGGTAGTTTTTCAGTAACTCAGTTGCTCTTCAAAAACCACATTTAAGGAAATTATTCTGTTCAAATCTCCACACTGCCTCCACTGTTCTTGGTGATACTGCACCCTTTCATCCGTCCACACATCTACAAGCTCCCAGAAAACTGACAGAATTAGGCACGTAATGCACACAGAGGATGGACAGAACGCTTCGTCTTTAACGTAGAGCATAAATGAGGCCTTAGGGTTATCATGAGCTGGATAAGTGAAAATTTACCAAAAAAACAGAGTAGAATATTAAATAAGATATCCTCTTACCTTTCCAGGAATCCCCTCCTCTTCCTCATTTTTGGGTGCTTCTCCTGGCCTTGGGGTGTGTTCTGTTTGCCCTGTGGCTTTTTCTTCGCCTGGGAACCGTTGTCCTGCTGTGGCTCAGCTAATCATGGAAATTTAAGATTACTTTAAAAATGCTTGTACATTTTTGTAAGAGTATAACTGTACAAGACAAGACAAGCAGCAGACATGAGCTGCATTTCCATAAAATATGTTGTGTGTGTTTTGAAGTGCAGCATTAAAAAGGCTTATGGAAACAATGACAGATGGAAATGTGCATAATTCACAGGTTAGATTTATAGATCACAACAATTAAATACAAACACAGTGTCAAACAGACAAAGCTTACCTTGCTCTTCATCTGCAGTAGATTTTGTTTCCTGTGAGAAAGTGAAAAATGCATTTACCATCATCAGCAGGTATTCTACTAAAAACCTGACGACACAGTTTATTAACCCTGCCTTCTAGGGAAAGTTATCTGCCTCGACGTTCTCATTTAAATGTCTTTAAATTTTGCACTCTGTGTCCATGTCCTTGCAGCGGTAACTCTACTTCTTCAGTAAATTACAACAGTTTCTTTTAAATGTAAAAAGAGAATTTTCACCAGTGAAAAGCATTAGTAAATGGGCCCAATATCTCAAGCTTTACTCACTGTAGCAGCAGTCTGTGCTTCGCCCTCATGACCATTTTTTTCTGCTTCTTCTGTGGAAATGGAGAATATTTGCATCACCATGGGTCGAGTACCAATGTTGTTCACATCGAGTCAACCAAGAATTTGTTCTGTAAAGTACCTTGAGTAGCGTCGCTGCCAGCAGCCTCTGTCTTATTCATCTTTGACTCTGGTTCATCACCTCCACTGAGTGTCTGCTTCCTCTTCTTCTGGATGTCACGCTGTGGCTTCACCTGCTACAGTCAACAACAATCCACTTTCATTCACAGATACACTTGTTGACAAATGTAATACAATTAACTCTCTGAAATTAGGGCACAGCAATATGGCCATAAATATTACAATTAGAAATTTCCAATCAGTCAATATTACTAACGGTCAAATCATAACTTCTTTCAAGTTTAAGAGTTGATTTAATGGTAAATCAGTTATATGTGGTTTTAAATTATTTGTCAGTTCAGTGCTAAGTTTGTTTATTTTGATTTACCCTTGCAGATTCAGCTATCTCAGGTCTTATTTAACAAGATGAAAACATAAAAAATGTCAGTGTTGGATTTTGATGTTTTTCAACATCAAAATATGCCTCAGTAAAATTACGCAAAACAATAAAACATTGTCTGACATATGATTGTTCTGGAAGTCTGGATTTTTCAGCCTGACGATGTGACCCACATGAATTGCAGATCTGTCCCCCCTACCAACTCCTAAGTTGCAGCTCATCAGGCTATTGTGTCAGCTCCTCTCTGTGGATGTGGTAGGGGTGGGGGCAAGTGAGGGGCTACAACTTGAGTGTGGAAAAGAAGGACGGATCTGCACAATTCACATGGGTCACACTCAGGCTAGAGAATCTCGAATTCCAGTAAAATCTAGGGCAATTACATACTCAAATTTTGTTTAAAACATTTTAGCTGTGAAGGTTAACAAAAATAAACTCTGTAGGTAAAGGGAAAAACATCATGGTATTGATATCTATTTGAATACATTTTTACACAATTTCATAAAACATAATTTAAAAAAAAAATAAAATCAACCCAACTAAAAAGGGGCTTTACTGTATTAGCAGCATTAGGTGTATCATCCCAGGTCTGAGGTCAAGAAACAAAAATTAAAGCAAACCCCACAGATTACAGTTCTTTAACACCATGTGTGTCTAATGAAATGGGGCAGGAAGTGGTGCCATTTGCCTTAAATGGGGCGGTTTTGATCAGAGGGGCTGATCACATAAAATAAGGGGAGCAGGCAGAGATTGGGTGTCAATCAATTTGTTAAATGGATTATCTGATTCAATCTCCTTTAGCAGGTGAGACTGACTTTGCCAGTTGGCTGAGGATACAAAAAGGGTGGAACCAGAAAGGGCTTTATCTTTTGCCCAGTATCTGAGGCAGTTCTTGGCTGGAGGTACTTACTTTGTTGAGAGGTCTCTTGCGGCCTCGCTGACGGCCGGCCCGTGGGCCCCCGCCAAAATGCCTCCCAGGAA
This sequence comes from Ostorhinchus cyanosoma, assembly GCA_029814465.1. Taxonomy (NCBI): domain Eukaryota; kingdom Metazoa; phylum Chordata; class Actinopteri; order Kurtiformes; family Apogonidae; genus Ostorhinchus; species Ostorhinchus cyanosoma. The sequence goes on from JAPTYQ010000001.1 coordinate 28,142,001, forward strand.
AGTCGTGAGGCCCTTGATTGGAACCCTGATGGAAACCCCCACTCTCAGGGTACATGCGGTTGGACAGGAGGGATGGGAGCTTGCCTCTACCACCTCCTGGAGAGTGGCCACGGTGGGACTGGCTGCCGCCACCACCGCCCCCTCGCCCACCTCCTCCTAATGGAGTGGGGTCGGATCTGCGGCCTCCAAACCCTCCTCCAGTTCCTCGACCCCCAGCACTTCCGCCCCTTCTAGGGGAACGTCGGCCCGCTCCAGCCCATCCTCCACCTCCAGAACCTCCTCCCTGGCCACCGGTGAAGGAGTCTCTCATATTCTGTCGCATTTTAGCGACTCCATAGGAAGAGGAGGGGCTATCGAAGCCTCCTCCTCCACCTAGCCCCATTCCCCCTCCGAAGCCAGAGCCTCCACGCTGACCCAACAGCATGTTGTCTCCACGGCCATCACCGTAACCATAGCTACCACTGCCAGATCTGTAGAGATCTCGGGAGGAGGCGAGAGCGGAAGTGCGCGAGTCGAATGACTCGTACTGGTCAAACCTGCGAGAGGGAGGGAGGGAAAGGAGTGATAGAGAAGAGCAGAGAGCAAGGGAGGCAGGGAGGACAGTCAGATCTGGATTTCTCCATCTGCTTTACCTTCTCCTCCAGGGTCTCACTTTCTCTTCAGATTTTTTGGTCACTCCCAGCTTTATTTCATAAACCACATTAACCAAAGATCAAAAACTAATGATCCAAGCCCATCAACAGTATACTTGTGACCTTTTTAGTGGAGTAATAATTTTCCAGTATCCTGTAGATTGGGGGAAATACAGCTTCATTTAAACCCTGGTCCTTGTTAAAGGATATGCTGTAACAGACAAGAGCAATGGTTCATCGGAACCAATAATGTCATGTCAGGAGATGGATGCCAAAAAGTATCTTTGCAAGTGCCTAGATTATAATGTGTAGACAAAAAAGGGAAAAGAAATCAACTGGACTTTTTCAAGTAACAATTTTAACAATTTTTTGTAAGAGTCTTCAAACATTTGAACTCAACAAAGTATTGTCAGATAAACACCTGCAGTATAACCTAAGTTATCCTGTGTAACCTAAAGCCAGAACAGAGGGTTAGGTCACATGGAGGATGACAGTAACAGTGTGTGAAAAAATAAATAAAAAAAAAATGAGAGAGGCAATGCTCGAGTAGTAGCTAAAGAGGACTGACTTCATGAACAAGGATCACAAATGGGAAACATGGTCTACTATTGCTCCTCCAACCGAGTCCATGCATTTTCGTGAGCTGACCCTAATATGTTCTTCCAGCAATTACACAAACCAGAAATAAACAAATGGGAAGCAATATAAAAGTGCCCTCAGATGCTGAGGCTTTCACATGCAGTCTATGAGAAACTCACTCCCTCAAAATCACAAATGAGAATCGATATCTATATAATTTAACCACGGCTATATTCTATAAGTGAATGCAAAAGCCTTCACTTATAGAAGATAGGGCCACTGTTTAATTAATAACTTCATTTACACCCATAAGACCATAATTTTTTATACCGTTGCATTGGTTTCTTTCACTAAAAGGCCTCATTTCTGAATACTAAAGTAAGACAGGACCTGCTTTTAGAAGCGGCTTTAGGCCTAGGCATCTTTTTGTGTCAGAGCAAAATACACTTCTGAAATTAAGACGATCTTAAAAACAATTACTTGAATGGAGTATTCCCTTCTGGTGAAGCACAATGGGAACTTAATTCAGAAAAATATGAACCTTAATCAGTGAGACAGTTCTCTCATCCCTTTGAAACATTAAAACTTGCACATTTGATTTTTGACAATTTCAAAAGATAGTCTCAAAAGTCAAGAAAATCATCCTTAAAAACTACAAGTATACGACTGTAAAAATGTATCACTTACACCTAGTCATGTAAGTGAAACTTCCAGACTTACCAGACTAAACAGACCTTAAAGTTTTCATGTCTTTTTATACATTTCCACTCTTTTCCAAAAAATCGAAATCTCCCGAGCCCTTTTGGTGTCAGTGACATGGATAATGTGTGGTTAGAGATGCAGTTCAAAAGTGTGACTTTCTTAACTTTTTCTAAAATTATCTTTTGATGTGATCATCATTTGAGTGACTGTTGTCAAAATTCAAATGGGATCAAATCTACAGCACCTCCAATTATTGTATACAGGACTTGCATAAGGAACATTAATGGGACCAAATGAGATGTTGAATAATAACATGTGCTATGTGATAACAGTATCTTTAACATCATTACTGGGATATTAGTCAACAGCTTGGATGTATGTTTATGATATTCAACAGAAGAGATTACCTGTCACCACGTGTCCCCTTCAAACCCCCCTCCAACTGAGAAAGCATATCCAGGCGCTGGTTGATTTTGGCAATAACTGCATCAGCATGTGCGCCTGCAGTTGACAGCATGGACCCGGAAAGACCTCTCTTCATGTGGCCCCCTCCTCCATATCCCCCCAGTCCAGACATGGAGTCCTTATAACCTCCCCCATACAGGTCAAATCCCCCAGACCCTAAAACAGTGAGAAATTCAGAAGTGCTGACATAAACACAATGCTCTACTTTAACTGTGTTGTTTTTCCTTTTGAGTAAAGGCTGTAAATCCAGATAAACACTGTAATTCATATCATCAGTGAAAGTGATGAGTCAAAACATGCATACCATGTGAATTCCCCATTATCACCCATCTCTACATGAAGCTATATGGACAATCTGTGCTGGCTACATGCCTACAATAAACTACCACATTGGTGTGATCATATGAGTATGAAAACGTATTTCCTTACCTCTGCTGCCTGAACCTCCACTTCCACCTCCACCTCCCCCTCCCCAACTGGAGTAACCTTTGACAAAGGGAAAACAGAAATCAACTTCAAGTAAAAAGTAAACATTTAAGTAGTCAATGTCTGGTTATGCAAGAAACAGACAAAATACACAGAAAAAAATTATCTTATTTAAATTATTATATCCGTCTCCAGGGAGGCACACAGAAATGTGGTTTCCTTTATTGTAAATAGTGCATTTTCAAACAAAATTTGATGGGATCTTTCAAAGACAACTTCCACATGAGCCAGATCAAGCTAAAGTGAACATCAGTGTCAAAAATGCAAGTTTAATGAATCATTTTTCAAATAAGCAATTCTGTTTTATGGAACTGTATAAAATTTCAGTATCACTTGAGGAAAAAAAATATACAACTGATTATGCAGTTATATTTCTGACATGTATGTAAATAAATACACTATTGACTTTAATATTTTTTCTTGCTTGTATAAATGATCTTTTAAGTCTGTGATTTTATTGGAACAAGTTATTCAACAGTACAAGAATAGAGAATGGTTAAGTACAATCAAATTATTTGTAAAATATGCTCTGCTGTTACCTGTGTGTGTGTGTGTGTGTGTGT
>JAPTYQ010000001.1:28343440-28354303 GCA_029814465.1 Ostorhinchus cyanosoma
AAAAAAAAAAAAAAAAAAAACATTTATCTTTGCAAATTCCACCCAACAGTCTCATGTCTGGAGTGTGTTTTGTGCTACTAACCTGAACTTCACTGAAAAACCCAAGTACATGTAGTGGGTTCTTTAACGTGTCACCTGCTTATAGGTGTGGCGTCTTCAGGTTTAAGTTCAACATATTTCCAAAAGCGTAGAGTGACTGAAAACAACGCGCTGTACCAAAAGGTTGAATAGAACTAAAAGGTTATTAAAGTGCATCCAGTTTGACTTGTTTTTATCTTTTACTCCTTCAGATAAGCTCACATTGACAGATTGAGTATATCTCTCTGTGACTTTGTGATGACACAGCGTAAAGCTCATCCAAAACAAGCCTGATGAAATCTGACATGAATCTGAAGACTCTGGAGGCTCCAACTGGTCTGGAGTTCACAGTTTCCAGCCTCGATATCATCTCACGGCTGAATCGTGCCACGACTATCACTATTGTTTTTTTAATTTGGGAAAAAAATGCATTCTGTTGTTTTAGCTGAGGCTGAAAAATATCTTCTCTTTCCAGTGAAAATGTACATTTCATGGCAGCTCTTTTGGATCTCAGTAAAGTATGGAGTGGTAGAAAACAGAACAGAGATCTGGCTTTTGGCTTTACTTTTTCCACTCTGTTGTCATTTTTAGATGAAGACATTTTTAGAGGTGATCGGTGGGTTGAAAAAAGAGCGGTGGAATGTACAGTTCAGTAAAGAAACAAAAAAAGGAAGTGCATATATTTTGTGAATGTCAGGTTAGGAGGGAGTGATTGTTTATCTTTCTGCAAAGTGAAGTGAATCATACCATTTATTCCAGTAAGGAGGCAAAACTCCAGCTCTTGCTTCAGGCAGTAAATCTTACCAAAGTTCCTTGGAAGCTCGGGCATCTGCACAAAGATGAACTATTGGCCCCGACATGTTTTTTGTTTTTTTTTGTTTTTTTTACTGTGTGTTTTATACGTATTGGTGAACAGACTGGAGACAATTAGAAGAGAGTATCAACAGAAAGAAAAAGTGAAGATGAGCAGAAGTTACAGGACAGAAGATGAGGTTTAGAAGAAGAGGAAGAAGAAGTAGAGGAAAATGAGGATGAGAGGGATAAGAGTCATGCATGTAGTTCTGCAGATTTCTACACGTCTGTAAACTGTGCATATGGGAACATAATTCATCTAAACATGAACCAGTGAGTGCACCTGTGCATCAGAGGTCGCGTTAACCGAGAATATTCTGCCATTGACCGATTTTTTTTTTTTTTTTTTAAAGATGACGGAAAATTCTGAAGTCTGTCCGTCATTTTGACAGAAGGGTAATCTACCAAAGAAAGTTTTCACACGACCATGTGAACAGAACCTGTTTGGAGGATCACTGGTCTGTCTGTCTGTCTGTCTGTCAGTCAACACTGCATCAAACCACCCATAACAGTATCCTACCTGTATAGAACCTCCAGCAACTACACTGAATACAACACTGGAACTTCTGTCAAATGACTCACAGTTAGTTCACCTGTAGTTCCACTGACTGTTGCCAAAATTAGATGTTACTTTCCTGGTGCAAAATGTAAAGACAGTCTAGTCTCCTTAGTTATTTCAAAAACCCCAGTAAAATCGATGGTATTGATGAAGGGGTGAAAAAAGAGGGAGTGATGAGGAGGAGGATGAAGGACAAGCAAGTAACACATCACTTCTTATGACATTTGGTTTGTTTTACGTACACATTATCAACCTTTTGTGTGCTGTTCTCCCCCATTTGATGGCGTGTCAATTTACATCAAGATTTCCGGTTCACATAACTTTAACCCTCAGTGTGTGATATTTGACACTGCATGAACATACATGCAGAACGCTTATAATGCACAGAAAACACGCCAATTAAAAGTGATGTGTATATTTATGTGAGTCATGATATCACATTGGTTTATCAGCCACGAGCAACTACAGTTGATGCATCATTGAGATGTTTTTGAACATTAAATACAACCAAATATATCTCATTATCATTAAAAAAAATGAATGTTGAAATGACAGATAATAATGTGTTATGACAGAATTTGTCCAACCCTGTCCATTTAAATGACGGACAATAAAGCCTGTGGTGTTCATGCATGTCTTCCCCTCAACAGTGTATTTGCTTTGGGTATGTTTGTATGTAGTAGCTGTGCAGGTCTAGGTTTCATGGCTGAAGACTGTGTCATAAACACAGGGAAGAGGCTGAATTGGTTTTCTCACTTGCCCTTGGAAGGTCACGGCGGGTGGGCTGTGCTAATGCATTCCCTCCAGATCTCTGCTGGTCACTGTTGGAGTAGAACAGAGGTTTCATTAGTGGAAAGGCCAGAACGTTGAACTCACTTCCAAGATAGAATCTATGAAATGCCTAGCTTCAGGTACCGGCTTATCAGTTCCTACACAGATACGTATATGTGACAGTTGTATGTATTGATCTCCCAGGCTAGTTTGGAAAGGGTGGCATGCATAGCTAATGTCAGAGCGGTGTGAGAGGTGGCCCGTGGTAAACGGTCAGAAGTGTGGTTTCACTTTAAGAAGAAAACAAGATCATGTCAACAGTGCATGTTGGCCGCTCAGTAGATGTACTTTATTACTCTGCTTCGACAGTGAACCTTATAGATGTTATTATTAGAACTAGAAAACTCAGACAAGTCCATAAAAAATAAAAGAAATGAAGAAAATACAAAACCTCTGCTCGACACCATTAATAAGCAAAACACACAAAAACACTGTATATGTGGGAAACACTTTATAACTAGTAAAATATAGTACAAATGAATTTGCATGTTTGTTACTATAAGTTTAACTGAGCTGTAGAATATGTTTACCTGTTATATATGATTCTTTAAGGGCACATTCGTAGATCATATGTTGTCAATGAATACTTGTAAATATTTGATACTATTTATTTTTTAACCACCACTGTATAAATATTTAAAAGGTTTTGATTGTGGAATCAAAACAGGAAATTGATTGAACAATACAAAACTATAAAGGATAATATTAATAGAATTATAACAATAACCTAGTCGTCATCATGTTGATGTTTGTATTTCACTAAATGATAGTTAATAACTTTCATCTCTTTTTGTCATGTTTTCCAGATTTTAAGACCTGCCCTCACAATGCTGCCTTCCCTCCTGCTCTTCCTCCTTTCATCTGGATTGGTTTTATCCTCCGACTGCCCAGAAGACTGCTCCTGCCAAGGACAGGATTTAATCTTTTGTTTTCATCGACGGTCCAGCACGGTGCCTCATGCTCCTGCTACTACCCGAAATCTCTACATTTTCCAGAATGGAATTGACACTCTGGCCCAAGATGACTTCAGGGGTCTGGGAGATTTGGAGTTGCTAGATCTGAGCCAGAATGAGCTCACAGAGGTTCCAGATGGTGTGTTTGGGATGCTGTCAAAGCTGAAGAACTTAGATCTCTCTTCGAACCACATCACTCACATCTCTAAGGGGAGTTTCTCTGGGTTGGTTCAGCTGGAGAGGCTTTATCTTCATTCAAATCGTATCCAGAGCATCCATAAGGAAGCTTTTGAAAGTTTAGAGATGCTACTAGAACTCAAGCTTCAAGGGAACCAACTCACATCCCTGCCATCCCTTCATTTCCCAAGACTTCTGCTCCTGGATCTTAGTAACAACAACATCCCAACCCTGGGCCCTTCAGACCTCCAGACACCTCACCTGGAGGCCCTCAAGGTGTCCTATTTGGGACTCACCTCTTTGGACGAGGATCTCATTGCCTCCCTTGGTAACCTCCATTACCTTGATATCGCTATGAACCAGTTAGTAGAAGTACCACAGGCCCTAAAGCAGGACACCCTGAAGGGGCTGATCAAGCTTAGTTTGGCTGGCAACCCCCTGGGGGAGCTTAGGTTGGAGGACTTCCAGAAACTCACAGGGCTCCAGGAATTGGATGTAAGTGGACTTAATTTACAGGGATTTCCCCAGGGTTTCTTACAGACTTTCCCTAAATTGGTGGACCTGATAGCAGCTGAGAATCCCTTCAACTGCCTGTGTCCTTTAGCCTGGTTCCCTGTCTGGCTAAAAGAGAAGGGTGTGACACTTGGGAGGCGTGAGGAAACTAGATGCCACTTCCCTCTAGTTAACGCTGGGAAGATGTTATCAGAACTGGAGAGCAAAGATTTTGGGTGTCCACATACCACAACAGTACTAATTGACTCGCCCACTGGAAGTACTCCTGTTCCACAGATACCAACCACATCTCCAGAAACCACCCATACAAATGCTATTCCCCCACCTCCACCCAGCGAGGAAACGTTCTCCTCTAAAACAGACAGCTACCAACTTCCACCAGAAACTGCAGTCTCGCCGAGCACCAGCGGGGAATACGAACAGCACATCTGCCCCTCAAATATTTGCCTCAATGGGGGCACCTGTAATTTTGATCCTCTGGGGCAACTGGGCTGCTTGTGTCCATCAGGAACTACTGGTCTCTACTGTGAAAATATGGATGAAGTTCCTGAGCCACCAAAACCTTCCGAAACAGAGGTCTCTGTGGTGGCCCCAGTAATGCCTACTGAACTTGATGCAATCAGTTCACGTCAGGTGACAGCTACATCTATCCTTCTTGACCTGCATCGCTTCATTGAGACGCAGCCTCACATTCGTGGAATCAGACTGACCTACCGCAACCTGTCAGGCCCTGACCGGAGGCCCATCATTTTGAGAGTGCCAGCATCCTATCCAGAGTATACCATACGTGGTTTGAGACCTAACTGCACCTACTCAGTCTGTGCAAGCCCCTTAGTTGAGAGAATCAACTCCAAAACCAACAACTCTGTGGAAACGGTGTCCTGTACTGAAGCTCGCACTGCAGGAATTCCCTTGACATCCTCAGAGCCCCAGGTGACAACACCAGGACAACTGACCGACACTCTTATCCCCGCCCTGGCCGCCCTGGCCCTGGTGCTGGGGTTGGCCGTGATGGCCGGGACCATCATCTGTCTGCGAAAGAGGAGGCAGGCCAAGGCAGGAATGGAGCTAGAGCTGGGTCCAGCAGATGCTGATCCCATGGACCTGGAGGGTGGAAAACCTTGTCTGGAAAATGGGGGAAATGGGACACTACCCCACAAACAGCCTGAAAGTGACTCCTGTCATACTCCTCAAACACCTCCATCTTTGCAACAGAATGGGGGTTTGGACTATGAGGTTCCCTTGATGCAAGAACACTACCCATCAAATAACAATCTATCATCCTTAAAACCATCTTATTTCTGAGATCTGGTACGTAAAACATTTTGAAAAACTCTGGAGGACCTGTTTAGTGTCATTTTTATTCCACTCCCACAGAACGGCACTTACTATTTTTTTTTGTTGTCAAATGATTACACACAGGCTTTATCCATTGTCTGGGATAAGTTGAATGATGAATTTGGTAATGTGAAAAAAAATAAAAAACCACTGTGGGACAGCAGTCGGGATGTGGTTTGAAGTCATCGAGCAGGGCCTGATGGTGGAGGAACCTAACCAAGTGATTAAACTAAGTGCAATCTACTAGAAGAGTGTTAGTAGCAGACTGAAAACGGAAGTGCCTTTTTGCATTGACGCAATTGTAACCTTTGGCTCATTTTATTTCTTTGTTTATATAAAAGAAGCTACGTAAATGAGCTGTAATCCTATTGCTGGATATGGGAAGTACAGTATGGAGAAAAGGGTCTCAGCTAACACAAAAAAAAGTGATGTAACTGTTTTCCGGCCTGGACCACATGCCCCGATCATAAAGGGGTTCTGACCAACCGCAACTTATTCAAGAGGATTACAAAGAGAACTTGCACTGAAAAGAGATTGTCCTTTTCCTTTCCAGTGTTGCAAACATGAACGGATGCAAGACTTACGATCACACGAGGAAACGCAAAAACAAAAGGCTCTGAAAACATGTCTTGCCAAGCTAGTAAAAGGTTGACGACCATAAAAGCTGTGTAAACTTCATATTTTGCTGATGACATTATCTAATCTGCAGCAAACCTTAGAGTTTCTTCACATGTGGGTTTTGGATTCTTCACTGTCAACAGATTTCCCATAATTCTCTCCACACATCCCAGGCTTTTAGCTCCATGGATGATTAATTTGCTGTGAAAGATAAATGGACTGAATGAAGAGCCATTTAGAATGGACTTTGCCTGCATTGTTCTGTACAGTTGATATTATTTCCTATGCTTTTGTCATGTGTTGTTTTGGTTTTTTTTGTATTTTTAACTTTTTTTGTTTCGTTTTAGTGTTGATGTCCATTCAGTATTTCTATTATTGTAAATTAAAATATCAGTAGTTGTTGTCCCTTAAAATCCTGCTTAAAGCCATTATGGATTACATTTGTTTTGCATTTTTAGGTTCCAAGTTGCTGAAATGTCTCTAAGCTGCCTGTTTTTGAGTGCCTAATTAAAACTAACTTCATTTCTTTTCTTGGGAGACGGACACAAAAAGAAACCCACAGTTGTAAAATTCCATTTAAATTTAGTTTAAACTCAGTCATCTATACATCATTTATATTCTTTCCCAAAATATCAAGTCATCAAGTGAATGTAAAGTGTCTTCCACTTCTGTCAAATCTCCATGCGGACGTGATTATGACGAGTCTCAGACCGTTTTTTCGCTGCCAAAACCACATTCAAAGGCGTTTGCCATCGAGTCCAATCTGTAAAGCGACGCATTGATGCCAAGAAAAGAAATAAAGTTCAAAGAGCTTCTAGGGTTTTCGCTGTATTTCATTGAGTTTACAACAGTTGTTTCCGCTTGGCACTACCGAGCATATCATACTCGTAGCTACTTTTTTTGTTTTCTTTCACACCCTCCGTCTGGATCGCTCTCCCTTTACTTTATACATCCAGTTTGTTTGGGTCAACAGTCATTATTGGCTTGATTGTGTGGAGACGGTTTTGCTTGTTTACAGCTAACCAGACTGTGAAATGCACAGGCTAAATGCGCCATTATGGTGTTTTTATTCTCTTTATCCTGTCTGGGGCTGGGAATGTCATAAGCTTTTAGCGGTACTTTCCTCTTTTTATATCTTTCCTTGTCATGAGAGCGAAAGCAAATATACAGTAATAGGTTTACAGAGACATGCCTTAGCAACATTGCTGCAGAGACTTACTGACATCTTGTAGTTTCACGTTACATGCTGATGCGCATCGCAAGAACAAAAGGGTCTTTATTTTGCCTCGGAGGACGTTGCATTATCCTACATTACAAGTAAAAATGAAGAAATATGAAATGGAATGGAATTTTTTTTTTTTCTGATACGGAATCAGTTTAGTCAGGTTTAAAAAAAAAAAAAAAAGAAAGAAAGAAAGAAAAAGAAAAAAAGACCACTGTGGTTTGTTATCCAAAACCTTGGAGTCGTCTGTTTGTACAAGTTCAGGTGTGTGTGTATAAGTGTGTTACATTTACAGTACATCGTCTGCTTTATAAATGAGTCCATGCTCTAGTCCAAAGTCAACTCTTCAAGACACTCACTACTTTCTTCTCTCCATCAATATTCCAGTATAAACACAGACGCTCATATATCTGCTGTCCCTCAGTATCTCAACTGGAAGACCCTTTGTGTTGCTTTGAGCAGTTCGAGAGGCTGGAGATATGGATTGGAAACATCTCTACATGCCTCTTACAGTACCTTCCCTGGTTATTTAGGGAAACCTTTTTGTCTTTATTCCTCTATGTTTTGTGTTAGTAACGTTTTTTTTTTGTGTGTGTACATGTTTGCAATGCTGAGAAAAAGAACAGTATTAAAATGATTTAATGATAAAAAAAATGCATACGTTTGTTTTTTGTTAGTTTGTTGTTTTTTTTCAACAGTTGCGCAATGTTGTAGTCAAGATGACCTGAACCAGTGGTGTAGTCCAGGGTATACGGCAGTGAAAGGAGTATACCTACTTATTCTTCAGTCAGTATTTAGTAAACTCACTTCTTAATCCCCCTGATGCGTATGGAGGACCGACCTTGCCGTATTGAAAAATAAATACAGAAATATAAAAATGGCTTGATAAACTTATTTCCATACCATTTTATTTATATTTTTGCTTCTTTAATTTTTATCCCTGCATTTATTTCTGCATTGTTTCCTTTTTATATTTCCTTTATCTCTTTTTTTTATCTATTTCTATATTTTATTTTCATCTGACATCTTTATAATTTTTATAAGAGTGGACAAATACTACTGATGGATTTTTGGGTAAACTAAATAGAGTAGTCTTATATGTCATTGTTTCTAAAAGTGTTTTTCTGGACTACTTAAAAATTATTATTATTATTATTATTTTTTAAAAAGGCAAAAATTTAGAGTATACCCACTTCTCCTGGGACCACTACACCACTGACCTAAACCAAAATAGTTACATAAGGATATGACCGATAAGGAAGGATAGGGCTACATAGGTTAAGTTTCTTATATTACCACAGGAAAAAAAATGTTTAAGGTGATTAAACTTCCTGCACAAATGAGTTGAGTGTACAGTTTTAGGGATGCACCGATTGCAAAAGTTCTTGGCCAATACAGATAACTGCTAAATAATAATTGAATTGATAATAAATATTCTTTTAATTCATATTGTTCTTATTCGTTATTATAAATATAAAAATAGTTACCATTTTAAAGTGTTGCAAGCATAAAAAAATAACATTTTATATACCAATTCAAATATTGGCCAATGTCAATATATTTTGGCTGATACTGATATCTTTTTACACCCCTACCGTAGTATTTTTCTTTGAATACAGTGTGAGAAAAACTGAGCAATTTGAGGAGCCACAGAGTAATGAAAGGCAAACACTGGAACATTTTACACAATCCCATGTGATTTACCATTTTGAGTTTAAACTTCAAATGATTTATTTTTTTAATCTAATGGAATGTGGACTGGGATATGTAGCATTTACGTTGGAGATTGAAAACAGTGACATTTGTCAACTTTCATAAAGCTGATATTCCTTTAGTTTCGTCTCTACAACAAGAGGTTCCAGGCACAACAAACCCCGCCCCTCGCATGTACTGTAGTTTATTCTGGCATCGATCCAGCTGACGTCATCATGTCTATCTCTAATTTCTAAACCGACTATTTTTCAAGTTATCTCATTTCCACGAAGGATAACTGACGGTAGAGGTCGGACCAAAAACATACTATCCCCGAACATAATGATGCCTTGTGCTCCTGAACCTATCTTTAAAAATCTGAACCTGATGAATCCTGGTGTTACCATCTCTGAATATGTTTGCATCATCAGCAAATAAAAAAACCCACAGATGCTCAGACCTGGTCATTCAGTAAATTCAGGTTCAGGTTTATGGACCTTTCAGGTTCAGGTTCTTTTATTTGTATCTGTAGGTAGATTTGTCCTGCAGTGAGTTCTAATTCACACGTAACATTTAACATTTCGTCATTACAACATAAACAATCAGAAACTATGATGATAAAAGTGCTCCATAGCTCAAGGTTCCACCAATAAAAGCAGACGTGACGGATCCCAGGAAAACTAGTCGTTACTATGGTAGCAACTAAAGGGAATCCATTTTAAACAAATAAACAATGTTAACGTTGTGAACCTTGACCTGACCAACTCAATCAACTCTAGATCATAACACTGCCCCCACAGGTTTGGACCATAGGCACTAGGCATGCTGGGTAATCACTTCACCAATCTAAACTCATCAGACCACATGACCTTTTTCCATTGAAACTCAGCCCAGTCAGATGTACTTTATTCAACCCAAACTTTGAAACGACACACCGCTGCAGGGTTTCTTTGGGACACTGTTACTATAGATGAACTCTTTGTGGTTCAGACAGCCAAACTGCATCCCAGAGTATTTGAACAATACCCCAGGTTCCCAGAGAAGTCCTGCTCCAACCAGGGATCAAACCCAGGAACTTTTTGCTGTCAGACACCAGTGCAAACCACTGAGCCAGAAAAGGCTGTGTCACGCATCAGAAATGAGACCAAAATCTGAAAATCAGACAATGCACAGGAAATTTAATGATATTCCAGCAGTTGCGGTTTCGACCAGTCTTGTCCTCTTTGTCTTAGACTTAGATGAGGCTGAGTAAATATGTTCAATTCCAAGATGCAGCCAAAACCTTCACTAAGTGATTGAGACCAAGATTGACCTCAAGAATGACGACTGCAGTTCTGTCTGAGAGTGAAGTGTGTTCTATAAGCAGAATGTTGGACATGTTAATGCACTCAGTATGAGGGTTTACCTTATACATTCATGTTGCCATAGATTCATGTTAAACACCAAAGGAGAAGGGATTTTGAGTCCTAGCAGAAGCTGATTACATCCAGCCTATATCTCTCAATACCTCATTACTCTAATATATACACATTTGCACTAACCTCAACCACAACATGATTACAATGTGACGCTGTTCTGGTTTACGGAAGGAGGTGGTTTTCTGTGTTTTCCACTAATATCAAGAACAGATGTCAGTGGAAAATATTACTGAATAACACATGGATTCCAAATTACACAGATTACATGCATTGGCTTCTATTCGCATTGGCTGTATTTCTCCTGACACAGCACCGTTCAATTATGTTTTTTACCCAGTTGCAATGAGAAATCCATACATACAAGAAGAATCCTCCTCATCTGTGAAGTGTTAAGTCTCTCCAGTGAACATTTATGACGTTCCAAACAGTTTAATGTTTGGTTTTAATGTTTTAATCAGAGCTAAAGATAGAAAGATTATCAGCCACGGATGATTATTGGATCCTATACTCATTTTTTTCAATTATTGTCCTTCCATCCGTCTGTCCATCCATCCATCCATCCATCCATCCATCCATCCATCCATCCATCCATCCATCCATCCATCCATCCAT
>JAPTYQ010000001.1:28470798-28481240 GCA_029814465.1 Ostorhinchus cyanosoma
TTGGGATTAACTCTTCGCTTAGGTCAGGTTAACTATTATTGTTATTGTCCACGTAGGGAAATTTGGTCTCTACATTTTACCCATAATACACACAGCGCCTAGTATTAGTATTAGAATGAACACATGGTACCCATTCGGAACAGTCAGCTGTTATTGAAGGTGTTACGGTACCGAGTCCTCGATCTTTATCCAACCTGCTTAAGGTTGAGACTACTTTCACACTACCATGGGTTTATCTGTGTTTTTACTTACTTATAGGCTTAAAAGCTTTTAAGCTGTATTTATTTATTTATTTAATCTTATTTTACAGAATGTTAAAATTAAAACTTTAAATTAATTTGTAATAATTGTATATACTTATTTTACTGGATTTGAAGGGAAGGGTGTTATACATAAAATCGGATGTAATGTTTCATCGTAATTATGTTGATTTTAAAATCTTGTGATTGACTTGGTTGGTGATTGTATGTATTTGAATGAGAATGCAACAATGTGTGGCACTGTTGTCCAAAACTAATTTCCCACAAGGGATAATAAAGCTTATCCTGATCCTGATCAACTCTAGATCTACAAACCACCAACGTCGACAGGAGAATTAACCTACGTGCACCTGTTTGAGTGTGTGTCAAAAAAACTCTTGAAACGAGCATAAAAATCTGCCAATGGAACAAGTAAAAATGATCTTGGTAAGATTTCTTGAAACAAGATTTTCAAGGTCTGTTGGCTAAAAACAAGTTCTTATATCTCACTAAAAAGTTACTCTTTAGGCGATTATGTCTTATTTTTAGTGTGATGAGATATTTGGACTAGAAATGAGAAAAATACACTTGGTCAGATTTAGATTTTTCCCAGTGTATCGTCTTGCGCTTTCCTTTATTGCGTGTGTTCGTCTTACTTGGGAACTCTAATCTTGACGTGGATGTAGTGATCTCCGTAGCTGTAGCTGTTCATCCTGCGAATGCCTTTCCCCTGCAGCCGGATCACCTGGTCAGTCTGGCAACTGGCAGGAATCTGAAAACACAACAAAAAGCTTTATGTTTTCTTTGGTAATCACGTCTTTGAATGTTCTCGATCAAATCACAGACGGTATAATGTGATGAAAGGGAAGAGCGGACGTACAACTATACTGATGGTCTGATAGAGGCCTTGGGCTGTGGCTGTTCCTCCTAAAATGGCCTGAGCGACGGAGATCAGCACATCTGAGTGGATATCTGCTCCACTTCGCCTGAACACTGGACTCCTCTGGACCTGTGCACACATTTAGACGCATAACGTATTCAACTCATTAAATCTAACCCCCCCCCCCAGCCCATCATTTACCAACAAAGAACTGAATGTACAACAGCAAAAACTCACCCTAAACGTAACCAGGATCTCTTTTCTTCCTACAGACGTTCCCACAGTCTGACCATCCTCCACTCCTGAAAAAAAAAAACACAAGTCACATTCTGCTCAGAGCTTTGTCTTTTTGTCTTCATATAACACAAAACACATTTGGATAGCAGCAGTTTTACTTTTTCTTTTTTTTTTTTTAATTTAACCATGCTAAGACACCAGGATCAGAATCAGAATACTTTATTAGTAAGAAGGCAAGGAAATCTTTATGTCTTTAACCCTTTCGTTCGAACAATATAAGATTTAACGCATTTATTTTCTAATGTTTTATTCCAGGTTTCATTCAATACGTGTCTGATGTTTCTAATTGTTTTTGCTGCTTCTTGTCATGAGGTCAGGGGTAGGGATGGGAATCGAGAATCGGTTCGCAGTAGTTCAATTCTTTGTAATCGTTTGCCGGCCTGCTTAACATCCTGACCCCTCAAATAAAAGTTTCCAAAGGTAGGGAAAAAAAAAAAAGAGGTGCATACTGTAATCGATAAAGAATCTGAATCGTTAAATTCGTATCGATTCCCATCTCTAGTCAGGGGTCGCCGTAAATACTGACTTTAACATTTAGAACACATTTAGTTCTGTTTTTTTGTGTGTCTTTAAAGGCTGTGCACATATTTACTGTATTTTGTTGTTGTATCTAAAGAAAAGAGACTGAGAAATAATAATGTATGTTCATTTCAACCCTTGAAAAACAACAAAGCTGAAGGTGGTCTGAGATACAGAACTGTATACGACCAAATATACATATTAAAACACAATTAGACACAATTACAACAGCAATTTGTACAACATGTACTAGACAATATATTATCAATGTGATAATTAAAGGAATATACATAAAAAGTGTGCTAAAATATTGTTGTGTGTAATAATTATGAGGTTCTAAGGTGGAGTTAAACAGTCTGACGGCCTCAGGCAGGAATGATGTCCTGTGTGGTTCAGTGGCGCATCAGAGTGGAATCAGCCTTGCACTGAACATGTTCCTGTGACTGACCAGTGGAGATGTCGATTTACTAAATGCACTGCAAAAATCTAAATCTGACCAAATGTATTTTTCTCATTTCTAGTCAAAATATCTCATCACACTTAAAGGGAAACATAAACACCTAAAGAGTAACTTGTAAGTGAGAAATAAGAACTGATTTTTAGATAATAGATCTGGAAAATCTTATTTCAAGAAATCTTGCCAAGATAATTTTCACTTGTTCCATTGGCGGATTTTTTGCTTGAATTAAACAAACAAAAAAAAAAAGGTGAATTAAGGGAAAAAAAATCTGTCAATGGAGCAAGTGAAAATTATCCTGGTAAGATTTACTGAAATAAGATTTTCAAGATCTCTTGTCTAAAAATGAGTTTTTAAATCTCACTGAAAAGTTACTCTTTAGGTGATTCTGTCTTATTTTAAGTGTGATGAGATATTTGGACTAGAAATGAGAAAAATACACTTGGTAAATTTTAGTTTTTGCAGTGTATAATGTGTTTGTGTGCGCTGGCTGTACATGCACCTGCAGGTACCGGCACCGTGACCGTCTGCCTCTTCTGCGTTTGTCCTGAACCTCTGCACAGGGCGCACGGTGTGATGATGATGGAGCCCTTCCCTCCACAGCGGCGGCATGTGGAGCGCATCATGAACGGCCCAGTGTTGATGGATTCCTGCAGAGAGTGATGGAGTGAAGCGGTGGACAGAAGAGCGCAGAGTGGCTAAAGGACGGATGTGAGCGTCAGTGTGAAACCCACCGTTCCTGTGCCGTTGCAGTAGTGACAGTGGGACACCTTGGTGCCCGGTTCACTGCCGCTGCCCGAACACCTCGGACAGTCGTCCTCGATGTTGATACTCAGCTCCTTATTAACGCCTTTTGCTGCTTCTGAAAACGTAAGCTCCATCACGAACTGCGAAAAGACAGATGTGACATGTTTCAATTTTACAATGATCGATATCTTTATTTTGATCGCGTAAATGACAGTTTAAAAACAGAAATGCAAATAAATGATAATCAAGAGAATTAGAACAAAACGGTAACTTAAAACTGCAATGTCTTAAGCCTCAAAATTTACATGAGCAAAAAGGTGTAGGCAGAAGTACACACTTATTTAATCCTACTCCTTTAAACCTTTCCATACATACAAAAAACAACACTGTCCCAAATTTATCAGCTATTTGGAAACATGTACATTTAGTCAATCATCCATATCCCAACACATTCACCAACACATTGCAAGAACTGATCTCCAAATAACAAACACCTTGTGGAGTTAATTTTTCAGTGTAACTCTGGAAAATCATTTCTTTATCCCTCTTTTTAAACACATACTGGAAATTTTAATTCTGCACTCCATCTGTTCCCCAGTTTAACTCCTCTAACAGTAATAGAGAAGCTTTTCAATGTTGTACGCACACTTCTGACTTTTAGATTCAAGTTTTCACTTAAATTCCCTTAAATAAAAACATTCTTGGTTTATAATGAAACTGTGGGATAGTAATAATAGTAATATCCATCGTTCTAACTCCTTCACTACAACAGCCCTAGTTTAGACCGTTACTAGTATCATTAAATCTTGAACAAAACATCAAGCATTTTTGACACTTTATAATGTCAAATTCAATCAGTCTATAACCATAGAAGTACTGAAGTTCTGTAGCCATCCATAAAAATAAAAGAACCTCATGTATGTGACCCAGTGCCACTTACCTGAGGTCTTTGATCAAACATGTTGTGGATGTCTCCAAAGCCCATGCTCCCCGTAAACTCCCCAAAGATCTTCCTGAAAAGCTCCTCGGGGTCGATATTTGCCCCCCCGGCTCTGTGATACTGCTGCTGACCCGCCTCAGCTCGGTTTGGGTCAAAACCTGCTGTTCCATACATGTCGTACTGTTTCCTCTTGACCTCATCACTGAGCACCTGAACAGAACAAACACTGAGTCAGAGTCTGCCGGACAAATGGGAACATCATGAGTGGAGGTCCTGCTGCGTAGAAAGACTTATGTTAGAAAACTAGACTGAGAGTTCTATGGAGATCTTGAATTTGTTAACCTTCAGATGAGGAACAGTGTAAATATTGTTTATCAACTTCCTACCAGCTTTAACATCCTGCTGACGTAATGATTCATCTGAATACAACCAACCCCGTCCACATTTTGATATGTTCAGTTTGTACAAGTTGCTATTTGAAACTTTTCCATCTCGGTAGATGAAACGAGCCTCTAATGCTACTTTTACTTTGCCTTTGCCAAGAACTAATGCACTCAAAAACATTTATAGAAGGAGCTATCTCATATTCCAATGCGTTACCTCCAGAAATGATGTTCATTAGTAATCATATGGTTTTTGAAACACATCTTAAGAAATCCGTAATCAATGAAACAATGCTAAGTTAATGTAACCATGGATGTGTTTTTTTGTTGTTTTTTTTCTGTTTGTGTTTTGTAAATGTGTAAATTATAATACCGGGTACTTTTATATTGGGAATGGACCCCAGAAAGAACAGTCTCTAAGAAATTAGGCTCAGTGTCCTTTAAAATGTAATTATCTCTTTTATTTTATTGTATTTTAACCTTTATTTTAGCAAGTGAGACAATAAGAACAGTTTCATACTTTTGAAATCAGCCAAGAAAAAATTTATAATCATCTTATTTTGTATTCTAACTCTGAAATCCAAAGACACAAACCATTTTTACGCTGCCCCAAAGGGGAGCTGAGGGTATTGTTTTTGGTTCGTTTTTGTTGTTTGTTTGTCATAAACTTTACACAAAATCTACTGGACCAATTACCATGAAATTTTCAGGAAAGGTGCAAGGTGGTCCAGAATAGATCCCAATAAATTTTGGCGAATGTAGGTCAAGGTCACCAAAAATGTGTTTTCACAATGATAAGAGATAGGGCAAATCAAGTAAAATATTTGCGAAGGGCGGGGTTTGTTGTGCCTGGCACCACTTATCATTCTTTTTTGACAAGTTACAACAATTTGGCTCTTCCTCTTATTTCTCTTTTTTTTTGCCAAAGCATTCCAAACTGCAAGTAATATAACTGTTCACTCCAAGATGGTACATTCAATCAGTTCACCTTAACTCTACATTAAAATATCACATTGAACACTGTAATTTATGAAATACCTCATAAGCCTCAGCGAGCTTTGCAAACTTCTCTTTGGCCTCTGGATCATCTGGGTTAGTGTCGGGGTGATACTTCTTTGCCAGCTGATGAGCGAAAACAAAAATACAAGAACAGGAAACGTAAGGAATAAAGTTAAGTGCACGATGTAAAAGACAAAATAAACAAAAGTGAGAAACATATGCAAATTAGGTTTCCAACAGGGTAACATGCTGAGTTGTTTTCTTCCATTTCCAGTATTTTACAATAAAAACTGGACTTGTGTTTGCAGCTTCTTGTCCTCGACAGTGGATCTGACCTGATAGTAGGCCTTCTTGATGTCCTTCTGTGTCGCAGTGCGGGAAACACCCAGAACCTCATAGAAGCCCTGTTTGTTTTCCAATCTGCTGCAGGTGTGGATAGAGCGGCAGGTAATGACACGGGGACATCTGACTGCTGCACAGGAAAGAACATATTAAACCACTTTGACCAGGATTGAAGTCAGAAATATCTTCAGTACATTATTCATGAGTAGGCACTTTGTCTGAACAGGCATCTTAGATCATAGCCATAGTTTTTCCACAATTAACCCATAAAAGACCCAGAGCTATTTCTGTGATGATGCCTAAATGAGTTTCTCTCTACATTTTACCATTACCAAGTGATTTATCACCATTTATTATAATATATTTTGCATTTTCCAGTGAAAATCACATATTTTCCTAGATGTAACTTACTGACCATGAAGATGTTAATAAAAGCTCTGAGTAAATCCAAAGGTTATTATATCAAAACTAAGAAAACTGAGGGAAACATGACTTTTTCAGCAAAACATATCATTAATTGTACATAAAAACATGCATCTACACTGACTGCCACTTGTCAAACAAAATGGGTTTTATTTGTGAACTAATGTTGCAGAAGACAATGGTGTTTCCATGTTCACTATAGATACATCTGAAAAGCTGAGAAACTGCATTTTACATTAATTATTTCACTGTATTGATAGTGGTTCAAAAGTTGCTTACATTTTATATCAGTAGATGCTTTTAGGTCTTTAAAGGTTAAGTCGAGACCATTCTTTTGATATATTATTGTGGACATGATGCTGACGCTTGGCATGTTTGTGACATACAGATATCACTGTAGTGAAAGTATCATCCACTTATTTTATAAATATCAGTTCTGCATTACTTTTAAAAAAGATTCTGAACACTTTCTTTTTATCAAAACTACAGTTAAGTATTAGTTCAATGAGAAAAGTATTCGTTGGATACTTTACTCATAATAATAATTTTAACAAAGTCAGCCATTTCATTCTTCTGAGAAAATTATACATAAAGCTAAAATGTCCAAAGCATCCCTATAATTTCAATTATTTTTAAATTTACTGGAAATGTATTTTGAGTCTCTAAAATGTATAGAATTTAATAAAAAAAAAGTGTATCAGCTCTTCAGTTTTACTAAAATTATCTTGAGTAAATTTGTCTGCCACTTCACAATGTTATATTTTTCTCTTATTGTTATATTTTTTCTCGTTATCTTCATTTTTATTTACTTAATCAAGTTATTATATTCTTTTTTGTTTATTTATTTAATTTATTCTTGCAGTTTCTATGTCTTCATATTGTTAGTCTATGATTACTGTGTCTTGGTATGTCTGATGTTTCCTATATTCTTGTCATATTCAAATTTTTTCAGACTTTTTTATGTTGTATTGTTGAATAATAAATACATTCTAAAAAATAAAAAATAAAAAAAATAAACAAACAAAAAACATGTCAGTGTAAAGTTACATCAGTTACATCACATCCACTGACCCTCTGAGGACCAATTCTTTTTAGCTAGCTTACAACTTAACAAATGTTTACTATTAATATTCGTACATAATTTTGGGAAGAGGCTTTGGTTTTGACATTTAACTAGTTGGCAACCAAAAAACTTTAATAAGAAACTTTAAACATCTGAACTGGAGGAGGTTTTGCTAGCAGTCAGCTGTCTCACCTGACAGTCCTCTCAATGTCACGACATTTCCGTCCGTAAAACTGCGCAGTCGCACTGCTGTCCCACCCTCGTGTCCCCCTGAAACTGTCGTCGAAAATACTCCCGCATGTCCGGCAGAGCCTGTCACAAAACGACCGCTACGAGATCCAAAACAGACTGTGGCTGTTAACCAGCGTGTAAACAGCCGGGGAGCAGAGGACGCCATTTTGGCGTCACTACCGGGTTCAGGGGTCAACGTACCTCTACGCATGTGCAGCACATCTACCAAAATAAAAGCTTATTTCTTACTTTTATTGTCAAAGTTAAACCTAACAGTGCAGTGCCTTGGTTGAATTCAGTAATGTTGGGGTGGGAAAACATGTCTTCCTAACTTGGATCACAGCTTTTCACCCATGTTAAGTCCACAAATTGTTACATTATGTGTGTGTGTGTGTGTGTGTGTGTGTGTGTGTGTTTATACATTGCAAGTGCTATTTTTGTTCTCCTTTTTGTATTTTTTCTCAAAACACAATAAAAATAATTCGAAATATAAAGTATAAAGTAGCAGAACAATAAACAGTGACAGACAGAAAAATGGCTGTACCATAAAGAAAATAATAATTGCACATAACAGAAACCGGGAGTGAAAAACAAAACACAATACTAAAAAAACATCTAGCCTAGTCGTGTTTCACTATTTTATATACTGTATCTGTTTGTATGGAAATATTGTCTATACACAGTCTAAATGTATCTGAGGAGTATCCATTAAGTCTATGGAACACTGCATCAAAATAAGATAACAAACTCAAAAGTATAGGGAGTGAAGGGGATAAAAAAAAATAAACAAATAAGTAATAAATAAACTTCTAACATAACATTTAATAAGTATTCATAATAACAAGTTAGCACTTTATATATAGGCCAAGTAGTGTAAAATACTGCTTTACTTTTTTCTCAATTACTTACTATTTTTATATATAATTTTCAGCTTGACAGGAGTTATACTGTCTACTTCAACCTCTCAGTGTTGGTAAAAATAAATAAAAATACAGGTACATCAAATCTGCATAGCTGTCTTTACTTCAACCAATTTTATTAATCAATGCATGAAATATAAGTGGAAGATTAGGTTACATTTCACAGAAAAACAAAAACAAAAAAAACAATAATAACAGAAAAAGTGTGCCTTTATTTATCCAGTATTTGGACAGTAGATGGAGTCACTGAGCTGTGAAAAATAAAATATCCTGTAGTTAGAAACCAATGGGATCAGTGTGTAAATATCCTGATTGTTCCAAACCTCATATTTCAATCCACAGCAGCAGTCACACTTTAATCTATCATGACTGTGATGTGAAAGGACATTGACCTTTACGTCCTGGGCCTGGGGTCAAAGGTCACTTAAAGGGCGGTGGTGCAAATACATTGTTTCTCTGCAACAACCAGATGTCAGAGCAAGGTCAGACATGTTATGTGCTGCTAGACACTTGGAAATGACATGAGAGAGGGCGGTTTGTTTTCCTCCACAAAAATTCAAGATTTAAAAAGTATATCGTCATAAATGCAGCAGCACTGAGCAATGAAACTCTTATTTTATGAGTTTCCGTCACACGACTAATGTAAACAATTGAACTAAAATGAAATAAAGGAAATAAACTGTACACAAAGCAAGGAAAAATAATTAGGTAAAATAAAATACAGCGAGTCCTCTGTGCAAAATGAGTGTATCAATTGCAGAAAAAAAAGATTGATTGCGCAAGATACAAAATACTGTCACAGCAGCTTTTACTACTGGTGTTGTGTAAAAATGCACAGATATGTACAGATGTCTCTATGTACAATTGAATTTTGCAGCAGAAAAAATGACTTCAGTCCCAGTGTTATAACAGGTGGAAAAAGTCCATGCATTCAATCTAATAGAAATGCAGTTATTTATGTAGAAAAGAAATAAAAGTTCAAGTTCTTTACAGCAGGAAAAATGAAAAAATATTATAATATATATATGAAGTATATGATTAAAAAGTAAACATTTCTGCAAGCTGTTCACATACGAAGTTAATTTAACCTCCTAATGTATAGACTATTAAAACTTTGTCATTTAAAATAAAAGAAATAAAACTGGCTGAAAAAAAAAGAATGTTAACTTTGATCGGTTTTCAGCGTCAGCAGCAGAACATGAAACATCCCGTTGCCTTTTCTCTGCTCTTCAATCTCCTTTTCATGTATCATTAACGCCTTTTACATCATTTTTTTGTCTTGTTACATCTTCCTACATTTTTTTTAAAAGTCTTTTACATCATTTTCGTTTTGTATCTTTGACATCCTTTTCATCTCTTCTGACACAAGAAAATCCAGAATGAAGCAAGACTTTTTTTTTATTTTTTTTTTTTTATCCCCGGTTATTTCAATGTTTTAACAATACAGACACGTTGAATAGATGTCAGTGTGGGTCTGATGAAAGCAAAGCCCAAATTCCCTTTCACTTCCCCCTCCTACTTCCACACCATCCCTTTCTCATTCCCCGCCGTCTCCACAGCGACCTGCAAAACAGCATCCCAGCTGTGTGTGTCTGCATGGAATGAATTACCCACAGAGGCTGACATTTGCCACTGGGTAATGTAAATATCACTGTGAGCAACAAACTTTATCTCTATGAAGATCTACTGACGGGTTCATATTCACACAGATTATGTTGGTTGAGTGTTATCTGTTAAATACTGGGCACAGGTGGGAAGTAACAGAGTACAAATACTATGTTACTGTACTTAAGTATCATTCTCAGGTGTCTGTAATTGATATTTAGATTTTTTTTCCTTTTTAATCTTCTTACTTCTCCTTCCATTTTCAGGCTGATTCGTTTCAACACTTAAAGACCTAAAACTCTATCTGTGGTTTAACCTTTCTTGAGTGATTTGTCTCCATTTATTATCATTTTATCCTTTGCATTTTTCATTTTTCAGTGAAAACCAGGTATTGTCC